>VXBZ01001811.1:45966-99880 GCA_013399135.1 Heliornis fulica | reverse complement strand
CATTAATGAGGTCACCCCTCAGTCTCCTCCAAGCTGAAGAGACCCAGCTCCCTCAGCCTGTCCTCAGAAGGAAGATGTTCCACTCCCTTAATCACCTTAGTTGCCCTGTGCTGGACTCTCTGCACATCCAGAACCCAATCAAGCCCCACTCTGTGTATGCAGTTAGTCCATGCCACACTCCACACAGCCAGAGCTCACGAGCGCTCCGTGTTTAAATCCCTCTTAGTGTCTTTTCACGTGTTTTTTTAATTTTTCTCCCTTTCTTTTTCCCTTACACTTGCCTCAGCCCTAACACATTCTTCCCAAACAAACAAGATTGGTGTTTCCCAGCCAGCCTGCTGCCTGTGCTACTGCTTTACTCACTGGTGCCCCAGTTCTGCAGCATGGTACTCACAGATGTATGACACGGACCCTGTGTAGCCCCAATGAGCACTGCTCCCCATCCACCACACACCTTGATCCCAGCCCCCCTCAGTTCCTTTCCAAAATCCCTGCCAGGGATTTCCTTTTTATTGATGGATTTGCACTGTTGGGGTGGGGTTTGGTTTGGGGTTTTTTTTTTCTGTTAAAAATGTATCCTTGTATGTGTAACAGCATCGTTAAACTCTCGTTGTGGAAAACAAAGGGATGTTTTGCTTTGTGCATTACAGGTTGTTGCCTTACTTATTTTCTGCTTTCCTAACAATTCCTGATTTTCTATTTTGCTTCCATTTTTGTTGCTTCTTGCTATTTGCTTGCAAAAACAAAACAGGCAAGCCTGGTAAGTAAAGCTTTTCACCAACTTTCACACCAGCATTTTGCATCTTCAGTTTCTTTTGCTTTTGTTCTCCATTTGCTGCATTCCCATTAAGTGATGGAAGTAACACTGAGCCGAGCCCAAACAGGGGTCTGCTGTGGTGGTGCTCTGATTCTGTCAACTTGGATAGTGTTAGTCCTGAGCATACTGGTGGTGGTGGACAGTGTATGTCACAGACACAGAAACGATGTAATTCAAATATTTTAATTGCATAAGCTCATAATTATCTGTAGAAATGAGGATCTGTGACTGCTTAACTAAGATTGCACTGGCACCATTATCAGCACTGTTCCACCAAGCAGCTTTTTGTTAAAGCTAAATCATAGTTTCAGAAAATATCATGTATATCTCCCAGTCACCCTCCAGCCAGGTGCCAGTTTCTGTAGTACTTAACCACTTTGGGTTTAAATGTATCTTAACTGTTTTCTGAGATTATCCTTTCCCTGAAGCTCGCTGGAAACTCTCCCTCTTCTCAATTTCTACATCACTCCTCCAGTATAAATTCCTGGCTTTCCCTTGGTGTGTAATGAGGACCTCAGCTCACTCCCCATGGACACCTCAAGAGTGTAGTGGGGGGAGAGGAGGAAGGGAGCATCGCCGTGCCCTTTAATCCCTGCGTGCAAGTTGGGGGGAGGTGGGGGCTGGGGATGAGTGTTGGAGGAGCTGGTCCAGCTAAGGAGGACTCTTTAGGAAGAACAGGAAGATCTTGGTTGTTGTGAATCACTAACTTTCTAGATTGCCCTAGAAACAAATAACAAGGAAGCTGCTAAAATAGCACAGAGAGCAGCCTCAGATAAAGCAAGCTGTGACATTAAATACATGTAAGTACGTTACGTGATCAGGCAAACGGATCCCTTCCCCTGCATGGAGTTGTGATGCCAGAGGTTTGGCCAAAGAACAGGATCCTGCCAGTAAGTGGTTTGGAACAGAGCTGGACTGGGTAATCTCCACGTGATTAAACCAGGGGTTAAATCACGGGGGGGGCAACTCCTCAGAGTTAGAAAAATAAACACGGGATGACAAAGAGTTTTCTGATTTTACTTGAGGATACATTCACTTTGACATTACAGATGATCAAAACAGAAGAGAATGATTATTTTTAATGAAATTCCAAGTGTCATCAGACTGATGTGGTTTTACAATAACCCCAGGTCAGGCTCAGCCCCAGCACGGTGCTATCGGGGGGACATGCAGAGGAGCGTGGGACATGTACCAGCTCACGTGGGCTGAGATGTCCTGTGCTGGGCTTGATCAGGCTAGCAAAAAGGTGTATAAAAGCCCTGAATATGCAAAAGGAAGAGATTAATCTCAGTTTGGGAATTGGCTGTATCAACTTTGACATTCCAGAGCTGAGCAGCACCGTGAAACACTTATTCAGATGAGAACTTCTGTTCAAATAAAAAGTTAAACTCTTGTTTGGCTCTTTATAGCTCAAAATACACAGGCCCAAGTGAAAAGCTGTGGATTCTGAAATGCCCTGTACTTTTTGAATGAGGGACTTTTTACCTTACCTCAGTTCCTGTCAGTGACAAAGGGAAACAGTAATGTAAAACTGCTACATTGTGTGGGTTGGTTTCCATTTCAGCATCATTCAAGGCAGCCCTTAAAACATGGACACAGGGATCATATTTTTGAATAGGTGGCAAAAAAATTAATAATTTCAGAAGCCAACACCAGACCATTTCTTCCCATGTTCTACAGGTGTGTTGCTTCATTGCTAGGTCACATCCTTCAGAAAGTCCTTTTCCATGTGGATCTGGATTCGTGTTGTGTCCTTCCCACCACCCTACCTCAAATTTATCTACACACAGGAGAGGCTGGGAAGGTGTTTTCTGCAGCCCAGCACTTAGAAAGTCTTTGTTAGATTCCCTTGCTGCTTGCTAAGAAGGAGAGTTTGCAAAGCACTGTTTTTCCATGGGATGAGTTTGAGTTAAATTCCCTGAAACCAAGTGACTGTACAAGATTGGAGGAGATGCCAGGAGGTGACAAGCACATCTTGGCAGGGGCAAATAATTTATTGCCAGCCACAGTATAGTAGAAATTATAGACAATAGTGAAATCAGTGTTCTTACTACTGTTACCATTCTGAAAATTGCTTCCTTGTTCCTCCCCTCTCTTCTTTCTAACAGAGGACGAGCAGAGAGAGAAATCTGTCTCCCATCACACAGTTCAGCAGCTGATAGTGGAGAAGGAACAAGCTTTGGCAGATCTGAACTCAGTGGAGAAATCACTGGCAGACCTTTTCAGGAGATATGAGAAAATGAAAGAAGTATTGGAGGGGTTTCGGAAGGTGAGTGACGGTGAAGTCCCCTCTCTGACGGACGAGAGCCCAGCGGGTGCCTGGGGTGGTATTCCAGTGCTGCTTAGCAGAGGGCATGTCATTTGTAGCCCACTCTGATGTGCTACATTAGGCAGCAGGATTGCTCATTTGTGCTTTTGCTCTGGAATAGCTTAAAAAAAGATGTAGATTTTGTGCAAGAGTGACTTGCTCCCACCCGTGACGCTGCGATGCCGTTAAATGTCATTTGCCCCTGCAACTAGCTGCCTGCCCTGTGCTTGGGTTAAATTGGGCATCATCTTCTCTTTTAAGAATGAAGAAGTGTTAAAGAAATGTGCACAGGAGTATTTGTCACGAGTGAAGAAGGAAGAGCAGAGGTATCAAGCACTCAAAATCCACGCTGAGGAAAAACTGGACAGGTAATTGATTTTGTTAGCAGATGGTTTCATATTTCTTTAATGTATCTTCTAGGGAAGATCAGGAAAGAAGCCATTAGCTAGGTTTATGCAGCTGTGGAGGGCTATGCCCAGATATTTCCATGTGCAGCCAGTGTTCCTGCCCCCCTAATATTTTTCTGTTGCCCCTGTGCTGCATTATCATCACCCCATGTGGTGTTAACCCCTGTGCTACATCATCACCCCGTGCCAGTCAGCACACAAGTGCTGCTCAGCTGCACCAGCACAGAATCAGTTCTCTCCCTGATAATGCCAGTTATCTAAGCTGGATCAGCCCAGCTTGTGCTGAGGGTGTTGCAGAATATTTGCACAAAAGATCATGCCAGGTGTGTGTGGAGAGTAACTCCTCAAGCCACTGTTAAGGAGGGAACGCTGGATTGTGGCTTGAGAGGCAGCGCTGATTGATTTATTTTAATATATTATTTTAATACATTATTTTTTTTTAACCATGCTTTCATGGAATGACTAACTAAACATTTCTAGGGATTACATTCAGGGCTCATCTTACAGTCTCCTACATCCAAGAGATATTTCTAAACACACTAGGATAGACCAGTGCCTAAAAGAAAGTTAGACTTGAATTTCCAAGCTGTGAGTCAGAAATCAGGTGGAAAATCATATTTAGAAACTGCCATAAACCACTTCTGCCTAAGTGAAATTTGGGGCCCCAGCACAGGTATCTGAGAGAAGCATGAAGTGAATGACACAGACATTAAGAAAAGACTTTGCAGCCTCTGCTGAGCTAGAAAAGGAATCATGAAAAGCCTCTAGGGCCAAGTCTCAAAATACTTGAAAGAGGTGCAGAAAGCAGCCCTGCCATCCCCACCCAGTCCATCCTTTGGTGCCCACTGTCCTCTCCTGGGGATGACCTGACATGACAAAAATCTGTGTTCTTCTAGAGCCAATGCTGAAATTGCACAAGTGAGAGGCAAGGCCCAGCAAGAGCAGGCAGCATATCAGGCCAGCCTTCGTAAAGAGCAGCTCAAAGTGGACGCATTGGAACGAACACTGGAACAAAAGGTAAATACCAACACGGCTCTTAGTGAACAGGATGGTGAGAGTTAAGTGAAACTTGCCCAGAGTGGCTTCTCCAGCTCTCCTCTGGAGCTCTGCCCTAGGACCAGTTGTCCCAGCCCCAGGGATGGGGGACTAGACCAGTTGCCCAAACCCTGCACAGAAACCAGCTGCCTGTGCTGGGCACTTCGGGCTGATGGACACTCATCTCACCACGGGCCAGAGCTCAGGGCTGATTCAGACCCAGTCAGAGCTGATCCTGTGGTTTGCTTTGGTCCATGCATTTCAGATCTTCTTACTTAGCCTCTTTGGGTTTTTGATTCTGGTTGTAGTGGTAGCTGTAAATCCAGTGCTAGGTAACAGCCACGCTGTAATTAATATTAAAATAAAAGGGGCCGGGTGACCAGATGCAGCTCCGTGTGCCTGAGGGCAAATGCAACCATCAGAAATCCCTATTTATATCTCATGCTCAGCAAAGGACACTGCTTTGGTGTAGCAGGGCTCATCCTCAGAGCCCCTAGAAAACAGGGTCAGAATTACACTGTAACAGTGCAGCCTAGAAACAGGTTTACACCATGTATTATGGTGGTGTGCTGGGAGCCTGCAAAGCCTCACAGCTTCAGTGCTGGGTCGTGTTTATCTGAAGTTGGAGGAGCTGTGTGTGGAAATCAGTGAGCACACTGTTTGCATGGTATGGAGCTGTACTGGCATGCCTATGTATGCTGTCTTCTTCTTAGAATTGGGGTCCCACCCTTCTCCCAAAGCTTAGATAATAAAAAAAAAAAACCCTAACCCTTAATGCAACAATATGTTTTACAATGCTTAATATTACCTTTTATTTTTCAGAATAAAGAAATAGAAGAATTAACAAAGATTTGTGATGAACTGATTGCCAAAATGGGGAAAAGCTAACTTTTAACCAAATTTCTGGACTTCAATACTGAGTGCAATATGACCATTGGCACACTGATGTCCATACATTTATGTGGACAGGTTATATTTTCACTTTTTCGTATGCACTACTGTATTTTCTTTCTAAATAAAGTTGATTTAATTGTATGCAGTACTAAGATGACTATCAGAATTTCTTGCTATTGTTTGCATTTTCATAGTATAATTCATAGCAAGTTGATCTCAAAGTTCCTGTATCAGGGAGATTGTCAAGTTCTCTTAAGAAATTACAAATTGCTGATCCTAGCCTTCCCTTTGTACATGAGTTCCCATGTTGGATGTCTTTTTGGATTTAATATAAACATGTACTACTTGCATGGGGACTCTTGCCTTAAGGAGTGTAAACTTTATCTGCAATTGCTGATTTGTAAAATAAAATTAAAAACAGGGAAAAAAAAAAAGAAAATGCATGTCACTTAAATGAAATTCTCTATTGTAAATAAATTTTTTCGTTGAAAGTTGAAGCCTGGCTCTATTTTATGTACTTCACTCACTTCTTATTAACGAATTCCTTCCCAGAAATCAGCATGAATTTGCTACTTACATGCATGGATCTATGTCTACATCTTGCTCTCTCTAAATATAGATAAATATATATGCTAGATTTGGGCCACTTAGGTCTCAAGCATAGGCTTAATCCTCCCAAATGTTTTACTCCCTCCCTGCTGCAGCGAATCCCCAGGGCAAGTGTTTGCATCCGTAGGCGCTCCGACACGCGCGGTGAGGGGCTGGTGGGTTTTTTAAGCATGTGTATCCCTGAAAGGTGAATACATTTTCTACATCTTGCTGCTGGAAGAACTTCCCTGCAGGGTTTGTGGAGATGAAGATTAGGAGTACAACCAGAATAAGCTAGATAAGTAGCGTTCTCGCACACCTCTTTATCCTCTCAGTTATCCTCTGCAGAGGATTAGGTATGGAAGATAAGAGTTAAGGCTTTAATAGCAAACAAACTGCTTTCCTTGGTTAATGGTGCATCTCCTGGATCTCCACGATGTGGACAGTCTTCAGCCTGGTCCTTGTCAGCTCCCTTTTTGTAATCAAAGGTAAGGCAACTCCCTTTTCTTTCCTTTCTCGATTTCCTTCGAGTCGCCGACTCGCGTGGCTGAGCCTCTCCCGGGCTTCTGTCCCCGGTTGGGTTGGTGTCAGGTTGGTTTGTGGATGGGGGTTAGGAGCACAGAGCTGCACCTCTGCTGTTAGCTGAAATGGAAGTGCAGATGCTAACAGGTTTTAATGTGTGCTTAAGAGACACTGCTGGTCCTTCCAGCAGAGTTGGTACTTGAGGAGAAAGTGAAATGCAGATGGCAGTAAGATTTTAGGTGTTTGCACGGTAGTTTGTCACAGAGCTATGGACCAAAGCCCATGATGGAGAGAGGAAAAGAAGTGATACTCCATGGTCTCTGCTCTGGAAATGTTTCAAGAGGGTGTGGATGCAACAACAGAATACATGTTAGAATTTAGGTTGGATATTAGGAAGAACTTCTTTAGTGAAAGAGTCATCAAGCACTGGAACAGGCTGCCCAGGGAGGAGGTTGAGTCCCCATCTCTTGAGGTGTTTAACAGACGGGGAGGTGCGGAGCTTGAGGACATGGTCTAAGGGTAGACTTGGTGGCGGTAGGTTAATGGTTGGACTGGATCATCTTAGGGGTCTCTTCCAACCTTAACAATTCTATGATTCTATGTTCTTGGATAATTTTAAGTGCAAATTGTAGCAACTAAGTAATATGGGGCTGGGTTTTTTACCTTCACAATCAGTATCTGACCATTTCTGAGAAAAATTGACAGGTTTTGCAAAAACTAGATATTTTTAAAATAACCTTTTTGCAATTTTTGCCTGCACTTCAGACAAAATTAGAGCGATGGTATAGAATAGGGCATGTAGACCCCTAACACTGCTGTTACAAGTGGTCTTTCTTTCCTCAACACCAGGTGAAGCCCTGCAGTGTTACACCTGTGTAGGTTCTAGTGATGAAGACTGTAACAGACAAGGGACTCAGCAATGTCCCGGGCATTCGGATGCGTGTGCCGTCATTAGAGGATGGGTAAGTAAGTTGTCACAAACAGTTCAGACTCATTCAATTTTTAATAATAGAAATTAATGACTAATGTTGGAAAGGAAAGAGTGTATAGTAAGCTAAGGGGGAAAAGGTAAATGTTTCCTCTCAAAATAAACCTAAATCCCTAATTTCATTGGGTTAGCAGGAAAATCCCCAGATATGATTTGCTAATATGTGTTGATGCTGAGCAATAGCCATGCAATGTGAAAGCTATAAAAACCAGGTCAAGGATTTCCTACTTCTTACTTAAATCTGTCATTTTTAAGTTAAATGACTTCCCTGGAAATCAGGAAGAAAAAGAAGCTAATGAGACACTGCACTGAAGCACGTTCAGAGATATCTAAGGTGCATCAACTGTATTGAAGAGAAATTATAATTACTTAAGTGGGAGCTTGTTACACGCTGTAATCTGATGTGGTTGTAGCTGTGTGCTGGTGAGAACAGCCAAACCTAATGCTGTGGCTCAGTACTGGCTGGGTGACTGAACACACAGGTCCATCTGGGTTCAGTACTGCCTGGGTGACTGAACACACAGGTCCACCTGGGTTCAGTACTGGCTGGGTGACTGAACACACAGGTCCATCTGGGTTCACTGTGGCTCTGTTCTAGGCGGCGTCATGAAGTCCTGTTCATTCAGGTCCTTCTGTGAGCGGGCAAAGAGAGACGGATCCAGGGCGCCTGGAGTGAGCGTTCACTGCTGCTACTCCAACAACTGCAACGCAAAAGGCTTGGCTTCGAGAGTCACCACCTCTGCCAGCTACTTCTCTCTCCTCACCTTTGCATTGCTGTGGCACCCCTTGTTGAAGCTGACGTGAGGGGGGTGGCTAAAAAAGGAGTATCCTGAAGCAGGACATCTGCCTTCTTAGAAAGGGACGATTATATTTCCTAACCACGTTGCTCCATGTACCATATTTCTCAGTAGGCAAAAAGCAATAGGCAGACTTGACAGAGAAAAATCATTCCATCTGCTAAGTATGTTTTAATCCATGTGTAAGCACTGCTGCCCTCTTGTTTATCATAAGGGATCAATTGAGTTAAGCTGTAACATCTTCCCTCAGTTTAGATAGTGTAAAGAGGAGAAAGCCGCACGTAGCCTTGTGGAGGGTAAAGGACTGATGTCTTCCAAATGTTGTTTACTGTTGGCAACCATTCAAAAGCAAGCTAAAATTTCCAAGCACAAAGGGACTGACAATTCTAGCAAGCAAAATTAATCTTTCAGAGAACGTTTGTGAACTGGACAAAGCCTGAAAATTTGAAGTAAAGGTGATTTTGTATTAATACTAACTGCTCTGAGAAGAAGGTCATTAAGAGAACGATGCCTGGAGGTATGTTACAGTATGTGTGCTTCCTGGGAGAAAAAAGCCTTCCAGTCTTCTCTTTTCTGACCCTTTGAGAGTCCTCAAAGGCTTTGTGCATCACTAGCTCCTAGGCAGGAGTTCCTTTGAAGTAGTTATGCTGAAACTAGACAGGACAAGAGAAGCAACATAATGCTTGTGATATGATGTGATAGCACCAAGCAAGTTCTTGGGTCTATGATATTGAAGACCAGGGTGGTATCTCCTTTGGTTGAAAACTCAGAGGGTCAGAGAAGCAGATGAGTGATATTTGTAGGTTTTAATGTCCAATGGTGAGGATCCTGGTCTAATCCTGACACACAACGTGCACAGGACTGGCTTAAAGTCCAGCTGGTGTAGTTGAAGTAGGGGTGATCTTTAGCATTCCAGTTTTATTTGCCCATTTGGAAAAAGGTTTGTTTGTCAAGTTTATGGAACTCACAAAATATGTGACAAAATAGTTTTTCCACTGGCTTTGTGTTGTGACTTTTTTTTTTTCAGTGTAACTCTTTGGAAAATCAGCTCCAGGCAGTGTCACAGAATTCTGTGCATTCACAGCAGTTTTGTTCAGGTTGCAATGTCTAGAGAGCTTCTTCAAGTAAAATAATCACTGAAACCTCAAGTAGAGTCTAATGCTAACCTGCCTTGTAGCTCTTGCTTGTCACATGGACCAGACTGTTTCCTTATTCTATTGTACTTTTCCCACTGTACAGATCCTTCAGCATCTTGTGTGGAGTGTGGCTTCAAACTGCAACTGTTCTGGTCTGTGCTTAGTTGCTAGGCACAAATCTGCTTAAGCTGTTAAGTCAAGAGATTGTGTCAATGAGACAGATTTTGGTTGAGAATATTAATTTAGACTTAAGTATCTCATCTGTGTAAAAATGATTTAAGTTGGTTTAAGATTCATCATTTCACTCTCGGCTCAAATCAGTTCCTTCAGTCTTCTGTGACAAGAAGTATGTGCTGATTGTATTTTTATTGTATCTTTATTTTCTGATTGTTCTGTAATGATAAATCAGCATTGAATGTAAGCTCTGTGTATGCTCAGTGTGTTTCCTTAATGAGAAAATAAACTGCATGCAGTGGCTGACGGCGTCTCTTGATAACCAAACCCCCAGGTTTTAACTGGGATTTCCAGGTACCCGTCTGCTTTCTGGCAGAAATCCTGGCTTAGTTCTGTGGGATGCATTTCTTAAATCTCTTAGATAAAACAATGACTGTTGATGGTTTTCTTAGTGTGATATCTCTGTGATCAAACAAGAAGGTGAGGCTCTATCCCCTTGACAAACACCATCTGTCATCCCTGACCACAGCCAGGACTCCGATCCTCGGCTGCTCACCGCCTCCCGCCGCCACCCAGCATGTACTGGGATGGGTTTTGCTTTGTAGAGGGCTGACAATTTTCCTGCCTAATTATGAACCTAGAGCATGCATGGAGGTGTAGATGTTTATGGAGGGAAGCCCTCCACCCCCAATATCATCATAACATGATGATATTGGGGGTGGAGGGCTTCACAATGGTTCTTGGTATAAACCTAAGCAAGAAGACAAGCACAGAAAAATGGTAAAAAAAAGTTAAATAAATTAGAAGGAATTTTTTTTTTCAACTCCTTTTAAAATACAGAAAATATTTTAAAGTTGCCATTGCCATGACTGCAGAGCTGTTCCCAGTCATATGTAAAATAGAATTTAATTTGCTTTAGTTTCTGAAATCTAACTGTTCCCAGCATGGTGCCATACTCTTTCTGCTTTCCTTCATGTTGACAGACAGTTGGGACAAAAGAAGCAAAAATGGATAATGAAATGCCTTCTGCTGCAGCTAAAACTGATGGGACTCCTTTTTCAGCTGCTGTTTGCTGATCTGTGGAGTGGATCAGTTGGGTAAGTACTGGGTTTGAGGTTAATGTTATCAGCTCCACTTCCAGAAAGATCTCCAAAGCAAGAGATTCAGATTTTCTGGTTTATAAGTGGGTGAAACTCTCAGTTATAACTACAGCTTGTAGGATAGCCCCAAATCACAACTTCCATTTATATCCTCTTGGTGTTGGCAGTACAGACAGCGTTTCCCTGTCACCCCAGTCTTCTCCAAGGCAACGAGAGCCTTTGGGGACCTACCAGGAGGGCACATCTGAGCAAAGCTGCCCTGCACTTGCCTCAAAGAGCAAATGTACAAGCTGTACAATTAATTTGTGCCAATATTCACCCACACCTGACTTTTCCCACAACGAGAGCAAGGCTCCAAGTCACCTCTTTTCTTGGTAAGGAACAGGTAATTCTTGATGCTCATGACCTTTGAAATCTAGATCAGAGATGACCTCAATACAAGCTGTGCAATATAACAAAGAAGCTTTAAGTACATCTTGGTGTTGCAGAGAATAGTTTCTTTTTTAACCCTTTATTGTCTTTTAATGTGAAATGTCAGTCATGTGGCTGTGTTCAGTCTGGATTAACACAGAGAACCCTCTTGTACCTCTTGCTGTCATGTCTTTGAGTGCAACGAAAGCCCAGCTGTGACAGATTTCATTGTGAGCATCACTCCAAAGGGTCTCAACCTTTTTGGACCCTATAGATGTTGAAGATGAAGCCTGGAGCTGTTGGTCATGGCTGGTGGCCGCCACTGGGGAGGAGTTGAATGCAATCAGAAGTCCTGAATGCAGTTGCTGGAGCTCAAGGTTATCATCTTGAAGATACATGAGCTCCCTCTTATCATCCAAAGCCAGCAGTGCCCCAGGTATTTCAACTGGCAGATTTATGACATGCTTAGTTGTAACATAGTTACTCACAACAGAGTGGTAAAAATAGATAACAGTGTTAATCCAAGTACCAGTGTGTGTAAAGAGTGGAGCTAGGAGTTCATCATGGTGGTGGTGTGGGTGTAAGTTTGTCAGCATCTGAACAAAACGAGGGAAAAGCCAACGTGGGATTCAGTTGGAGCAGGAGCAGCGTGTGGTAGTTGACAGTGTGGCTTCATGGAAAGTAGGTCTTGTCAAGAACATCTCATCTGAGGTTACAGGGTTCTGCTGGTAAAGGCAACTGTGATGGTTTTGCAACAGTTGTGATATACAGACTGAGAGTTCAAGAGCCACAAGAGTGGAAGGTGGCAAAACCAAGTTCTTGGTAGAAAATCACCCGAGCAGAGTCTTGGCCAGAGGTGATCTCACATCATCCTTCTGACAGCCTCAGGATGTTACACAGGACATGTCACACCAAGAAGGGGCTGTCAGAGGACCAGCAGGCCTGCACTGAGGTAGTCCTAGATGTTGCCATAGGGACAGGTTTCCAAGGGAGACAGGTGATGTGCATCTCTGACACAAATCAGGAGCAGGGTGATGAGAGCGGGAGGAGATGCTGAGTATTTTGTAGACACCCAACCCTCCTCTGCACCACACTTAGCACCAGCAATCTGTGAAGGAGTAGGCTATTGCTGACATCACACCTTTTCTAGCAGCATGATTTAGCCCAAGGGACAATATAGTTCTTTCAAAACCTCCCCTTTCAGCTGCCAGCTCAGTAGACTCGTGACATCATGTTTGAAATGTGAAGTGGGGTTTCTCACTTGAAGTTATTTCCCTTTTTTGAGGACTTCCCACTCTTCATTCCCAACAAATGTTTTACATTTTTTTCTTTAAGCACTCAGGGCTGAAGGTGTTTGAAAACTACCAGAGACTTGGCCAAAAATTTAAGGCTGGTGTTGAGATGCAGTCACCGATTCCTGCCACTGTCATCTGAGATTTCTGTCATGCTTTGAGCAATGCAGGTCACACCCAGTTTTTGATTTTTGGTCCAAAAATCTCAATGTTTGTAGAAGTGGAGCTCAGGCAGACTGGCCAGTATCAATTCAGCCAGGCCAGAGCCTGATTATGCTCAAAGGCAGATATTTGATGATGGTTTTGCTCCTGTGCTCTCCCAACCTCCATGGAGGTTTTGTGATCTTGAGGATGTTCTTTCTCTCCCTTTAGCAATTTGTCCTTATCCACCTTTGTAGCTTTTGGAGGCCTTTTCTCAAATGAAAACACAATGCCCAAATGTGTGTGTGTATGTATTAATTTCTATCTTGTGTATACAAATGAGTCACTGAAATTAAATTTCTCACCCCATAATAAACCCTGAATTGTGTTTGCCAGCTCTAGGATGGTTACTAATTTCAGTCTTTCTCAGCACAACAAGTTTTGCTCTATTTTTTATACTGAGTGTATGAAGACTTAGTAGTTGAGGTCTACATAAGCCAGATCTGGAGAAACACTCCAGATATATAGCAGAAACCCAGAAGTTTCAAGCAGGATCCATTTAAATCAGTCAGTTGTGAGCACTGAGCCTCGCTGGGGCTGTGGAGCTGGGGTTAAGATGCAGTTTTGAAGCGACCCACTGCACAGAGGAGCAATAAGCACCTCTGCAGTATCAAACAGCCTCAGTGCTTTTTTCAGTCTCACCTCTGTGTTTCCCTCCATCCACAGAAGCTGCCACCACCAGCTGTACGTGGGCAGGTGGGAGCAGTCAGCAACAAGCCCTGTCTTCATTGTCCTTTCATGTAGCCCTTCTAAGGGTTAAGCTTTACTTCTGAGAGCCGTCTTCTTGGATGTTTCTCATGTGCTGTGCTGGTAACAGTGCTTAGGAGATCTTGGCAGTGTCCATCACTTCAATTTCCATGTTCTCCCAGCCAGCTATGACTCCTTGTGTTGGATAAACACGTCTGGTTTTGTTAAGTGTTCCGTTTCAATGAATCCGACTCTGGAAAGAGCAAATCAGTTACCAAGATGAAGCAAATCCAGGAGTGGGTCACTTAATGGAGCCAGGAAAAATGTTCATTGGGAAGTCATCTGAGCAGGGCTGTGCCTGTGGGGCATTGACAGTGGGTTTATTAGCATTCCTCTAATTGAGCAGAGGAGGAGCTCCTGGAGAGGAGAGATCTACCAGGCTGCTTTTCATCTGGTGATGTTTGTGCAGCAGATGAAAATGAGCAGTTTGTCCCTGGGTTGGCTTGTTTAGCTGTCCCCAAGGTGTAGGAACTTCTGCTAAAGCATCTGCCCAACACAGCTCTGCTCCATTGATTATTTTTCTCCTAGATTAAATAGGTCTTCCTTCTGAATCCCAGCACAGCCATGGGGTCAAAGCCCCAGCCCTGAGATGGATGTGTGAGCAGGATGTGTGTGTGTTCAGGAGCACTTGAAACGGGGGTGGGTTTGCAGCCAGTTGCTGGTGATTTCAGCCCTGGTATTCCAGGAACTGTGCAAGCCAGTAAGGTTTTCAGAGCTGGCCTCGATGAGATGCTCCTGAGGATGCTGACAGGTAGGGGGAAAAGAAGGGAAAACTTTGATTTGACACCTTCTGTTAACACCAGAGAGAAGCCATCCCTGAGCAAAGTCTTCTTCTGCCCACACAAAATTAAGGATCCCTCTGGAAACTGAAAATAATACTTTGCTCATGAACAACCAGCACCCCAGTGATCTCACCCAACCTTTAACAGGGCTTATCCAAAGCTTTTTATGCTTATCCAAACTTTGACTCCAGATCGTGCCACAAACCCAACCTATTTGGGGCAAATCCTGGTGACCTCCCCTTCAGCTCACACTCATGAGGATGCAGAGAGGATTACCAGCCCATGGAAGGGGTATCCCAAGCCAGCAAATTAAACAGACCTCCCAGTCTTGGAGCTGATTCCTAAACCATGGTGTGTTTGAGGATCTTTCTGTGCCCAGTCTCGCAGACCAGCTCTTCAGGAGACAGATGGCCCACAGGCTGCTTGGGTCTGGAGAAATACAGTCAGCTGCTGTGCTTAAAACAGTTCTCCAAATAGTTTTCTCTCTCTTTTTTCTTTTTTTTTTTTTTTTCTTTTCTTAGAATTTCTTAGATTTGCTCTAGATTTGCTCAGCAACTACAGTGAAGTTTTCATTCATGTTATTTTTTGGGAAACTCAGGTCAAGGTGGCCAGAAGCTCTGGTCAGGCAAGTGAAATGGGATTGGAGCCAAGGGCTGAAATTAGGGCAAGGTTGAGCAATGTTGCTGCTGTTGGAAGTTTGCCCTGGTCGAAGTGAGCTGGCTGCAGACAGACACTGACTCGGTGGCTGAGACATGGCTGGTGTCTCGGCCCTGTCTGGGCTCCAGGTCCCCTCTCAGAGCTGGCCGTCTGGATGTCAGCTTTGTCCTGCTCTCCTGCCGGTTGCTGCTGGGAATTTGGATGCATTTTAAATCAGATTAGACTCTGCTAGTTCTACACAAAAAGTCCAAAGAGGCTGAAGTGCCAAATCAGCTCATTTACAGAGGTTTTCTGAGCATCCGTGTGCTCGTTCTTTACTGTCTCAGCAATAAAATCCCCCTCGTTGCTCTGCTGTAGAATGTGCAAAAGAAAGTCCTTGGGGTGTCACCAAATCAATGTGCTTCCACTCAGTCTACAGAAAAACCTGTCTTCAGCTGGAACACATGGGTGTCTCCAGGCAGTACAGCAGGTCTGGGACACACAGGATGGGCTCCAGATGAACGTTACCACCGTGGCCTCCAAAAACGGGCGGCACACAAACAGATCTGATGGTGGTGGTGGTTGTGTGGAAATGGAAAATTTATGTGGAAGGACTCATACAAAGATGTTTAGATTTGGATAATGCCTCTGTAGCAGTGGTGGACTAAAGGCATGGGTGAGGGAAGGTTTGGGGGAAGGTGGGAGTCTTTCCTGAGGCCAACTAAGAGAACTGGAAGGACCAGGCACATTGCTCCTTCTCCAGACCTGAAAACTCTAAATATTTATGTTTTCCTCATCTTTCTCTTCTCTAAGGTTATGTATCCATAAGCCTCATCCAAGGGAACTCCTCTTTTCCATATGCTGAAGATCACAGAAGATTCTGATCTGAGTCAGAAGTGCTGACCTGAGAGAAGCCGTTTCTTGGAAACTGCACTTTGATCTGAGCAGCAGGACTTTAATGTAAGGTTTATAGTTTCCTTCCAATTGTTCTTGGAACACTGGGCTTCCTGTGGGATAGAATCCTTAGGAATTCCTCATCCATAGAACCATAGACTGTTTCAGGCTGGAAGAGACCTTAAGGATCATCAAGCTCCAACCCCCTGCCATGGGCAGGGACACCTCTCACCAGACCAGGCTGCTCAAGGCCACGTCCAACCTGGCCTTGGACACCTCCAGGGAGGGGGAAGACACCCCTGCCCTGGGCACCCTGTGCCAGGGCCTCACCACCCTCAGAGGGAAGAATTTCTTCCTAAGATCCAATCTAAATCTCTCCTCTGTCAATTTAAAACCATTCCCCCCTGTCCTGTCACTCATCTATGTATGTATTTCAAACTGCAGCATGGTCAGACCTTCTTGTGTTGCTTTTTGATGTACTCTTGAAATCTTGGGGTTCAGTCTCATCTTTTTCAAGCAGTGACAGGGGTAGATGGGGAACATGGGCCACTGCAGAACAGGTGACCTAATGGCTGATCACTGCCAACCTCCCGCCCCCACCAGCCTTATCCCTGCTCTGGCTGCTGCATTTCTTCTCTTCCTTAGCAGAGCAATGACACATCAGACAAGTAACTCCTCAAAAGTGGAATGGGTGCTTAGATAATGGATGTTTAGTTTCTTGAAGCATTTCCAGGAGGACTAAAGCAGGGCTGGGACAAGACAGAGAGTGGGACCACCTGTAAAAACCATACCTCCATGGGCTTTCCTACTCTATTTTATTTGTGCCACAAACAGATGTCTGTACAAAATAATCCCCATGTGCTTTGTCTGACACTGTGCCCTGTGGTCTAGGCAGGCCCACTCAAGCCTGGTTTGGGTGGAGGTTTGGCTCCAATATTTATCTTGAAATATTGGCTGTATTTCTCTCCAATACCCACACTACTGCCCACTGCACCCACCTTCAAGTGAAACGGGAGCAACCCTGCTTCTCACACCTCCAGAAGGACAGGACACATAAAAATAAACATCCAGAGCTGTTGTCTGCTTGTTTGGTTTGGTAACCCTCAACACTGGGCCATGACAAAACCCAGGAGAAACAGGGCTGGGAAGGAGAGGGGTGGTACAGGAGCTGCAGCACTTACAGATTATGATCAGGGCTTCAAGACAGGACAGAATGAAACCAGCTTCCAGCCACGCTGGCTCTGGTGAACCGAGGCAGTTGACATGAAGAGCTACTTCTTTTGTAGTATTTGGTTTTTTAACCATAAAGTACAGTTCAAATACATGGCCTTGACCTAGGATTGTGTGTCTGGGTGGGATCAAAGCTGTTGCAGTTAGCTGAAGGTAACCCCTGCTCTGGCAGAGCCTCGCGGGAGCGAGCCGGGCGTACAGCACTCAGCTTTTTAATTGCTTTCAAAACCAGCTGTATGCACAAAGAGATGTGTTAACCCACAGAAAGTCGAATTATCTCACACACACAAAATGCCACAGAGGGCCATTTATGGCAGCAATAACCAGCCTTCCCTTCCCCATCACTGCGAGGGAGCTGGCAGGCGGCAGGAGCTGCGCTAAGCACCCATGAAGGGCTGTGTGCTGGACGGGTTCCTTAGCAATAGCTCCAGTTCCAGAGCCAACTGCTCTCTCAAGATAGCTGGGACACTTCATTTTATGTATGCAGGGATACTGTATAGCTCTGTGAGGCTGGCAAAGCCAGCCCAGGAGTGAAAGCAGCCAACAAAGGGGAAAAGTAATCCCTGCTGTAGCCTGTGTTCCTCCCAGCATCTCATAGCCTGAATAGTAGGGACGCAGCCGTCTTGCTTCTGAAACCTGAGGATCCTTTGATCTCATTTATTTGTTTGTTTGTTTATTTATATTTTTAAAAAAGCATCAGCAGAAGGGAAATCTGCATGAAATCAAGGGAGCCTACAAGAAAGATGGGGAGAGGCTGTTCAGTATGGCCTGTTGTGACAGGACAAGGGGTGATGGTTTCAAAATAGAGGGAGGGAGATTTAGATTGGATATTAGAAAATGTTCTTTCCTGTAAGAGTGGTGGAGCACTGGAACAGGTTGCCCAGGGAGGTGGTGGAAGCCCCATCCCTGGAGACGTTCAAGGCCAGGTTGGATGAGGCCCTGAGCAACAGGGGGGTTGGACTAGATGACCTCTGGGCGTCCCTTCCAACTCTAATCATTCTATGATTCTATGTTGTCACTCTCAACCTACATTAATTTTCCAGCTCTAAGTTAGGGAATGATGTGATCTCTCGTGTGAAGCCATAAGTACAAACACTCCTGTGGGCTCTGGATCCAGACTCAGGTAAAGCTTCAGACTGTCAGTTTATTGCAATGCCTGAATTGGTTTGAGAATGAGTTTATTTTTGCATAGCTTCTGCATTGATCTGCAAATGAAGTTAGGTCATCTTACAGCTCTACTGTTGAGGAAGGAGGTGACTATCACACCTGTGTGGGTCCCCTTCTTCCTGGGAAGAACCTGGGAAGAACACAACCATGCTGATCACAAGTACATATGAAAGGGATTTATATAAGACTTGAGTTCACAAGGTTCTTCCAACTGCAGCACTGAGGCTGCAGATTTGGTTGCCATCACACACATGATGCTCCTAAGAGGTGGCTATCCCTAAGATTCACTGCTGCTACCTGGAGTATGCTAGCACCTCCGTGCTGACCAATGGCCAAATGGCATTTTGATCTGTAGTCAGGATTTTACTTTATTTCCCTTTTGAGGAAGTTATTTTCTGGGACTCTTGGCAGGAGAACCTCAGAAGAACCGCAGTAACTCAAGAGGGGCAGAAACACAAAGCATTATCTATATTCTATAATTATCTATTGTCTTGCAGAGACACATGAAAACTAATATTGATCACAGGCACAAAACAAGTCCTCTTAGAATCATAGAATCATGGAATGATTAGAGTTGGAAGGGACTCCCAGAGGTCATCTAGACCAACCCCCCTGCAAGAAGCAGGGACACCCCCAACTCGATCAGGTTGCTCAGGGCCTCATCCAACCTGGCCTTGAACTTCTCCAGGGATCCAGGGGCATCCACTACCTCCCTGGGCAACCTGTTCCAGTGTTCCACCACTCTTACAGTAAGGAACTTTTTTCTAATATCCAATCTAAATCTCCCTCCCTCTATTTTGAAACCATCACCCCTTGTCCTGTCACAACAGGCCCTACTGAACAGCCTCTCCCCATCTTTCTTGTAGTTAGTTACCAAACTCATAGTTTGGTATTTACTTGATGTAATGCAGAAATATTTAAAATTTTAGTATTTTTCTTGAATTATCAGAATAGAGAAACCTCTTGGCAAGCAGCAAGCAGATAAATATCTTTCACAGGCAGAGATTATTTGCACCTCCCTCTCATGTATCCGTGTTGTCCTTGATGTATTCAGTAGTCTGGTTTGGAAACCTCATTTCTGCACATCTGAAATAATGACAGCAATGATGATGACTGGCAGGAACTTTAAAAGTTAAGAAACAAAATCACTACCATTTCCTCTGCAGTCCCATCCTGTTGATATTAAGTGCCCTTAAATTGCACTTAATTTGTGCATTCACGATTTGTTCCTTTGATGGAGCAAGATATCAGAAAGCAATAGAGAACTGTTTAGGATCATCAGCAATCACTTCTTCTCGGTTCATTAAATTACTACACAGCTGCCTGATGTTCTACAAGCAGGAGGAGTATTAGAAGAGCTTTCATGCTCAAGTAAAAAAGAAATTTGTCCTTCTGGAGGAACATATGTAAATGGCAAGGAATGTGTGTGAATACGGATATCTGCTGACACCACCTGAGAGGGAAAAGAAATATATCTGTTATCTCTTCATCCTGATGAACATTAAATCAATCAAATAGATTCTGATGATATGAAAATCATGTTTTTTAACAAAGGGTCACATGTTTGATCCTGGGAATGAAATACTATTTTTCAGAAGCAAGGTTATACAACAGCAAGAGCACCTTTCACCAGGGGGGTTGGAAGCCCTTCAGACGAGCACCTCGCTTCCAGCTCAGGCCTCCTCCAACAAGCACTCCTCCCTCTTTCTCTCTTTTCCCTGGAGTTATGAGTGGTCTAGCAGCTGCCCTGCTCTTGAATGCTGTCTCATCTCCTCTCCTTTTACTCCTGGTCACTCTGGCCTCCTCAGAATCACTAAAACAATTTTTCCCCTTTTATTTTTCCTCCATATCCTAGAATAACCAGGCCATCACTTATTCATACTCTTGTCACTCCAAATCACCTAACTCCTTCTGAATTCTCCATTTTTCCTCAGGAGTTTCTTCTCTTTTCCAAACATCATCAGGGCTTGATCCCTTCTCAACTGTTCTTCAGCTGCTGCTGGTGCTCAGCCTGGCCTCCAGCCCCCACACAGGGTACCAAGATTCCTACGCTTGCGTATCATTTTTGAAACTTAGTTCCCCTTCTGGGGACCATTAATGTGGAAAGGTCTTTTCAGGTTTCTTCCAAGAATATGCCAGAGAATGTTTTATTTGCATACAGCAGTTAGCAACCAGAGTCCTCACCCCATTCCAATATAATTATTAAAATTTTCTTTTCAAATTCATGTCTTAAATTCTGATTAGAAAATAACCCCATTCCTTTTTATAATGCCTTAAGAATATTTTTTTCCCTGAATTTAGGAAAAAAATTGTGTTCAATTTGAGGGTGGTAGATCACTGGAACAGGTTGCCCAGAGAGGTGGTGGCAGTCCCATCCCTGGAGATATTTAAGGTCAGGCTGGATGGGGCTCTGAGCAACCTGCTCTAGTGAAGATGTCCCTGCACACTGCTGGGAGGTTGGACTAGATGGGCTTTGAAGGTCCCTTCCAACCTAACATATTCTATGATCTACCCCAGGTGTCAGTCCATCATGAAGCCTGCTGTTTGCTCTGTGAGCTCTATAATTATTTGCTAGATGAGTTAGAGACACCCCTGAGGTCTGGTAATGTCCTGAGGGTGGAAGGTCTCAAGGTGCCAAACCTGGGCATCTTCTCAGGAGCCTTCAAACTGCTGTGAGATCCTTTCCATCGCTGGATTTCTTTTTGTCGGAGTTTGAAGTTTATGAGCCTGAACAAAGCCGTGAAATGAACTTGACAATGACCTGCTCTCCATCAGACTTGGGATGGTCGCGCATCCCGGCGGCGCTCCCGGCTCCCACCACCAGATGGTACCCGGGATTCGCAAATAAAGGTCTGCCCAGAGCCCTGGGCCCTCCCCTAATTAATTAACCTGCAAATCAAACAGACCTCAAAAGGCAGCTTGATGTAAACCGCGTTCCTCAGCTCCCCTGCCATTCCCGGCTGGGGAAACTGTCCCAACATTTAATGCCTTGAGCTCCCCATCCCCCAGGTCAGAGTGGCTGGTGGGTTCCCCTTCTTTAGGTGTGATGTTCACTGTCCTCAAAAGCAATGCTTCCCACTAAATACATCGTGCACTGGCCACTCCTACTGCATCTTGTAGAAGAAATCATCTGCTGAATGCACATCTCACACGTCAGGAGCCTGAGATGAGCCAGATGAGCCAAAACCTCAATGCACTCGGCACTGGACAGATGTAAAGGATGGGGCTGAGTATGAAGCTGGGCTGAATCCAGAAGCTAGTTCTTTACTAAGTTGCATTTCTACTCAAAAATCCTAAAATTCGGTTCAGAGGAGGGCCATGGGGATGGTTGGAGGGCTGGAGCATCCCTCCTGTGGGGACAGGCTGAGTGTTGGGGTGGTTCAACCTAGAGAAGAGGAGGCTCCAGGGAGATCTTACAGCGGCCTTCCAGTCCCTGAAGGGGCTACAAGAAAGCTGGGGAGGGACATTTTAGTGGGTTATGTAGTGATAGGATGAGCAGTCATGGTTTTAAATTGGCAGGGGGTAGATTTAGATTGGATCTGAGAAAGAAATTCTTCCCTCTGAGGGTGCTGGGGCCCTGGCACAGGCTGCCCAGGGAAGTGGTGGATGCCCCCTCCCTGGAGGTGTTCAAGGCCAGGTTGGATGGGACCTTGAGCAGCCTGGTCTGGTGAGAGGTCTCCCTACACTGCCATTTGCAGGTGTCCACACTTTCTTAGGAGGATGATAATAATGAACTAGACCACAAAACTATCATTTTCTTGCTGTCCTTAGGTGACTTCTCGCAGAAGTTAAACCACAAGAGGACCTGTTTTCTAAAGCAAATACCTGCAGGTTGGTTGTTCAGACATGTCCCCTAGGTTGTGAGCAAACACTAGATCTGCCAGACTTTGCTCCCACTTCAGTTCCCTGCCCCTGGGCCAGGAAGGATGGTGTTTCTCTGGGGATGCAGTCAGGGAGCGCAGGAGCAGTGCTGTGAACACGCACCAGCCTTTCCCTGTGGATTAAGTGCCAGCTTGTGAGCTTTGTCCTCCTCCTTGTCAGACTTTCTGCTCCCTACAGAGACCCCAGGCTGGTGTCCAGACCAGTTATCCTTTAGTTTTTCACTTACACAGAATGATTTTGTCTTTATGCCTGTATCAGGCAAATATGCTGTTGAGTGGCAAAAAAAAATCAGGTGTAGTGGATTGTGCTCCAAGTAAGAGCTCTCACACTGATTCTATTACCTTACCTAAAATAAATATTAAAAATCTCTTTCTGTTAGCAATTTCATCCAGGTCTTATTCGAGTTTCTGCAACTATTCAGCATGATCTTAGCATCATTAAGAGTTTAATTGTTATGCATTAAGAGTTTACTTGTTTTGAAGGCTCTGAGGTTCATGGTCATGTCTTCCAGTTACAGGGGTAACACTGAAAAAAAACCCAGTTCCAGGTCTACTCAGTAAACATGACCTCAGTGACCCAGAGCAGAGGGAAGGCTGATGGAACAAGGCTCTGAACTGAACATCAGTCTTTTACACCCAGATACAGAAATAGCCTGTTTTTAAAAGATAGCTAAATCTTTCCCCACAGATTAACAAACATTCTTCCCTGTCTGGAAACCCTGTGTTGTAACATAGCATACCACAGCCACCAGTGGAGTGGAGCATTTTAAAACAAACAAACAGCGCAGAAATGACGATGGGCATGAACACATCAAAGCAAATTTTCTGGAAGATTTGTTGTTGCTGCCCTTTTAGAATGAAACAGTCTGTAGATTTGTAAGGAGATTCAAAATATTGACAGTCTAATCTCCCTGGCTTTTGTTTCTAAACTCTTTCACCCTCACCTGCAGTGTTGGATTTTGGTTTTAAATGTATTTTCTCTCTAACAGAAATCCCATCTGGTTAATTCTGTTCTAAGAAAGAAATTTGAATTTAATGAAAGTTAGTAACGATTAGAGAGTGCCATAATGAGCTCATCACAAACACTGACTTAGGGTAAAGGTGATGAAGGGCTTTTTCCCATCAGGTTCCTCAGTTTAGAACCTACCAAGGATCTGAAAGTCAGTAAATTGAGAATCATCTTGATAGATAAACACAGCTGACACTCTACTAAACAAGAGCCACCCCCTAATCCAAGTCAAATTCTTATTAATGCTAATTAGCTTGAAATTGAAGAGTAGGGTGTAAACCTTTATCAAACATGTAATATAGCATCTTCATTGATCTCTTGGTGATGCTCAAGTGGGGACTGATGGCAAAGTTAGCTCCTCTACACTCATTAACCATCCTCATTTTCCAGCTGCTGCATTTCTTCACTGTAAGTAGGGGGGTGGGTCTCCCACAGTCCTGCACTCCACCAGAGGCATCAAGTGTGGGTTGCAGGCAAATACAGTACAGATGTTTAATTCAGAAGGACCCAACATCTGTACTGTCACCTGGAACTTGCTGACCCAACATCTGTACTGTCACCTGGAACTTGCTGGGCACCACCCAACCCTTCCTTTGCAGACATTACCATTTCTTTCAGACTTTTAAGGTGCTCATTACCACTAATACTAATTGTCTTTTCCTTTATAAACTAATTTTTTTCTGATTTGAATGTCAAATGTTAAGCAAACCCAGAAACACATGCCTGTTCCTGTTAGGCTCCTCCACCACAAAGTCTGCTTTTCCTCCTTCTGATGTAACTCATCCTGATGTCACCTTTTCCACTGAGAGATCCCTACTTTTCCCTTTACACCAGCTGTCATCACAGACACCCGCGGCCTCTGGATTCCTCCAGGCAGGCACTCACCTTTGTGAGCTGTCTCCTTGGCACACGTTTTCTCTGGCAGGTTTGGTTTCCTTGTGGTCAGCCAAGGTTACTTTCTGTCTTCTGGACTCCAACCCCTCACTCCGAAAATCTCCTCACTTGGGCTCGGATGAGTTCACTGGTTTCTGCCTCTCAAGTTAGTGCTGGATATGGACCTTGTATTTCATCTCCTGCAGCCTGAGCTTGTTTCAGAACCTCTCCTCTGTGGTTCCCTGCATCCCTCTCACACCCAAATGCATCTGCCAGAGCCTACACTCTTCCTTCAGGCTGTCAGTGCTCCCCAGATGATCAGAAATCCTCACACCTTCTGGCACGTTGGGGTGTAGGTCTCACTACTCCAACTGTCTTCCTTTGCCTTCTAAGGCACAAATAATCTGACACCTTCCTTCTCTCTATTAATTGGGTGGCCACTATATAAACCAGACATTATTTCTTATGTTGAAGGAAAACATGGTTTAGTAAGCAAGGAAGCCACTACACCTCTGACAGTTGTGACAGCACAGTAGGAAACAATTGTATTTATCATTTCCCCTGTATTACATCTTCCTGAGCAAAAGTCACTCTGGGTAGACACTCCTCTGATTTCCCAAATATTTGTAGAAATTCAGTCTACAACTCCCCTCCTAGTGCTCACAATTGTTCCATGGGCTTATGGCTGATCCCTCCCTGGCATGGTGATTTGGAATAAGTGATTTATGCCCATCTGTTATTTAGAAACCTTCTCTTCCTGCAGGTTATTTACACTCTATGAATTTCACTTATTGAGAACAACTCCCTGTTGGATATTCCCAGGAATAAATCCAACTGTCTGGATAATTCCAGCTCACAAACCAGCATTTTAGCAGGTAAGGATGTTAACTTGAAATTAATTTTTAAATTATTTTTATATTAATTAAGGGAGTTACTTTTGAAAGTAATTTAAACTCAATATTTTTTAAATACAAATTTTAATTTGTAATGTGTTTTCCTACACAAATTGAGAACTAACCTTTAAATACATGTTTCAAAGCACACATTTTTATTACATCTTTTAAGACTTCATAGAGAACAACAGAACTATATTTTTTTCTTGTAGCAATCATAGTATATAACTGTATAGTCCATTTGCTGTAGCATCCTTAGGAAGGAGAAGTGCTCAACAGGAAATTACCTTCAGGCCCCAAATTATGTCTTGCTGGAACCTCTCCTAAAGTGCTTAGGAGACAGTAATGATCTGTATTAAGCTAAAACAAATAATTTTCTTAGTCTTCACAGGCTGAAATTAATTTGTCCTGAGCACAGCTTTAAATATGCATGGCTTTAAATATGTGACATTAAAGAAGTGCATAATTGTCCTACAGGAAGAAGCCAACCTACATTTTAATGTTGCATCACTGTCTTGTTGTGTATTCCTGGCCTGCCGGTATTGACTCTGGAACAGGAGGCAAGTAATTTTAATTATTTGTAAATAATTATGTAAATATGCATAGCAATGTTTGCTGAAATTAATCATCCATTACCAGCCTGTGGGAAAAAAAAAACAAAACCAAGAAGAGAAATGGAAATCAAATGAGGTATTGCTGCTGAAAACTGAATTGAAGTTTTGTTTCACCATCAGTGTTCATGAAATAGGCTTGATGAATATTGATTTACCCTGCTGAATAAATCTGCCTGAGGGAGGAGACACTTCCCAAGGAGGGCATGTTAGACTTGTAGTAATTTAATCAAGAGATCACAAAGTAACTTATGGAGAATATGCTGCTTTTTTTTTTCTTCACATTTTTGAACAACAAAAGAGTGATGGAAAAGAGACACTTTAGTAAAGTTACTAAACAGCTATTGGGCATTAAAACCCAAAGGAATAGGAAATATCTGCTGACTCTGTGCCATACCTCCCACCACAGACACATAACTTGCAGGGTCATCCCACC
Organism: Heliornis fulica; assembly: GCA_013399135.1. Lineage (NCBI taxonomy): Eukaryota > Metazoa > Chordata > Aves > Gruiformes > Heliornithidae > Heliornis > Heliornis fulica. The sequence goes on along the minus strand of VXBZ01001811.1, from coordinate 74,051 downwards.
AGCCACATCACCTCTGGGCACATCAATTTCCAGTGGCCTGTGAGATGCTGTGAAACTAAGTCATAATTCTGATTTTGGCTTCTTTGACCAGCTGATGAGCTTAGACTGGCCCTTGAGCTGCCACACACACCTTTCGTCTCAGGGTGTTGACACCCCCTGCCTTGGCAGCTCCTGGGGACCTCCCAGGGAAGAGCCACAATGTTTCAGGGCAGAGGAGCTCAAGAACACTGTGAAGACCACAGTAGAAACATAAAAATGGCTGAGGGCCTTTTCTGACCTATTGCCCTTTACTTGATTGCTTGCTTCTTTAAAACAAATTAACCTTTTTTTTTTAATTCAGTTTTTTCTCCTGCTATCCCCATGAGACATTCTTTCCTGTGAGTCATGCACACTATAAAGAAATTGCTGTTTGGCTCAAAGTTCTGCTCCCATGCCTGGAATCAACGTTTTTTCAGCAAGAGATAGGAAATGAGCTGAATTTGTGGGTGATTCATTATTTACTATTTAGACCTGAGATATGTTTTTACCACTAGCCTTAACAGAAAATCAACACAAGGCCAAATCCGACTCTTGACACCCTTTAATGGTTTCTTTACATCATAAACAGTAATAATCCCTCGTATTTTTTACATTGATTTTACATTTTATCAGGACTATTAAAGTGATTTTGTTTTATTCCAGAGTGGTATCTTAGTTATTTAAAATACCCTTCGAGAGTCATTTTCTCATGTATCTCAGAAACATTATGGTATTGTTTATGCATTTATATTGTGTGTGTGTGATTTACCCTAAGAAGGAACTTTTTTCACACTTATATAGCCTAGATGTTAAAATTATAGAGATATGTGTAAACAGGGCAGTCCTAGGTGCTAAAGTCCATCTAAGATCAGAAACACAAATTTGGAATTAAAAAAAACCAGAATTTCAGGTGATAAAAGAGCAAATGAGATGAAAATCCAATGCAATAGTAAAGGCAGAAGACCAGGAGCCACTTCCATCAGAGAGCTGGAGAGGACTCTAAGAAAAGGTTAGGAATGGAGGAAGATGCAGAGGTCTTCCCATTCACAGGATTTTTAAGGGAATTTTGGCATTAGCTGCAGGATTACATCCATTTCCAGTTGCTGGACACTTCCAGAAGAGCTATTTGCCACAACTCCAGCCCAGCGGGCAGACCCTGAAGACAGCCCAGACCAAGCTACCAAAATCCTGTTGGAAGCCAAGAAGGTGAAACCTATCCACTGCTGCCTGTAGTAGGGATATTTCTGGTGTACCTGAAAAATTTGGTCCTGGGATCAAAGGTAATCACAGACTGCCTGGAGATGGGATTTCTTGAACCATACAAGTGCTGAAGGTTCTGCTCGACACCAGTTTGCCCATTTTTCTTCAACGCTGCAAGGTGGAGTATTGGAACATATTAGCTCTTCCTACAGCATTTCCTAGCAGTATGTCAAACCATTTGTGGCTTGGAGGGGTTGATCCACCTCCACCTCCATCACAGACAGTGCTGGTGTCCTTCTCTGAACATGTGGTGGTCTAGCACCACACACAACTGTGGATGGTTCACAGATCTGCTTGGCCTAGGGCCCCACCATGGAGCTGTAAATCAGCAGTGACTACATAAACACCAGAAATCAACTCTTCACTTAAAGGAATGAAAATAAAATCCTCACCAAGCTCTGAAAGCCTTGCTTGAACCCTTTGCAAGTCACTTTCTAAAATTGTATTTGGACATTTAGGTCATTATAAAGCAGATGCTGCCCCCAAATTTGTTTGGAAGAAACTCACTGCAGCACTTCTGCCAGTAGAAACAAATTAGAAAAAGCTGGCTAGCTCCTCAAATCCTACTGATTTATTCATTTTGAACTAAAGCTGTTGCAGAAGATTCTTAAGTAGTGCATCTCCATCCTTGCCAGGTATTTATGAAAAGGTTTTAGTTTTTGCCACAGGAAATGGAACACATCTGGGATCAAGAAGATTCTTTTATGGTGGCCATCGCTTCAGGTGGGAGAGGAGGATGAGGAAGAGGAGATGAGGAAATCGAAGCCATTAAAAAGCCATAAACTAAAACATTGTTCAGGATGGGTTCTCTTGTTTGAAGTGAACATTAGTTGTTTTGTTCTCCCAGAATAGCTTTTGGGTTTGAAGACGGGTTTTTACATTGCAGGTGACATTTCTGATATGACTAATATTCTCGCAACAATGTAGAGGTAAGATTGTATGGCAATGAGATTGACTTTCTGTGCTCCATGCAAGTGGATGGAGGAAAGCAGAAGCTATCAACAATCTCTTCTCCCATAAAAGCCACTCAATATATGCACAGAGTGGCCAACTGGCAATTTTTTTTCACAAGTCTCATCATTTTTAGTTGGGAGGAAGAATGGGTTTAAAAGCACCTGGAAGAAGCTAAATCAGCATGTACCACTCTAAAATATGTCAAAATGCAGAAAGCCAAAATTAAACCAGCAGAGTCCCTAAACCATCCTTTAAAACCAGCAACAACATTTTAAGCCATTCTACCATTTTTGGAGTCTGGTTAATGAGTGAATGTTGGCATGTACAATGAGCACACACTTTCCTATTTCTGCTTCTATGGCTGCAACTACTTTAAACAATTACTTCAGAAGGGTTTGACATCCAACTGGGCATATGCTGTGCTGCTTGTGGTGAGGAGACCAGGGGTTGTTGACCATCATTGGACATGTCAGGGAAGATCTCATTACTGGACATATTGAGGCTGTTCTGGCTGCAGAGATGTTCTGAGGCAACTCTTCCATTCTTCATCAGATCTGGAGTTCTTGTCCAGTTCTGTAGTCCCCAACATACGAAGGACACAGAACTGCTGGAATGGATCCAGAGACANGAAATTCTTCCCTCTGAGGGTGGTGAGGCCCTGGCACAGGGTGCCCAGGGAAGTAAGTGGTGGCTGCCCCCTCCTTGAAGGTGTTCAAGGCCAGGTTGGATGGGACCTTGAGCAGCCTGGTCTGGTGAGAGGTGTCCCTGCCTACAGTAGGGTGTTGGAGCTTGATGATCCTTAAGGTCCCTTCCAGCCCTAATTATTTTGTGATTGTATGTTTCTAATCAATTCCTCACAGAACCACAAATCATAATGGTTTGCTTTCCCTCTGTCCTGGTTCCCCAGGGGGGTATTTCAGAGGAGTTGAATCTTCACCCCTCAAATGGGTATGAAAGTACATTATTAATAAACATTTGTGCTGTTTTCTGGGCAAGACTGTGAGAACCATCATCAACCTGAAGGTGCTGTTAAGTATCATGATTTCAAAACAGTGCTTAAACAGCATATGGCATGATGCAGTAGGCCTTGAGAAGAAGACAGGACACGCAGACATCTCATTTTTGAATGCTTTTCTGCTCTGCAACAGGGATGTGGTGACAAAAATGGTTTTATGGTTAGTAATGATATAGCTTTATTATAATGCTTATACCAGAGGGCCCTGGATTAAGGTTGAATAGGAAGTTTAATCATGTCATTTCATTGCTTTTGTGAACCTGACTTTGCTGGTCCCGTAGCATTCTTCCCTGTAATGTGCATCCTGTGCTTACAAAGCATTTTCTGGTAGCCAAGTGTTGGCCTTACAAAGAAAACTGTGTGAAAAGTCTGTATTTTTCACTGCATTAACAATGAACAAACCCTCAGCTCACAGTAGCAATTTATATACTGTTCTACACATTGTTCGTGTTCTGAAAAGGAAGAGGAACGGGGCCAGGCTCCTTCAGAAATGAGACAGAAATGCCATTGAGATCTATCTCATTTCCTGTGCAGGAGCTTGCAAGAGCCTCAGTTGCTACAGTCCTACATTGGGTTTGAGTAGTGCCATGGCTTGTAAGACCTGTTAGTCTTCCCCAAGTCACTCAGTCAAGATGAAAAAGACTAAAAATGGGCCTGCTTTTCAATAGCAAAAGAGCTCTTACAGCTCGAGCAGCCTGAGCTGAGGACAGTCCCTGTGAGTGGGGAGCAGGGATCCCCTCATCTCCACTGATCATAAAAACATAGAAAGATTAGGGCTGGAAGGGACCTTAAAAATCATGAAGCTCCAACTCCCTACTGTAGGCAGGGACACCTCTCACCAGACCAGACAACCTCACCCATCCAACCTGGCCTTGAACACGTCCAGGAAGGGGCAGCCACCACTTACTTCCCTGGGCAACCTGTGCCAGGGCCTCACCACCCTCAGAGGGAAGAATTTCTTCCTCAGGTCCAATCTATATCTACCCCCTGCCAATTTAAACCCATTCCCTCTCATCCTATCACTAGAGTACCTTCTAAAAAGTCTGCGTTAGGCCTCTTAGGGACTGGAAGGCCTCTATAAGATCTCCCCGGAGCCTTCTCTTCTCCAGAAGAGAACAACCCCAACTCTCTTAGCCTGTCAGAAACTAAGGCACATGGGGTTACAGAAACTCAGCCTCTTTTCCTAAACTATCCTGGTTCATGCCCAAACAAGGTCTATTGGTGGAAGTGAAACAGGCACGTGCCATGAAGGAAAAATAAAAAGTACAATGGAGTGCTGTGCACTGGGCTGATTTATGTGAGGTTGACCTAAGGCTGAATAAGTGCCCTTTTGTGGTGTTCTTAACTCATTTACATGTGTTAGTGTGTCTTTGCATATAACTTCCCTTATGTCCAGCTGTGATAACCACATGTGGAGAGACTCTGCTACCCAGAGTGACCGGGTTGTCTTCTGCACATGCACCATCACCCACTGTCAAAGGTATGAGAGCACACGTTCTGGGCTGGAAAGAGCAAATATGGGAAAGACTCATCAAAAGCACAACTGATAGATGGAACCTCATGCTGAGGATGTAGAATGGATTTGTGTTTGGACGTGAGATGGGGAGTGAAATTTAGCAATATGGTTTGGAGGGGTTGGTTCAGAACAAAAGAGAAAGAGGATCTGGGGCTTTTCTAGTGACACTGCTGCTGTCACAATATTTTAAAAGGTCTTAGTAAAATAAAATAATCTGTCTGCTGGATACTCGTCTGGGTATCTGCCACCACTCACTCTATGAGCCACCCCACATAATGTTGTTAATTCATGCCTTGGAATTCGGCTCAGGAGACTATATTTTAGAACTTTTCAAGGCTTTTCTTAATTGTTTTTCTTAGGCTGAGATTCTCCAGAGTAGCTGCATCTTTCAGGTGTGGTTTTTTGTGTTAGACCTGAGGTGGGATTCAATAAAACCCAGCCAAGCCAGAGGCTCGGTGTGCCTTAAAGAGCAAAGGTGTATTAATGCTTATTTACCCTGGAAAGAAACAATTCCCAAGATGAACTTGCTGTTTAACTACTTTATTACCAAAGGCTGCTGAATTCCCAGGCAAAAGTGTGGCTGCAACGAATCACCATTTCCTCTTCAGAAAATGGAAGTGGGATACAATTGTTCTTTTTTCTTTTTTTTTTTTTTCTTTTCTTTTTGGTGGGAAAATCAACTTCTGAGTTCCTTTACCTCTTTCTGAACCAAGAGCTACAAGGCCCAGACAACTGTGACCTTTCACAACCTGGGGAAGGACATACAATAGAGTTACAGCTCATCTCTAATTTGCAATGATCTCTTTGCAAACCAGTAGCTGGATTTCCAGGACTCCACCAATACACACCTACTCAGGGAAGCAAATGATCAATTTTTCTCTTTCATTTATCTTTCATTTCTCTTCCAAATCTGCAGCAGTGGAGTGTTCAGCCAACCAATATGCACATTTATTAATATTTATCTGTAGACCCTTTGCAATCAAAGCATTTACACAGCAGCAAAAGGCAGTATATGGAAAATTCTGATTGAAAACATATGGGAAGTTACATCAGAAACAGAGACATTTTTCTCTTGCCTTCTGTGGATGTTGATCTGCTCCACTCATAACTATTTGGGGAAACAACAGGGGAAAATGCATTTCCTTTTTTTTAGCTGAACACCATCTAAGCCCCATGGATTGTAACTTCAGCATGAGTGTTATCCCTACCACACTCTGCCAGGAGAAAGACTTTATCTTGAATTGTGTGTTTCCTATTAATAATCACTAAACAAAAGTTTAGTTAGGTATCACTCAGAGCTTTTTTTTGAAGTTGACACCACCTGCGCTTTACTCTGAAAACCAGCCCTGAGTCAGCTTTCACAGAACTCCACCAAATCTAAGCATCACCAGTGAAAACTAGAATTATTGCAGTAAAAAATTTGTTACTTTTTTCCTTCCTAGAGTTAATTGTTTTAATTATTTATCACTTTGGTTCCTATTATTAGACAGCTGCCTCTTGTTGCCCTGCCTGTAATAGTGTTTATTCGTTAATGACAGAGGCAGAAAGAGAAACTCCCACTGTAAGAGTGGAAACAAACTCAAACCATCTTCAGCCCTGGCTCACATCTGGCATTGTTTCACTCATCTAGAAGCTATACAAGTTGGTAAATCAGACAGGGCCCTACATTCTAATTCCAAGTGAATCAACTCTGAACTTAGGAAAGAGCATAAATGATTACAGAAGGCTGACTTGTCAGCTTTACGTGTAGTACGGCTTGCTTTCCATTTACATCCCAGGCTGCTAGGATTCATTACTGCCAACAGACAAATATTACATGTACCCTTTAGGTCATGAAGAAAATAATTAGGGTTTGGTTTTTTTTCTGCCCACAAAAAATAGGAAAAAAACTAAAACAAGAAAAAAACAGGTGATCTGGCAAGAGCAGGATGCCTGGTGTCACAGTGCGTGTGCCTGTGCCAGGTACTGCTCCTTCCAGCACAACACAACAGGATGGACTTAGGAGCACACAAAGATTTTTATTTCACTTCAAACATTCAAACTCTTGTTTATAACAGAATCTGGACCTTGGGTGCCAGGCTGGAAAGCCAAGCAGCCACGGAGGCTCCCGGTGCTGCAGGGCTGTGCCGGGGCAGGAGGCTATGAAGGGGAGATGGTGGGTCTGGCAGGATATGTGGTGGAGGGATGTAGTCTGGAATTACCTCTCTTAACCAGGCTGTTGATGCATCTGTCATTTTCTTTTGATCATTTTACTTACAGGGGCACAAAGCTCCTGTCTGTCAGTGCTTAACAGCAGAATGCCTTCTTAAAGGCATTCATTTTTCACATGTTCGAATTTCTGTGCTTCAAAAATTCACTTGCTTAGAAGTTTTTCTTCCCATCCTCTTCTTCCTCCAGTATCACTGGACTGAAGTGAGCAGCAACTACTTAGTCATGGTTTTGGTGACTGATTTCTAACCTGCTATCTCTTACCCTGGGAAGCCTCACACCACAACGACAGCACAATTCTCAGTTAGGTATGAGAAGCAGCACTTTGTTGTGGACATCAGTCTCCAAATCCTCACATCCAGAAGAACTGCTTGCTCTCAATTTTAGAGAGCTTCTAAATGTGCTTGTTACTTTTTTATGCTCCATCCAGAATTTATACACCTTGACCTGATGACAGTACAAATAATTTCTGGCCTTAAAATTAAGAAAGACAGAGACAGACAGAGTGAATACAGTTTTTAAAACTTTCCAAAACATTTGTCAGCTTTTTTTTTTTTTCTGTAGCAGGAGGCTGGCAACAGTGACCTGTGCTGGGAAATGCTCAGTGCACCAGCGTGGCCTTGGTACTTGTAGGCTAATTTTTGTTTTGAGTATAACTCTTGACTCATGGAAAAATAATCTAAGTGTTTTGGGCTGGTCTGTGACTTGATCTTCCTTGAATTAATGACTGTCTGTTTCAAAATAAGCGTGGAGAAGCTTTTATGATAATGTTTTTATCCTCTTGCTCTCTCCCTCACCCACTCTTGGAGAAGCAGAAGTCACTGGAAGTCAGTTCCCAGCAGCTGTGGCCGTGTGGGTGGTTGGGCTTTTCCAGTGAGCAGAATTCAGCGTTCAGCTCCTCCAGACTCCCGCTGCCACTCCACCTCATCTCCAAACATAACCCCACATTTCTTTTGAAAAATTAATACTAAGCTGTGAAATTAAATCAGCCTGTTCAAACTGGAGTGCTGCAACTGTTGCTTTGGGCGAATGGCAAACATCCCTCTGAAAGTCACTGCGCTGGGAGGCACATGCACCAAGCAGAATCTAAACAGCTAAATTTAGTCCAGATAGGAAATTAGCTGGAGGTTAAGTAAAGTTTTGTGCTACTTTGTTTTGTTTTTAGATTACCCAAGAGATGTGTCTTCCTGGAAAGGGAAATAGGACAGAGATACATAGCTGTTTTTCAATCCCTTCGTTTACATGGACTCATTTCAAGTGAGTTTTATTGTGTGTTTGGGATTTAAACCTTACTGGCTCCTATTGTCAGATGGAAAGGTACAAAGAGCCAGTGATGGGTCTGTGTGCTGCACAGCTCCTGTCAGCACCTCCCTCGAGGGCACAGGGGCACACTTCTTACCCACCCTGAACACAGAGGACAATGTAAAATTTATTTTCAAAAACATCCCCCTAGCAGTTAGAATGGGTGTTTACTGCAAAATTACATTCCAGAACAGATGAAAAAAAAAATCTTGAGCTCTGCTATGAAATGCCTAAGCCAGAGGTGACAGAGCTCCTCAATCCAGCAACTCCAGCCAAAGCTCACTAAAATCTAACCCACAGACTTTCTGAATCCCCTAACATTTTTGCTTGGGCATCAAACCAGATCTAACATTTATCATCTTCTTCCTCAAAGGCACCAGCTTGCATTATACACACATGACTTGTTCTTCCCTACTTATTTTATTTAGTGATCATGGGGGTAGAAGTAGCTGTAGGAAAACATACAGTTACAGGTTTATTTGCTGATCCAGGATATAAATCTTGTTGCTTAAGCAAACACAAACTGTTGTAACAGTTGCTTAAGCAAATGTGAAGAATGAGGTACACTGGAAAGGATTCTACAAGTGCTGCGAAAGCTGGGGACATAGTGGCTCGTTTTGTTTGACAAGGCTATGCCATCACTTCTTATAACTGCTGGGGACTTGATGGGAGAGGAAAAGGACCCTCAGCACTTGTATAATCAGGGGTTTTTTTGTAACCTTCTACCTGTGCAGCTGGGGAGCTCTCCCAGGGAACTGGTGAGTAAAACAGCTGCCTGCAGCCCAGTGCCTGATGCCTGAGGGTGACAAAGAAGGTGTGCACAGGGGGGACCTAGCCCTGACTGGGGCTCCCCCCTCCATCATCCTTTCCTGGCAGCACAGCAAGGTGGGGATCTGTAGGGAAAAGCTGCTGCAAAACCGTTTTGGTGGCATGGAGCACTCGGGGACTTCCAGGGCTGCGGCAAGCCAGGTTAAATGGCAACGCAGTGGAATCTCCCTTTGAAGGCTACTGTTGACTTACACCCAAGTTATTCTTTCAGAGGAAGCAATAGGAATGCACAGCTTCAGAGCAGGAAATACCACTGTCTTAATAACACCAGGCATAGAGCACAGGCTGCACTGAACTGGACCCACAGGAGCCAAGCTCTCCTGGCACTCTTGGAGCCGGAGGGCTTGCGGGAGATTGATTTCTTCCCAGTGCCTCGGCTGGGAGGGTTTTTGCCAAGCATTGCCATGCCCTGGGATGGAAGAATCATTTGCAGAACAGAAATGGAAAATGTTAGAGGTTATTCCTTGAAACTCAGATTACTGCTTTTTGTATTGCAGCCTTACAAAGCACCCTGAAGTCCTGGGCCGGCTTGGGCCAGAAGAAGGGTCTCAGAAACATCCTCTGGACTGCAAAGCTCTTACTTCCCTGCTGCATGTATAAAATAGCTTTGATGGGACACCTTGGGAGTTTAGGTACATTGTAGATCATGCTTAAAATTAGATGAGGACAGAAAGGAAGCCATTTTTAGCTTAGTGGATAGACTACTGTTATCCTTACATGAACTTCATAAATAATTTTTTTACTTTCTGGAGGTTTGTGAAGAATGCATTATTCAAAGCATCCAGCCATACTTTCTGAGACTGTGTTCACTGGCATAGCATGAAACACTTGCTGTATTTAATTATTAATACTTTTTCAAGTACATATGAGGTTTTATCTGCTCTATACAACATATGTGAGTTCACCTCTCAAAATAAGGAAGATGGAGCTGAGGGTCATCTTGGCCGTGAGACCTTTCCATCGTGAGTCCTCACTGGCTTCCATCAGGACCCTTGTCCTGACAGTCTGGTTTCATCATAGCATTTTACCCAAGGGTTCTTGATGAGGCAAGCTGAGGATGATGCTTTTAAAAAAGAAAGAAAAAAGAAGGGGCAGAAAGTGATTACTGAGATTAAACACTGAAACAGAATTGCATTATGGGTTTATTTCGCATGTTCTGGCTTAGCCAAAAGGTCTGTCCTGCAGCTCCCAATGCTCCATTTTCTTGGATCTTCCACAGTCCTCTAAGTCAGTGGAAAATGCCATTACAAAATGGCAGTGTTTTGAATCACTTTCTTTGTAAGGAGCAACTACTTTCCCTTTGGCCATGGAACAGTGACGGCACAAGAGACCACAAAGATTTTTCCTTGTGAGCTGTGAGATTTGGTGTCGTGTTTGAACAGGTACATAAAGCCGAGAAACAGAAACAATACAGTAAGAGTTTCAAGATTTACTGTGGTTTTTTTGGAAGGTGTCAATATGTAACATATGTAATGTGCATATTTCTGGAAAATTATGAATCATCTACTTTTTTCCTGTAAAAATGACAGCTGTTTTCTAGGATGTCAAATCTGTAATGCCTTCCAAATAGCAAAACAAATTAAGTAAGACTAGCTGAAGTGGTAGGGAGAATATTTTGAAGAATGGGAAGTAAGGCAGATTGCATCTCATTTTGCAGTGCATCTGTGATGGGGAAGAGGCACTGGCTCCACACCAGCACTGCACAGAGAACACAGTCTGTGTATGGGACTGATGCATGGTAGCAAAAAATATTTACCTTATCAGACAGCTTCATTCTGGTGGTGACTAGGAGAGGATTTTACTAAGTATGCAGACTTCTTTAATATTCCTTTCAACTAATGCATCTTCTCATTGAATTTCTTCCTCTGTGTGTTGGATTAAGGCTGCAGTAGATCAAGTGTCTACAGCAAAGAGAGAGCTGTTTCAGTCCAGCTCCAAGTTGGCAAGGACCTTCCAGCAAACACTCTCCATCCCCCTGAGCCTGAAGGAGCCAAACACCAACAGTCCCAAAGAGCACATGTTGTACAGACAGGAACGAACTTGTACACACTTGAAGAAACCTTCATGGCCTTTGTGGTGCTACAAAAACATGTTGCCTGTTAGGTTCTTTTTGATATTTGCTCTTACTATTGAGATTGTCTGGTACCAGTGTACCAGTGTTTCTTCCTTAATCGTCTTTCATGAGCCAAATCATCACAAAGGAATAATTCCCATTTAGGAACTCTTATTGCAGGTAGAAGCAGCTAAACACAAAGCTCCACCTGCACCTTTTATACTGGATTAAGAATCCCTGTAGCAAAAATGGCATTTCTGCCTGTTTGTGAAATTACCTTCATTTAAAATAGTAATTTGATGTTGAGAAGAAAGGCAAACAATTACAGCAATCGCTCTCCATAGTGCAAGTACATTCATGCTTTTTCTGCCTTCTGACTGCAAAGACAATATTTACATCTGCACACAGATCATATCACATATTGAGATAGTGCTAGAACTGCAAATATTAAAATTGCAATGATATGTTGTTGATGTTTTAAACACTTGATGATCAGGAAATGCCAAGGCATTGATAAATGGGTGATCTGCAGGGCCCATCTTCATGAAGTCACTTTCTGAACATTGATAGATACTGTCAGGGAATTTTTTCATCGCCCCCTTTCTAACAAAGCCCCATATCACCCAGTAGGGCATGATGGAAGAGATCCTTCGTGGTAGTCAGTGCATTTTTCTAATTCTTTTCTTCCTGAGGAGCAGGTAATAGTCTGGGAATAGAAAGAGCAGCCAAAAAGTCCCTCTGCCTTTGGTAGCAAGTTACACGTTGAGATGCCGATGGAGAAGATTATCGTAGTACACATGTTGTGCCATTTAATTATTCCCTTTCCTGTAAAGAGCCTGGCTTTAATTAAATGGCAAAACAAAGTCAGAACTTTTCTCCAAGCCATTTTAAAGTGCTCACTTCCTCCTCTGTGTTCTGTGGTTTGTTAGATTTGAATGAGTAATGGGGCGGTTTCATTTGTTTAGTAAAATTAAAGTGGTCAGTAACAATTTCCTGTCTGAGCAAACCCTGGGCCGATTAATAATATTGGTGATGGTGGTGAACATGGAAGGGGGGGAGTGTTTGTAGCACACAGGTTTTGCTGCCAGCCTGCTGCTGCTGCTCGGGGGTTTCCAGAGCTGCTGGTACTTACCAGGCTCAGTCTCAAGCCTCACTGAAAAAAACGTACTTACAGGGCTAGGCCAGCACAGGAGTTGTTTGAAAGGTACATTCAGAACTGAAGATCAAAGCAGCCTGGAGGAGATATGAGCAAAAATTGATCTTCCTCTTTAACCAAACATTAATCATTTGCATTTGCAGGGCCAGGTCAGGTGTGGTAGAAGCACTGGAAGCACCAGAGAGATGTCAAGGTTGGGAACGTGCATCTCTTGTTCAGAACAGAAGAGGAAGTGTTTGCCTGGTCCTCTCCAATGTATTGTCCTGTGCTGTTGGCAGGATTGGCTGTTCCTGCCAGGGAATCTCTTTACTTTGTGCAGAAACTCATTCTTCTGCAACTTGCATGTACCAATTTTTCAGGACCCCATGATCCTGCGTGAAAACTGCAGCATCCCATGAATTCAAACACCAGAAATGGTAGGGAAATCAAGCACATTGTGCAAGCCTTACCACAGGATTCAGTATTTTTACTCCTGCTGAAAACACCTGGGAGAACTTTATCCCTGTTCACACCTGAAAAATGCCACAAGTAACCAGGGACTGAAGTCCCCCAACCCAAATTGCAATTAGCAGCTGACACAAAAAATATTTAGCAGTTGGTTTTCCCATATGCATTAGAGACCTATGCCTAAATTGAAACCATTGCCTCTTCAGAAAGTCAGATGCACAGACTGGTACTGATGAGTTCACCCCAAATCCAGTGTGACATGAATCTCTTGCAAAAGGCATTTGGAAAAGGATGAACTCTACCGCAGTTATTCTTGCTATGTCTAAATGCTGATGTGGTATTTGTGGCAAGTAAAAGCTTACTGGATGTAAAAGAGCTTAGACTCTGATAAGACATATAAAAAATGTAAAATAGGCATAGTCAGTGAATTTTAAAATGTGGTGGCAGACATGGAGTACCAGAGAAACATCAGGCCTGTTGCAACACCTCTTGAGTCAGTGACAAAAATGATGTCTCCAATTATTGCTGTTGATGACAAACACAATGCCTTTGCCATTAGTAGGCATATACAAGAACCTGTCAGCACATCAGACTTCAGAACCCAACACTGACATCCAGCAGTGTTTAAAGAGCTGCTTCAACACACTGCTGGCACGGTTTTTGCTAGACTGACTTCTCCAACCTTTGCCCATTGATCCTCATGTCTCCACATGATCATCAACGAACTGTGTTCTTTCTAGAAGCTTCAGGTTGTTTTAAGGTCATGGTTAACTAAAGGGTTGAGAGGTAGAGACTCCGTAAAAAAACTGCTTTGTGCATCAACTCTTTGTGCTTTCTACAAAGGATGCTTGAGTCTCCATGAGAATTGTTCCACCCAAGATTTGACTGCAGAGTATTTGAGTTCCCATATTTTTAATAGAAATTGGTGTTAAAACAATATGCTTAGCACCTTGAAGAAAATGCTGCTAGCATGTGGACGCAATCCCTTGTGGAAAATACTAGTCGGTTATCTCAGGATTGTCACTCACTGTAGCAAGAGTCTCAGCTTTGAAAAGCAGTAAAATTACATCTGTAAAAGGAAAAGCACATGCTAAGTAGACATCTAGAAAAAAAAAAAACTGTAAAATGAAGCATACTTCTTTCCTTAATCATACTTCCTAACACAGATAACACCAAGCCTTTGCACAGAAAGGAAGTCAGAGAAATGACGCTGTTCCACATGAACGAGCAGGTTGCGTGGGCGTAACTGAAATCAGAAATTACACTAATAAATAATGCCTCTCATCTGACAACCCAAAGTGCTCTGCAAATGTTATTTCAATTGAGCAACAGAGATGGGCAAATATTAGATAGTTTTAGAGCTGAAGGCTCAGAGAAATGGAACGATGTAAGAGCCTTGCTTGAGGTGAGACACAAAACTAACGACGAGCAGGAACGGTACCCCTGTGTTATGACTTGTAGACCTGTGGTCTAACCACCAGACAAGGAAGGGCTTATTAAAATTAACAGTATTAGAAAAGATTATTCTTCCCAGCAAAATACCAGGTTCCTGTGAAGACCTGTGAGTTACTCAAGTAGCTTTTACAAAAAGCTATTTGAGAGAGACACTGTCTGTGGTTCCTTTGTGTGTATCTATGTCCGGACTTTTGAATGGTTACTCAGAAGTCAAATGTGTTTCTTTTCACCTTGTCTGCAAAACTCAGATTTCAGGTATAGATTACACACTGTCTGCTTCATGGCAGGAAAACAAAGTGCCTAGACCTGCCCCTTCCCCATTTAGAAAGAAACTGTCTTTTCTGCTTAAAGATCAAAGCAATAAGATTGCAGCTATTTTGACAAACCAAATACTTGTCCAGAATCCATCTTAAAAATTTTAAATAGCTAAAATATCAGATTGAGCCCTCCAGTGTGGAACCTGGGTTGAGTTTGGGTGTAGGTGCTGAAGCATGGGCACCATCCATGGCAGAAACAATGGGTTTAGCCCACTAATCATGTTTGTCACGGAATGAAAACAAGCCACTTCAGCCTCTGCTTGTGTCATGGCCACTTGAAGGGTAAATTCAATCAGTAGCCTGTTTCCATTACCCATAGGTAAATTGGCAATTTACTCCTTATTAAGGCATGGGCTCAGATGACAAAACCTGACGCTAGATTATCGGAAGAGAAAGTTTGGGGGTGTTCCCATCTGAGCTCTCCAGCTGTTCCACACATGTTTTCTAATTTCTTTTTGGTTAAATAATATTTTCCAAGTGGGCTCTACCTTCACAAAAAACCATGAATGAGTCTAATCTAGATGAGTTGTGCAACTGGTTTTGTAAATCCTTACGAGTTTACCCACCACTGTGCCCTCCCTGATCCTCCAGCCTCTGCCCTGTCCTCCTACCCCACTTCCACACTTCGAATTTTATCTGGTGACTCTCGGCAGCCTCAGGTCCCTGCAGCCCTGACTTCTGCAGCTCACCCACGCAACACCGATGGCTCCAGAGGGGACAAAAGCACCACTTTTGGAACAAGGGATCTCGTTTAGTGCAATTAGATCCTCACCTTGGATATAAATGGTTCTTTCCAGGCTGAATCCATTCCAAAATTTCCATGTTACAGTTGATATATTGTGCAACACTGACATATGAAGAGGCAGGCTCAGGCCAGAGCCGATGCAGCAGTGCCTGTACCTGGCTTATGATTAATTCTGCCTTTCTGTGCACAAAACATCAGCTCTCAAGCTCTTTTACCTCTACTGCTTTAGTAACAGCAGAGATATTCAGAGATTCTTGAGATATTCTATGGTGTCACAAAGGACCCCAATTACTTATTTAGAATAACTAAAATGTGGTTTAATGAAGTGTACGTTGGACTTCCAGCCAGTGCGGGTTCTGCTGTTCTGGGTTTCAGCATAGGCACTTATAAACAGGGTTTTCCACTGAAAATCAGGGTCAAATCATGAGCATTTTAAAAGCTCATCTTGGCTTTAGCCCAGCCCCACTGCTGCAGCCTTTTGCTTGACTCTCCCATCACTTGAGACAGGATAAAAATGGACTCCAGCTCCAGATGAGCTCCTCACTCCGGCTGGGCTCCAGACACAGGGCTCTCAAAATTGCATTTCCAGACAGGCAACGTTTTGCCCGTGGGAGCCATAGCTGCCTTTTGAGCAAGCATTTCCCACACACAGGGAGGGACACTGTAGGGGTACTGATAGATATGTCAAACTGATGTTTGACCTTATCTATGATCTGAGTAATCGCCCCCGTGCCAACAACCACACAGGTTCCCGGGGCAGGCTTTAGCTCAGGACCGGGCATCCCTACCCTGAATATGGATTGGGATATCTCAAGGGAGTTGAGCCTCAACTTCAGCTTCCCATGTCTTGCCAAGTTCTTGCTGTGCTCTCCAGCAGTCCCACCACCAATGTTGCAATGGCCAGAGATGAAAAGGAGCATGGATCAAAATGAAGCCACACCACTGGGGAATAAAGTCACGTAGCTATAGGAAAAACATGTGTGTGTGAAGACTTCCCTTCACTTTAGCACACACATTCTGCTCGTTATAAACTGCCTTTTTATATAACTTGACCTAACAACATCTGCAAAATTCTTGCCTTTTTGAATCAGCTATGAATAGATCACTGTTTATTTCTGATTAAGCCTGATTCATTTATCATTCTGGTCAGGCTTCCATTCCTGTAAATACTGATACTCTCGAGATTCTCAGTATTTAAAATACATGTTTCATAGTAATTCTGAGGTCAGGAAAACAGTCTACCAAAGACTATGGCCACATTTCTACAGCTTAAAGTTTATTTTTTGCTTGTAAAAAAACTAAGAAATGGTAGTGTGCTTCCATGAAATGACAAATCTGAAAAGAAATACAAGACAGTAATATAAGCTTTATCAGTTAACAGTTGGCTGAGTATTTAAGTATAAACTGTTCCTAGAGATAGTTCAACAAAACGCCTGTTCAATTGGTTGTAGAGTTACAACACTGAGATAGAAAATGTAAAACATTCAGGGATAAAAGTTAGTAGATAAATCATATAGGTAGTAAGCTCCCAAGCTCACACACAACATTTTTATGTGTTCTCACACAGAAGCCAATTTTAAAGGAGAATTAAGACTAAAATACTTTTTGTCTGAATTCGGAACCCACTGGCTAATTAAAATCAGATCTGGAAGTCTCTAACAAATCCCAAAGATAATGACATCCCTGCCCATATGATAAGAATTGGCAGGGATCAGGGAGAAGCATGCACTGGGGTGCTGGTGGAGAGGACATGTAGTCCTTGGCTGTGGTCCTGCCTGCTGGGCAGCTGCCCACAACCCTGTCCCACCCCAGGGGACACCCAGGAGGACATGGGAAGGAGCTGGAAGACTCGTTTGGGGATAAGGGTCAAGCACAATTCTGTAAGGTTATTACATGACTGTGAGAGAACTGTTTGTTTCTTCTCAAAATTCCTAATCGAGGCATGACCTTGTGGTTTCTGTGTATTTCCCTTTTATTTTTTTTTTCCTGCAGTGGCATCGGGTAACACCAAGAGCTGCCCCAGGAGGTGAGCTGCAGGTTGGACCTGCTGCGGGATGCACAAGGTGATGAGCCAGGAGCTGCTCCAAGGGCTCAAGGAACTCGTTAACACCCATCCCCAGTCCCATCTTGAGGACATTTCACAGGTTCCTGGCTGTGTTACTCTGGCTGCAGTAAAGCTAAGCAACAGCATCACTTCTCCAACTGGTGTTGGACTAATTGTGGCTTGACAATGGAGGTGAAAAATGAGTTGCCTGTTGTCTGCACAGCTGCACTCTGATCTCATTGTGATTTCATCTGTGTTTCTAGAAATCTAGATGTTTCCAGAAGTATCTATGTAATCTCTTCATGGCTCTTCAGCATCCTCACAGGTTCCTACCACTCACAACCTGTTTGTGAACATTAGCAAAACATTACATGAAGGCTAAGACGGTTTTCATCCATCACAATGTTGTCATTTTGTTGTGTTAAGTGAGTTCAGCTAAAGGGTGTTTTAAAGAACACAAAATAAATAAACCTTCCAAGAAAGGTCTGTGGGTAGGGGTGGGAAATTGCGAGAGCCATGAGGTAGCTGCTAGGAGAACGTAGACAGATGTGGGAGACATCTCTCTGTTTGTAAACAAACAGCCGGACACCCAAAGTCTGGTGGAAAATATCAAAGTCATGACCTCCATCAAAGGAAAAGAAACAGATTACACAGCAGGGGTACTCACCATTTTCCGTATCCCTGGGTACACAGTGCTGGTTTTGCAAGGCACTTCAGTGAAGCTGAACTGAAGTGACCACTTTAGGTTCCAATGAGGTTTTTTTATTTCACCATTGCCATCTGAAAGGGGGCAAAGCAGTATCAGTTTGGGTTTGCTTTCTTTCTGGTAATCTCCTCTGCTTTTTTTTTTAATACACATGTATATGTTATATATATGTTAATATATAGTTTCATTTTTAAAAAAAAAATCCTTTTCTCTCCTATGCTGCCATTTCCATTTGCTTTCCTCCTGTTCAGCTCTCTAACTCCCTTAGATCTCTCCATTTTCACTCCTTAAAACTAAGTCCTTAATCCAGCACTGTTATTTGCACATGCATTTGTTCAAGCAGTTGGGCTTAGTATGTCACTTCTCATTCAGTGAATCATATTCCCCAGCTATAAACAGGCCTGTAACCTATTACAAACATTAAAAATTAGATATTTTAAGCTAGCATTTAATATGGCTGGATTAAGGTATTAGACACGCTAACTGGACCAGTTTGAGTTGCCCAGCCTTACCTTTAGTTCTGCTGAGGAACAGTCCCACTATGCTACAGCCCCATTTATGCCAGCCAGGCATAGACTGCTAAGTGCCACATGGGGCTGGCCACAGCACTAAAGAAATAAATATTTATGATAACATACTTCAAATTTTAGTTTCAGATGCCTCGTTCCCTTCCAAGGGATGGCATTTAGAGGTGAGCTCCAGGAGAGGGATATTTTCAGATTTTGGAAAAAAAAATAAATAAAAATTCAGAAATTCTTTTTGCAAATCTGCCCTGTCATGTGTGTGGATTTATCCTGGCCATTTAATGAAGTATTTGTGAACAACTGTGCAGCCAGGGCATCTCTGTTTATCTACACTACACACCAAAAAGTGATGACTTAGAATCAGATCATAGCCCTTTCACTGAGTCTCACGGTGACCCCAGACCTCCCTGGGCACCTGACTGCTGCACCGCTGCTCAGACAGCAGTGAAGATGCTTCAGTGTGAAACTTCACTGCCAACAACTGGGGACTTTCTCCAGCTGCCTCCAGATATCTACCCCTGGGATAACACCACCGGCTTGCACCCAGTAGCCTCAAAGCCTTTCTGCTAGTGGTCCATCCCCTGCCCTCCCTGCTATGACTCACTGCTGTCCGTAGGAGAAAACCCATCACAACCTCAGCAACTTCTGCTGGCCCCACTTACAGCCTGCACCACAAACTCAGGCAGCAGACCAAAGCAGAGGTGGAAAGCTGAGCTTTTCATTAAGCAAGTGCTTTGTAGGACCCTGGAAAGGAAGATTTGTTTGTGTGTTGCTCGCTATGGCATGCCTGTGCATGCTTGCAGTGCATTCCCGAGGGAAGCTGGGTTTCTACAGGGATGGGAGTCGGATCCGGGACGGGAGCTGCGTGGGAAGTCAGCTGTTACTCTCCTTTCTTTGATAAAGTGGTGGTTGAGCCCACATATGAGAGACCCACTTTGCAGTCTTTGGTTTGGCAAGGCTGCTCTGGAAGCGTAGATTCGGTTCCTTGCTTTGTAATCTAGGGTAATTTAAAATCTCTTTCTGCTTTTTGAAGTTAGTCAGAATAATTAAAGTTGTGTTGGCAAGCAGGGGAGGTGATAAGTAGTAAAAGCCAAATTTCAGGCTGCTGGCAGCCTGCATGTGCCCAGAATCTGCCTGATGAATAAAATGAAGCTGAAGGAGGACAAGCTAGTTGGGCTGTAAGAGCGAAAGAGAGATAAACCCAAATTATTTCTTTGCAGGAAAATAAAGAAGAGGAAGCAATCAGCCTCTTGGGAATGGAAACCATGTAGATAAGGTGGAACCCCTTGCTCTGCAGAGGAACAGACAGCTCTGACACCCTGCTGCATCTAGAAGGACAGCATGGGAGCTATACACACAGTGTGCTCTGCACTCCAAGCTGAGGCCAGACTGGGCAGAGACACCCCCATTACATGCACCCCCATTACAGACAGCAGCTCCAGGGTGGAGGAGAGCTCAGGGGAGGGTGAATCTGCATTCATCTCTCAAGTTCAGACCTTGCTACGAGGACAAAGCCTTGGGGGAATTCAGAGGGTGGTGTTTTTTTCTGTTTACTTAGCTTGTGGGAGTTTAATGTTTAATCGCTGCAGAGGAGTTGGTTAGTCATATAATTGTTAGCCATGATTTCTGCCTTTTTACCTTTTATCCTTTGTTCTTCCTTATCATGGCTCTTGCATTTTGTAGACTAAATTGGCTTCCTATCACATTTCTCAGTAAACTGCAGTTTTATAGCATTCACAAGAGCCTCTTCATTGAAACAACTTGAATTAAAGACACAGCAGCCGTTGGCACTCTGACTGCACCAGAACCTCAAAGGAGTGGGATGTTTCCCCAGGCCCGGGCTGGTGCCCATCGCTGTGGGTACCAAGAGATCCAAGAGATCTGCAGAAGCAGCAGATCTTGCAGAGATCTGCAAGACCAAGCTCCATACTATGCTCCCAGCCTGCACCCAGAAGAAGCAGCATCAAGATTCCCCAGTCTCTGGTAGCAGCAGTTGCCAGTTTCTCCAATGAAAGAGGCACAAGAGGATGAGGTGATGGCATAACTGCACACAAGGGAACTGCTGAGTGTATGGGACACCTTTTTATCCACTAGCCTCAAGCCATAAAACAGTCTCCAGACTCAGAGGCTGGTGGATAAGCATGTTGTTACTACAACTACGTGACATTATGGAGCAGTGCCCTAAGGGTCAGGTTTGTGCCCCACCACTGCTCGGGCTGCCCCCCAGCATGGGTTCACCTCTGCTCTCTCCCAGCATGAACCCTAAAAAAACAGCTGCTCTAATTTGCCCACCCTTTTTTTCCTTAGAAATGTCAGATCTGGTCACTTTGAACCATCCTGCTACACTTTTATTGGAGAGAGCCAAATTTATTTAATGATTTTGATTGCTCTTGCTGGTTAATAATTAATTCAAAACAGGACCGTAAGATAGTTCTGTTGGGTTCTTACTGCTTTTAACAAAACTGAAGGAAGCTTTTAACAAAACTATAATTCAATCTCTGTAAAAAGAAAGATATGCATCTTAACTGACATCAAATATTTATTTTACCTTTTTGCCCCTGCATCACCTCTACTCCTTTCTAATCTTGATTCATCCCAGTGTTAGTGGTTCATAAGAGGTTATTTAACATCAACAGAGGTATTTTCATTGCAGTGAGGGCATTCCCAGTCAGCCACATGTCCCTACAGCTGCTTTAAAAAGTTTCTAGGGTGCAGTGAGCCTAAGGAATGATACAAAGGATATGTCATTTCTGTTTTCCCTGAGACCAAAAAGACTGACAAAGCCAGTTATCTTTTCATCATTAATACCTGAATTGCATTCAGTCATTAAAAGCCAAAAACATAGATTGAAGCATTTCATAGCCCAGCTGTCTGCAGAATAAGAATAAAATTGCTAAAGTGTCACAGAGCATCCCAGTGCACCTTCTGGACATGTTGCCTTTCCAGATACCTGGGAAACAAAAACCCAATCCATGAAAACTTTCCATGAAAATAGGCTCTTTACCTTTGAAATGCAGAGCCACCTGCCTAACTTAGATAAATTATGGCTGGATAAGGGCAGTAACTTGATGGCAAAGGTAGAATTCAACATGCAAACAGCTGTCAACATCTGTCTACTTTAGGATGACAGATCGAAGGGAGCAGAGACGCCAGCATTGCCACCGGCTGAGCAGATGACCTGGCAATGCTGGTGTTTACACAACCCCTCGAAGCTATTGCCACAACTTGCAGAGCTGGTTTTAGCAAGAGTGGAAAATCTGTGGAGAGAAAGGAAATACTGAAAAGCCAGACAAGCTACAGCAGTACCTGAAAGTGGTGCTGGGCTCATGGACAGGTCAATCACTTCCAGCAGCAGTCTGATTCCATTCATTTTTCAGCCCTGGGTGTACTCTTTGATGGCAACAGGGCTTAGAAAAAAGAATCCTAAAGCATCCTTGAGGACATGGTTGCCTCTTTACCCCATGTGAGTACTGGGTGTGCCCCTCAGGAGATGAGCAACTATCTCCCTGTTCCTCACCTCTGTCTCTGTGTCTCTCCCCCATCAGCAGTTCAGGGTGGCTTCTGGTTAGGTACTGCTGGCAGCAGGGGATTTGATTTTATTTTATCATCAATACCATAACTGCATCTGTTACCCTAAGACTGCACTAAAAAAAGCCTCATTCTTGCACTGACCTCAATGCAAGTCACAAATATTTTAAGTTGGCAAGACTGGAGTTGGGCAGCTTTTGACAGAATATTCACAATCAGTTTATCTCAGCAACCCACTGTGTAATGTGCACAACGTGAAAAGACTCTGGCTTCCCATATTAAAAAATACAGCAGATGGGAGTTGCAAACACTGAAACTTGGTTGAACTTCAGACCAAATTTCTAGCTGCTTTAATCCCAGTGATTAATTGGAATCCCAATTTTAATTTTTCCTCCAATGTAAATATGAAGTGACATTACTGAAGGCAGCACAGTTTGCAGGATGACACAAAGGGAGGTATAAAAAGCAAATCATTGGAGACGCTAAGAGCTTGGAAGCAATAAAATAAGAAAAAAAAAAGGATTGTCCTAGAAGGATGAGAGGCTGTAATAGTTGGAACCATCACATGTCCATCTGAAGTGTACCATGACACAGGCATCTTCTGCTCAGAAACCAACCTGAGCCATTAGAAAAGACTTTTTTCTGAAGGAAATCTAACTGCAGTCAAGGAACAACTTGGGACGAGGACACAACTGTGGTGAAAAGATGGAATTTGGAGAAGTCACCAGAACTTCAGAATTCCATAGCTTTGCTAAATCTGAACATTGTTTGTGTTCCTCCTAGATACTCTAAAACAGGAACCAACATTTCTGCTTTTCTTGTTAATGTAATCACAGAGTTGTAATTTTAGTTATCTTTTTGCAGTTGTGTAATTTAATATGGAGGTATGCAGAGGTATGGGTTTTGGGGTTTTTTAATACAAATATAGGGACTGCTTCTTTCATTTTATTGGATGAACTTAAAAGTTGCCATGGGGACTGAGGCATTTTAGCCCCAGTATGTACTTCTCTAATTAAACAGTACATTTTTCAGTGCTGCTACTTGGATCTCCACCTGCAGAGCTGCTCTTCCTATTAAAAACCTTGGTCCAAGGCTCTGCCACTTATGTGAGCATCTCAGCGAGGGCTGCTCAACACTGGGGGAGCACATCTGTAAGTGGGTACCAATGGGATCGAGGGCTGGTGTCACCAGCCTTGGGACTGAGACAGCACCAGCAATGGAACTGTCACCTCCCAGCACATCACTTCAACCTGTCTGGCTTGGCTGGATGTAGAAACCAGCCATCGTGGACTCCAGAACTTTGAGTTGTTGCTGTGAAGTATAAAGTTATGGTTCCAGGTTAAAGCACAAATGAGAGCAGCTTTGTCTGTTTGGTTTTTTTCCCATGCCATGCTATTTGGCATATACATTATCTCTGTAATATAGTACGTAGTGAAAACTTAAATGAGCCAGTGTATCTCACTGCCTGTCTCACTTTCTGTGTGCTCCTCTGGAGTATCACCTCTTCCAGAAAGAATGTGTATTTACACTGTTGTACACTTCCATAGGTAGACCTCAAACCCTCCACAAAGGGTCTGTGCACTGTGTGCTGGCTTTCCCTGCAGAATGCTGCTGCAGGGCCCAAGGACAGAGATGAGCAGAGCACCGTCCTATGCTGAGTAAGTGACTACAACATCCGTGCAAGCTGAAAGCCCTCTGGGCAGTTTGTATATATATTAAAGTGCAGAACACACCCTTTTCTGAAGAAGATTAAGCTCTCATCTTTTCAGCTTTGGAATAAAAGAGATAGGCCCCAGCTGAAGAAAACTTTGCAATCTTTTTATTATTTTTTTATATTTTAAAGACAATCCACATTTTTTTTTTAATGTGAAATGGCTTTGGGCTAAAAGAGGAAAGGGCTTTTGGTTTTTCAGTAATAAACTTTATATCTAAAAATGATGGAAGGAAAATAAAAACACAACATTTGACAGGAAATTAATTATACCATACATGTTTTAGTATAATGCTATGCACAGAGGAATGAGGAAAACAACTGCAACATAATATTCTGTGATTTTATGATATTAAACTCCCTGTTCTAAAGAGCCCAGAGTGTTTAAATATGACTTGCAGGGAAAGAGAGTTCTTAAAAGGCTAAGAAATTACTTCATGACTGTGTATCAGTACTTATACAGCAGTTACATCAGGGTGCTTTTCTACCTCAGTATCAAGTTAATAACAAGATCCAGTGACTGGAAACTGAAGCTGAATGAATTAAACCTCCATGTGAGATTAAATTTCCAAACTCTGTCAACATAATTTTAGCAGAGGAGACAAAAGTTGGGCTCTCACTTAGAGGTTTTAAAATACATATAGTCAATATGCTTTAAAGCATCTTCTGAATTAAATTCCCTGCTTATACGTGCTGGGATTTTAATGCTCCTGCTCCTCTTCTGCCTCTGGAAGGCGCAGAGGGATGAGGTTCATCTGTGTTGCCCTCAAGGTGCCCATCACACATACAGTTTTGCCTTAAGGCGATGATTGTAGGGTAACCTTCTTCAGCGCTTTAGCTAATTGCCTGCCACAATCCAGGGGACATGTTTGTTTCGCTATCCATTAGGTAGTGATAGCTCAGTGATCAGGGTGGCTATCTCCTCAAACTTCAGAGACTGTCCATAACTGGAAGCTAACAAGGGTGTACTCCTGAGGTAGAGAAGACAACCTTGTTTCTAACAGTCCATCTTGCTCATGTATTTGAAGTCACCTCGATTGGCAACCCTGAGGTGTGAAGGGAGTTTCTTCTCCAGGTCATGTTGACAGGAACCTTGAAGAACTTTTGTCTGACTCTACATTATAGTAAAACATTACCTCATCGGTCCTGTGTCACTGCAGAAACCTCAGACATTCATCCCCTGGGAAAAAAAATGTAATGATGGAAAAGCTTTCCTTGGTTGCCAGCGCTGAAAGTGTCAGCAGAGGATGACCTCTCCTGATCACAGCCTCTAAGAAAATTAGTCCCGTTATGTTCAGTAACACCCCTCTTAAAATAGTGCACAGGAGGCATACTGCATGTGGATGGAATTTGCAGTATTGAACCCATAAAAAAAAGAATATAGTGAGAGCATTTTGCTCTACACTTAGTAACTCACTGGCCAGGCTTTTTCCTGTTTTCCACTGTAACATAACTGTTAGTTTTAACAAAACCGTTTTGTCTAAGGCAGAATTAATGTCTTTGGAGTGATGAAGTGAGGTTTTGTTCATAGTTCTTTATTTCTGGGTATGTAGAAAGTTGCTGAACTTACTCTGCTGAATAAAATTCTCTCATGAAAATACAACTAAAAAGGTTAAGAACTGGGATATTTTTGAATTGTTGAATATTTTTGCTTCATTGCCAACACATGCAAGATGTGTATTTATATATTCAGGGTACATATATGACTTACATATTTAAAACTGTACACATGTACATAGAGAGATCCATACGATTCTTTTTGGTATTACATTTATACACATATGTTCTACTAGGATCTGAAATAAATATTTGTTCTTTAAGGAGCATATTGCCACAAGTCATCCAACTAAGGTTATTTATTATAGGCTGTATTTTGAGTAACAGGAATCCCAGCAGGAATTGATGTCTGAACTCTCTTACCCACTCCAATGATGAGAATCACAAGCAGTTCCTGAGTACAGGATCGGTACAGAAGTGGCCTGCCAATATTTTTTCCCAGGCATGAAGACTGTTGTGAGAATACCTGGCAGCTTTTGAAAACTATGAATAGAGACAACTGGAGAGGAAATAAGTGCCTGTTTCATAATTCTTCTGGAATATACTGGGCTCTGAGCCAATTTCCAAATTGAAGTCAGTGGCATTGCATAGGGCATAAGCCAGTGCAGACTTTATTCTTGAAAATGTGTAAAAATTACAGGGTAGGTAACAAATAGACTCTGTCCTTTGTAATCTTGGCACACCTCCTTTGTACTGCAGAAGAATAGGAAAGTATCCACATGATCTAATCACTCCAGATCTGAAGTTTACCTGCTTGTCACCACTGTTTCTTTCAGCTGCTACCTTTGCACACTTGACAGACAAGGAACTTGGAAAATACTGAATTGTCTTGAAGACAGTGAGCTCATCTTAGCTTTAAGCAGCTCGTGTACAAGATTATAACACTAGACCTGTGAACAGCCCCCCTACAAAAAAGAAGTTTTGCTTTAAATAGAGGCATCTGAGATGACTACATTTATATAGACATAAGGTGGTTTTGGACATCAAAGATTGATAACTAAATCATTTAGTGTGGAGCTTGCTGGGTTCACCTGCACTGCGTGTGGGGGAAAAAAAATCTTTGCCTTCATCCTGCTTCTCATCATTTAAAACAATTCTGTGAACACAGAGGAAAAGGTTAAAGGAAGTGTTAAATACTGTGAGCCTGTACTAGACTTGTGCAAGATCAGTCTAATTTATCTGCACAAGGCTTTCTGAGGGTATGGACACATCCTCACACCCTCACCACATGTGGTAGGAAGGAATGAGCAGTGGTCCTAAATTAATGGGGTGGGGAAAAGCTAAAATCAGAGATTAAGTCAATAGGAGCAATATTCACTTGACTTAAACCTGCATTATTATTTTAAAAGTTCACATTTCTTTTACAGGAAGGTATAGAGACTCTATATGCAAATTTCCTAAATATACTCCTATGAACAGTGCAAGAAACAGAATTTGTGCATTTTAAAAAGGTTGTATCTCAACTTCAGAAAAGATAGTTTTTTGTATGCATTTTCTCTTCACTAAACTCAAGGAAGGACTCGGCCATCTCAGAAGGAAGGTTGCAGTAGTCTGCCACGGTGGAAAATACAGTAAACTACAACATGACGTTTGCTACCTGGTTCCCATATAATAGATTTCCCCTTCTCATCTTCTTTTTTTTTTTTTTTCTTTCCTGAGTCCTATCATCACAAAGAATTTGAAAGTTAAGGCATATTAGACTGTAGACTGAGACGGTTTTCACTCTGCCACCTCCTGCATGTGTGTTATGAAATGGCTTTTGGTTGCACGTCCCTTTGATCGCAAAAAGGGCATTATCAGTTTTGCAAAGGACTCCTCCACGTGGCAGGCCACATCCTGCAGTCGTTTAATGAGCTGCCACAGTCATGATAGTTCTGTCAGCACAAGAAATGTCAACTTCAGACATAGAAATGTACGAATAATTGTGAATGGGGTCCAGATTGAAAAGCTTCTGGCTCGTGCAGCTGTGGAGTGTGTGACCCAGCCAGGGTTTGATAGGAAAAAGTTGCCATGGGAATGGTAGGGCATTGTTTGTGCCTGACTTTGGCCTTTATT
Source organism: Heliornis fulica (assembly GCA_013399135.1). Taxonomy (NCBI): domain Eukaryota; kingdom Metazoa; phylum Chordata; class Aves; order Gruiformes; family Heliornithidae; genus Heliornis; species Heliornis fulica. Next base: position 46,652 of record VXBZ01001811.1, on the reverse strand, counting down.
GTTGTGCTCTGATTACAGCTTTTGTTTCACTGTGAAGTATGGTTATTAAATGTCAGTTTGAAACAAAGATGTATTTACGAGCAACAGCTGAGTTCAAATGATTCCTATTTTTAGAGATATCACTGATGGGGGATAGGGGAAAAGCTAAGAAAAAAATCTCTATTACTAGATTGGAAAACACTAAGTATTTTAATATAAGCATAGTGCATGCTTAGAAGATGACTCGTGTTAAAATTAGTTAAATATCATTACTGGCAGGTGCCACTCGCCACCAGGATCACAGCACCTAATGGCTTCAACACGCCGGTGTGGGACCTGATGTGTGTGGGAAATCTCCACACACACAAACTATTAATTCCTTTCATGCCAGCCCCTTTCCATTAAATTTAACATTAAAACCAAAGTAACCATATGTTTAACACCCAAAAGCTGCACAAAACGACTATAAACGGCGTCACAGGTGCTTGTGCGAGCCCCTCGCCAGCCGCGGCCCGGCAGTGCCAGGCCCCGCCGCTGGGGAACTACAACTCCCGTCAGGCATTGCGCCGCAGGACCGCACCCCCGCCGCACTACATATCCCAGGGGGCCCCGCGGCGCTGAGCTGTTCGGGTGGTGCTGCTGCGGCGCATGCGTATGGTGGGGCGAGGCGGGGGCCTCGGCGCTGTCGCCGCGGACGGTGGCGGCTG
>VXBZ01001811.1:0-43917 GCA_013399135.1 Heliornis fulica | reverse complement strand
CCCGCCCCGATGCGCTTCCTTCCGTGCTTGCCCGGTGTTTGACCGGGCAGGGCACTGTCCTGTTCCCTCCAAGCCTCCGTCTTTGTGTAGCTTCTCGATCGTCACCGCTTCGTGCCCGTTCCTTCCCTCCGCCCTCTCCGTTTTCTTCCTTCTCGTTCACCCGCGAAGCCGCTGCATTGACGGGGGGGCGGGGGGGGCTCTCCCGGTGTCTCCCCTCGGGGCGGGTGCGTAGAAGGCCGTGGCGTAATTGCCCTGGTAAGCAGTCAAGGCTCTGTCGCATCCCCAGAGGTAAGAGGATGATCTCATTACCAGTAATATATTTTTTAATTATTGTTATACCCCCCACCCCAACTTCGGTCTTTGAGCACGATGGGAGGGAGCGATCTTATCTGGGCAAAGCCCTGCAGTGGTGGTGCCTGGGAGGGTGTGGGCTCTCGGGGCACCCCGGCTGCCAAGCCGGGCCTCTCTCGCTTGTCCTCGCCTTTGGTAGTGAAATCCCGAGCTGCAGCTTCAGGGCGAGCCGAGTGCGGTTGGGACAGCAGGCGTTTAGGGGCTAGTTTGGGTTTAGGTGCTGGTTGTGAGGAGAGCTGTTTCGGAAAGCTGTTGCCTGAGCTAGCAATGCAAGCCTGCAGGTCGGAGTTGTGTTCTAGCTTAGTTGTAACCAGAGCTGGTTACTTACTGAAGCGGAGTATCTTTCAATGGATAACTGGACTATAAATGAGAGTTAAACTGTAACTAATATTGTCATATTCTCAGGTTTTAGCACAGGTGGGCATTTGAAACGCTGCAATCTAAAGGCAGTCCTAGGTGTTGTGCAGTTCCCTTAGGTATTACTAGTGCATAACCTTCCTGAAAGGCATTATAGTACTGCATAAAACGTTTGCAAAGTAACATGAAGAGGACAATGATTTCTCTTGGGAGAACAGACTTCTTTTTTGAGGTCTTCTTAGAAATATTCTAGCTTTTACTAATCAATGTGCTGTTATTTTCTGAACAAGCAAAACCAACAGTTCGTATTCAGGTAGGGAAACACTTATTGATTCATTAGGCTGAGCATTATGAGTTAGGAAAGAGCAAAATGGTATTGCTTATCTGAGTAAGGCTGAGAGGGATAATTACTTTTTTAGGCTCTTCAGAGCTAGATCTCTCCATGTTTCACCTTACAGAAGCATACTACTTTTTAAGGAAACTACCAAACCTCTGTGCATTTAGAAAGCTGAATGGCATCAGCTTTTCTGTTTTTTTCTGGCAAATTTCTTGCTTTACTAAAAGAAGCCATAATGTCTGTAAAGATATGTTTTCTGTTCTCTTCCCATTACCTATTGCCATACATGACACTGGAAGACAGTTGATCATGCAGTTTGAGTCTGTGGATATCAGAAATAGCTTCTCACTCTTGAATCCATCAGGGTATTATTTTGTTTTGGTCCCAGCTCCACCCCCCACCCTTGATTTGTCCACTTCCTTTTTTACCTAAGCTATGTTCATTATGGTGCAGCAGAAACACTATCTTTATTAAGAAGGAGCTGTGCCTGGTTGCTCTATGATGAGTTAATCTGCTTTACTGATTTTGCTATACAGCACTTTAAAGAGGAGGTTTTCTAAATAATTTTGATTTGAAAGTAGTTATGAAGTATGGGGATGTCTTGTGTCAGTTTATATCGCAGCTGAGTTACAGGTGCAACTTTAAAGCAAATGCAGTAGCACTTGAGAAGGGGTTTGTCTAGTTATATGTAGGAAGACTTAAGTCTTATCACTTATTCTCTTAAGGCTCCATGTTGGATGGTATAAGGTATCCATGTTGGATACATTCACAGGACACTTGATGCATTTTAATAAGTTTTAGCAGTAGGTTTCTTTTAGGCCTCTGGAGCCTTTTTTTCTTCTGGTTCTTACTTGTACTTGAGAGAGTCACACAAGTAGCAAGACATAAAACTGTCAGGTATGTAAAGCAGAGAAATGTAAAAGTATTTTTGTGTTTATCACATGAGTAAGTGTTAAAAGTGCACTGAAATTTGTCATGTTAGGGACAGATTCTTAGTGTGGTTGGTATTTTGAGGAGAGCCTTTTAATTTGGGGATAAATAAGCACTGATGCTGCAGAAAGTGAAAATTCAAGAGCTAATATATGGATTTCTTGTGTGTATCCCAAATATCACTGAATTCTAGACTGCTGGAGGCAGCTCTAATTAAAACAGTAAAATGTTTTGTGACTTGAGTTGTTCTTGTAGTTATTAAACACTGATTTTATTTTGTTAGTGTAGAAAAACTTAAAGTCAGTAAATTGTAAAGATGAAATCTGTTTTCTGAAGCTATTTCTGTGTTTTGTAACTATAGTTGGCCTTATGTTTCATTGTATGGCCTTGTATTTCAAGGGTGGAAATCAAGGAAAATATGCACAATAGGTCACTGACAGGTATATTCCTGTGTTTGTGTGTTTTCATGTAAATTGGAGAATAGACAGAAGAGCCACCAGTACATGAATAGAGTAGGAGGCATATTGATGCTTTTCTTTCTCCCCCCCTACTTGCTTATCCTCAGGAGTAGGATAGCGTAGAAGAGAGTGAGTAAATGTAAAATTTGTTGTTTCTAATCTCTTAGAGTGAATAAAAAACTTCAGGACATCGTTGAAACGTGACAGATCTCCACTTGTAACACAGTCTCTAGCATGGTGTTGGACATGGCCCAAACTGCCAGGCCTGCAAAATTCTTAATCTATTTTAGTAGATTTAGAATTCCATCGATGTCTTTATTACTAGATGTCCCTGGTTATTTAGGCTGACAGCTATCATGGTAAATGTATGTCCTGCAGGATGCAGCAAACCAGCAGCGCTGGGCAGTGAGGGCATGTCTGAGGTGAGAAGTTTCCTTGCATGCCCGTTGTGTCCTGTATGTCAGTGTTCATCTGAGCAGTGCTGTGAGATACAAAGGCGTGTATCTTTCTTGCAAGATGGTTGTTGGGTTTTTTTTGTTCTCTGTTAATTATGAACAATAGAAACATTCTTAGAAAATACTTAATGGGGTTTTGAGCCAAATAAAGCTTTGCACAGTTATGTAATTGCATGAAAATACAGGATGGTAACTTCAGTGCCACAACATGGGAATTTAGGTAACTGGCTTTAGAATAAAGTGTTGTTACAAAGTGGAGCAAGTGCTGCAGATGTCATTAGGAAACAAATGGCACAAGAAATACAGTGGTCAGTACACGTATTCTGTTGTGTTTGAACCTAAATTCAGCAAGGCTTGGCTAGAAGCTTCCTGCCCACGTATTCTGAAATGATATAAAAACATAATATCAAAATTCTAGTGAGCTTACTGAGATATAGAAATGATGTAGCTGCTTTTAAAAAATTACCTGCTGTAAAGGTCAGAGTTACAATGATGTAGCAAGTTGGGGTTTTGAAGTTATTCCTTAATGCACCAAATAACTGAAATTAATTGGAATGAGAGATATAGCTGAGTCGTTACAAATTTTTTTCTACCCTTATACTGATCTCTGCAATAGTGACTTAGAACATTTGTGAGTCTAACCTAATGTTGATACATGCTGTTGTCTGAGAATCCTTTAGATACATATTTGTATCTGGCTAGGGCTGAATTTTATAAACACCACTTTCCTGTTAGTGCTAGGTAAAGCAGCAGGGTTTTGTTGCTGTTGAGGAAGGAAGCTTGGTTCATTGTCTCAGCACTAGGCAGCATTTTCTCCCTCCAGGGAGTTGCAGAAGCATCTAGAATGTGTAGGTGTTTCTTTAATCTTGGAGAAGGAACTTATTAAGCTTTCTGGTGCAGAACTATGAGCCACTTTTAACAGATGTTATCTGTACGAGTAGGGAGTTGCTGGTCTGGTAGACATTTGTGGCATTCAACAGTTTAAACAGTTTTCAGGTTTGAACATATGCCTTTGCCTTGAAAATCTGAATAGTTTCAGGTATTTTATGTAGAAGAAAGGTAGCTCAATGGTGAGGTTGCAGCTCTGGGACTTGGGAAACAGGTTCAGCTCACTGCACTGCCAAAAGCTTCCTGTGTGGCCTGGGACAAGCTGCTTCTCTGTCCCTCTGTTCTCATAGTGAAACTGCAGAGTGGCAGCAGCTCTCTGTGTTGCAGAGTGTTAGAAGGATATGTCAGTCAGGTTTTGATGTGTTCAGGTGCAGTATAACTTCTTGTTCTAGAGGAGAGAGGTCTAAGAGTGCCTGAGTTTAGAGCTAGGGGTAAGCTCCAAGCAGGAGGAGTAAAATCCGAAAAATTAGAGTGGGATAAAAAGCTTTGACTAGAAGTCTCGTGAATCAAAGAGCAAGAGTTAAGGCCTCAGAACTTTGTGGAGCACTGCAGTACTTTAAATAAAGTATTAAAAGCAATGCTTTAAAAACTTGAATGAACCAGACAATTTTTTTTCTGTTATGATTCTACCACACAAGAAACAATAGCAAAGCTGTTTCTCTATCAACTCTTCACTTCTTTGGCAAAAGCTTTTAATTCTAGCTAACAGCTACATCCAAGTGCTTTATTTACCAACTTTGTTCATTTGTTCTGCTGGCATGATAGGCAGAATCACTTCAATTTGGTCTGACTCTCTTTTCATGTAAAAGAGGAAGAGTAAAGATAAGCTTCTCTACCTCCCCATTCCCATCAAGGAGGGAAAGAATTTGCAGCCACCTTTAAACAGCAGTGTCTTTAGTGACTTTATAGTGCTAAACACATTTTGGATTTAAAATCCTTCTGATGGGAAATGTAAGATGGCATTGTTGCTATAAACTGAAAATGTAGACTAGACAGCAATTATCAAGCTTTGCAAACGTGTTTTCATTGTTGAAATTCAACACTCCCAGGAACAGTCTCTCTGTACTGACTGGTGATAACTTCATTAGTTTAATAAGTAGTTATTTTGATGTGTATGCTCTCCATGAGTGCTTGGGTCCCCACCACATTTGCATCCCATGCCCAAGAAGATATGTTTGAACTTGTTCAGACTAGTGACTTAATTAAGCGTTCTTCTGCTAAGCAGTAAAACAGTTACATGTCGGGTTTGTTGTGAGAGTGAGCAGTCCTTCCAAAACTGCTTTTCAAAAGGTGTTATGTATATTGGTTAACTCTTTAAGAAGGTTTATAATAAATGGAATCTTGGGCTGTACTAATAGTTTACCTGGGAAGTTATTTCTGTAGCAGGCCAGCTCAGTGCTGTTGTGTGCAGTAGTGATGTAAAGTTTAAGCACTGCTATACTTAAAGGATGTTACTTGGAAGTGTTCTTGTTCCAACTTAATCTGGACTTTGGGCTTTGAATACATACTTTTTCTCTTTTTTTTTTTTGTTTTGGTTTTTTTCTCCCCGCCCCCTAAAATCAAGTTCCCTATAGGGGATGTAACCTATATCTTCTCTTTTCCTAAATTGTGCTAGTGCCCTGTTTTGTTTTGGTTGGAGGATCAGGGTTAATTTGAGGTCTGTTTGCTCCCTTCTTGAGGGAAGGCTGCCATGTAGTATGTTGAAAACCCAGTGTGTTGTGTACTCATGGTAAGTTCAGGATTTCCAGGTGTGTTGTTGCACATACTCCAGATCTGTGATTGTTCAGGAGTGTTTCCATCTCACTGTGCATAGTTCAGGCAACAATCCTCTAAAGTGCCAGAAGCCTAATGACTTCCTGGTAGTATTGGGATTACTCTGTAGGTGGAGCATTGTTGTTCTCCATATGCATCATAATTTATGCTTTGAGAAAAAACAGTGTCAGTGCAGAACAGCAGCTGTGCACTAAACTGGTGTTTGTGTCATTGCACAAACAAGAAAGTAAGGAAGGAGGTCAGCAATCAGCCATGGGCTGTGCCTGATGTGAGGACAATTCCTTGGACTCACAGCTTGCTTCCAAGGAGGAAGGCTGCTGGAAATTGTGTAAGTTACAGGGAGGTGCATGCTTCAAGTGAAGTGTTAGCACGCAGTTACTATGCTGTAGTGGATAAGATTTTATCTGATATGCAATAATAAGTATTTTATCTCAGTGTCAGGAGAGATAAAACCCTCCAGAGTGGGTTTTTATATTCTTAATTTAACAACTATAAAAAAAGTGGGGCATGGGGGAGGTAATGACCTGAAAACCTGGCTATTTGATGGGAGCTTAATTTTTTTCCTTCCACCATGGCAAACTGGAGCTGGTGTGTGTTCTGTAAATGAGTGTTGGCTCACTTCTGAGAGACACAAAACCTTATTCTTCCAAAGGAGCTCTCACTTACTTACTGAGCTGTGAGATTAGTCCTATTTGCTGTGAATCCTTGTCTAGTGCTAACATGACTGAGAAGTAAGCTAGATTCTGGAGGGGACTTCTAGTCCCTGCAGAAGCAGGAATTTTGGCTTGCACACTGGCTTGTGCAATGAACTGAATGTGGTCAGTGCTGTGAAGCCCCGCAGAATTAAAATAGTGAGGTGTAAATCTTAATGACAACCATTTTTCCTTCCTAAAGTAGCAATGTGTAACTGAACCTTTGTGGTTTTCTGTTGAATTTGCTAAATTAATTCCGTAAAATTATATTTGATAATCAGTGTCTTGCCTTCTGTGCTTTGGTTTCAGTCAATCTTTTTAAATTTTAAAAAAGATAAAACCTAATATTTATCTGATGGTGTTCTTTTCATTATGTGATACTGAAAAATTGCTTATCTACACTACTTGCTGGACTCAACAGTTGGTTACAAGTGTTAAAAAATGCACTTTGCTTTGCTCTGAATTTTCAGTAGACCAAACTATTAAATGTTGCCTTAAACCTGTGTTCAGTTGGCCTATAAAATGCTGTGCTGCTAGGAGACCTGTGTGATGTAAAATCACAGTTCACAGGTATTCAGCTGTTCAGAGCTGGTTTTAGAGCATCTTAAATACATACAGCTGAACAGAATGAGTTTGAGCCCATAAATTCAGAGCTTGCCTTTGGATCTCGATGTAAAAGCTCATCTTTTACTACCACAATGTTCTCAAGTTTTCCTCTGGCTTCTACCCAGCACAACATTTTGGTGCTGTGGAGGCAGATAATTTTTAAGTAACACTTTTAAAATTAACACAGTGCTGCAATTAACTGCACGCTGCTGTTGCCTTAACAGTGTCAGAGTACTCTGTGCAAACTGAAGAAGGTATTTTCAAGTTGTTAATTTCCTAACCAGCTGGCCTTTTGATTAGTTCTTTTTATACTTCAGGGGAAGGTTCCTGCTGGTGAGTTCGGTTTTTTTTGGTTTTCTGTTTTTTACCCAAAATTCACAGTGAAAATCAACAACACTAGCACAAAATTGGCAAACCTTTATTTAACCAGCTTCAGTTTTGTATTGAAACTCAAATATGCTTGTTCAGGATTTGTAGTTTTATGGTGATAGTGTTTGTGCTTCAAAGTTACTGGGATGCTTTTGAGACTCTTTCTCTGCTGTATTTGAAGACAAGTTGGGTTGAATGTGAAATAGTTGTCAGTGTGGAATCAGTTCTTGGACTGGTGGGCCTAGATGAAACAGTTACTAGTAATTGAAAGGAAACTATTTACTAATAAGTAACTAGGAATAATAAGTAATCCTAATAAGCATTGTGTTTATTCCCTGCTGAATTTTTAATTTAGTTTAGTTATTGTGAATGGAACAGTGTCCATAGATTAGCTCATGTAAGCGTTTTCAAGGACCTAATTTGTCCTGTCTGGAGTTCTATATACAGTGCTTATTATCAGCCTTTTCAAAAGTATAATAACATTTAAAGAAACTTTAACTATGAACTTGCATTATTAAGCACTTTAACCATTCTGTAACTGAAATTAAATAGATTTTTAAAATCTGATTTGATCATATAAGAAGCCAAAATGAGTTTGTGTAGCTTTATTTTTGTTTTCCCCTGTTGTATCCATCCCTCTGGTTATATCTAATTGAGTATCTAGGTAATGCACTGTGAAGTGATGAAAACTGTACTTCTGACTGTTGTAAAAACTTTGTGCTATTGAGCATTCTTTCACTGTCTTTTTAATGCTATTTTTATTGCTTTCTAAGCTAGTCATCACTCAAAGTTATTAATAGATACATTTCCAGAGTATCTTTTATAACAGCCTCATGGCTCAGGATGCTTCCTTTTACTTGCATTAGCTCAGTGCATTTAGAGAGACAATTAAAATACTTGTTTAAGCTAGGTAAAAGCCATTAATAGGTGAGGGGTTTTGTTCTGGCTGCCTTAGATCAGCCATAGAGAGGAATTGTGTATCCCGTGCAGCACACTTCCTCATGTCACCGCATCTCAGAGCCTTTGGCTACTGCTGCAAATACCTTAAAATGGAGGAAGGTAGTTAAATTAAGAGCATGAAACACCCCCTACAGAAGTTTCTGCCAAAGTTTTTGAGGAACTACTGGTCTGTTCTATTGTTGAACTTGTAGATCAGTATTTGAAACAGGCCAGTGGCTGATGGATTCAGGTGACTTTCCAAGGTTTTCCTTAGAGCTCAAATCATTACCTAAATCACGCTGAACACTTTTACCTAGACAAAGGTAACACTGCTGCAGTTTAGCCTAAAGATGAAGAGATTGTGCTTGGATTTTTCATTCTCCGTGGGGACTGATTATGGCTTTTTGGTGAGCAATGTGTCTGGGCTTGAGGGGCAGACCCAAATGGCTGGGTGGCAAACCTGAACCGTGAGTGGAGCGGGGAGGGAGGTGGTGGTCTCTGTTCATTCATTGCAAGCATCTCTTATGGTTATCTCAGTTGTTTCTCCCTTCAGTCTGGGCCAGTTCTTCCTCACTGGCATATGAGAATGATCTTGGAGTGTTGCAGGTTTTTACTGGATTCAGTCTGTACCGACAGGAGCTGCATCAAACTATATGGTTTGATGCATTTCTGTGGTATATTTCAGTAAATGTTTATCATCTGTGGATGTTGAAGCACCTAGGACTAGCATGTAGTAGTGGATAGCGTAGAATAAAATTAATAATTGACCTAAAATAATAGAATAGCTCAGACTTGCAGAGTTACACTGGAAAAGGGAATAGTTGGCTTATCCTGATTTCATAAGTCTTCCTGGAAAACAGCAGATCAGATCAATTTTGAAGTGAGAATGATGACTAAGATAAAACTACTGGTATTGTTAGATGATTCATCAATGCAAATGATGAATCTTCCATATTTTGGCCTGGTTGGAAGTTGAATTAGGTACTGGGGGGAGGGATCTGTTGTTTGATATGCCTCCTCATTTGATCAGGGGTAGGAGAGGTCAGTGCTGCTGATACTTAATTTAGGCTTTTTAACTTTGAAGAGGAACTTTTTGTGCTTAGGAATTCTTTTCCAAGTGAATAATGGCTTTTGGCAGCTGCTTTTTTTTTGACCACTTTAGACAAGGAATCTATATTTAGAGGTTGGCATATCCTGGAGACTTCCAGTTCTCATTTGTAGATGTTGCTAATGGCTTCATATGCTTTTAGCAAATCAAAGTCTGGTGTTCTCTCTTTTAACAGGAGCATACAGTGTATGTTGTGCCTTCCAGAACGAAAGCGAGTCAGTGAAGGATTTTTGGGAAATAAGAAAGCTCAGTGTGTCATTTTGAAACAGTCAATCCTAAACTCTGGTTGTTATCAGAATTTTACCTAAGTCATCCAGCTCTCCAACTTTAGATCAGCGTTTTGCTGCCATGTCTTGGGTACTTAGGAAACAGTGACATTAAGGGGTTTGTGAAAGATGAGCAGAGACACCTCTCAGTTTAAATTATCTATGGTGTTATACTGGAAGGCTTTCAAGGGGTTGGAAATAAAGAAGTTTTAACAACTGTCCTGGAAGATTTGTGACTTGTTTTCAGAGGCTGTTCTGAGCTGGTTATCTCAGGGTTAGGGTTCCCCCCCACTTCTCTTTGTTGTCCTGGACATAGGCAAGACAGAAAGCTTTCGTTGCTGTGCCTGTCAAAGTGTAAGTAGGATGGTCTGAACTCATCCATCACCCTTGGGAATCAGTAAATGGAGTAAATGGCCATTAAAAGATACTGGATAGTAACTGATTTACAGCAGGAAGCTGATAGTAATATCTTGGGCAAAAGCCAGGAGCATTCAATAATTAAACTGTCCCTGGAACTGCAGGAAAGACTGGAGATTGCTGGGGATGCTGCTTACCTTCCCTTTGTGGTGATGGAGTTTGAATAGCAGGGCTTAAAAAGGGGGTGGGGAGGAGGGATGGGCATGACTCATGGCATCATTTTATATTTATCAAGTGCAGTTTTATGAATGTTGTTCATCATTTCATGGAGATGAGTAAGTAGTGATGTATGGTTCTCAATCTTCTTAGCTAATAAAGAACCATAAATTCATCTCCTGTGGTAAGTTAAATCTGAAGTACAAAATGGCTGCACACTCATAGACCAGGAAGTAGAAGTGTTCCTCTAAATTAAAGAAATAAAAATAATAATAAAATGATACATGTGGTTTTGCCAAGCTTTGTGTATAATAGAGCTAAAAGGTATTAAGGAGCAGAGCTCAGTCTTGCTGTATTTCTCAATCCAGCTTACATGTGGATAGTGCAAAGCTAATTGCACGGTCATTTATTCATACGGTTCCACCTCCTCTAGTAAGTCAGCTGTCCATGGTTTATGTCTGTGTGTGGAAATCGACCATTAGCTGTCAAAGGAGAGACTGGGCCAAGGAAATCAATGTTACCTTGCTGTGCCACTTTAATAGTCTTGTAGAGACTTTGCAATTGACAATCCAGAGGCTGCAACCAGATTGTAAAGGAGGAGAACTCAAAACAGGTGCTGGTGTAAAACTAAAAATAGAAATGAACGTAGGAGAGTTTAAGCAGTCTTGTGTTAAATGATGAAGACAAGATGCTTTTGTGCCTGCTTGCTGGTCCTAGTTGTGCAGTCATGCATTTACAGGCTGGGAGAAGCCGAGCTCGTATTTTTATTTCTGGCGGTGCCCGGGAGGCCGAGCAGCCCTCAGGTGGTGATGAGTCTGTGAGGAGCGCTGGTGCGTGGCCAGGCCAGAGGGAGAGCGGTGAGGGGGGAAAGCAGCCGGGCAGATGAGGTATGTGCCTGCTTAAATTAGTATGCTGCCGCTGGAAAGAGGGATGTAAGACTTCAGGAATAAGTGAGACCTCTTGTTTGGGTTATAACACAACCCTCCAAGAAGGATTTTTAAGGAACTGAGTGTTTTCTGAATTCTTATGCATGAGTGTCAATATACACACTGGAAAATGGGGTTTAAAACGTATTTTGGTTTCTGATGGATAATTTCAAGATCCAAGAGGAGATGGGCAACAGGGATATGTCACTGACCCATTTCTCCTCCCTCTTGTGCTCCCACCCCATGCTGGAGAGGGAAAGCAAATAAAATGAAGTTGCATGTAATCTCTTACATGTTAAAGAGAAGCTGAACTTGTAATCTTTTTGTCGTATTTATTTCCAAAAGTGGGCATAAGTTATGCTCCTATACTGCAGATTCTGCTGCAAAATACCCCAAAGTGTACATGTTGTAAGAGCTGTAAAATAGAAATTTGTTTTATAATTGCCAGAAATAATAATTTCATATCTAGGTAAGACAGGATCTGTATTCTGAAGTCACTTTTAAGTTGAAGCTCTGGTGAATTGTGAGGCTGGTAGCCTTCCAGACACACTTCCTATGCTGCAGAGTGAATGCTGGAGTTCTGCAATCCCTTTTATGAATCTTTAGAGGTTATGTGGCAATTCTCATAATTGCTTTTTTATTTGGTCTAGAGTTGCTGGGAAGGGTGTCATAGTGGTCGTTGTGTGCATTGAGATGCTTTAAAAATTGGAATAAAAGCACAAATTGATTTTTTTTTTGTGCTACAAATTGTGGTTCATTAATGAATGCTGAATAGAATTGGTATTAATCTACAGTGGAAACTTGCCAAGGTGTAGTATGGTGGAAGCAGACTTTTAAAACTGGAAAACAATTGCATGATTTCGTGTTCAATTTATTATAAAAGAGTTTTTTATGTCTTCTTAATGAGCATTACTCTGGTAGATGTCATTAATCCTGTGAGGAATTTTGAACTAATCTGAAGACAACAGTAGTTACACAATGAAAGGTTTTAATTTAAGGATGGTTTATCATAATTATAATTTATTCATCAGAGGACAAAGGAGCTGCAAAGAGTATGATTTGTTAGGCTAGAAATTAGCTAGTAGTACTTATAGGAAATCTGTATTTATGTAAGGGTGCATTTCCCATGAAATGTAGTTTATTGGAAAATAAGAGAAGCCTCTAAATTTTGTTTTTTGCTAAGGGGAGAAAAAAAACCAAAAACACCACAAATAAAGTATTGGGGTAGTTCAACTTTAGCTCATTTCATGCTCTCAATGTAGCACTACTACGAGTGTCTTCCTTATGTTCCTCAAGTGTTGTGAGAGTCTCTTATCGAGGAAAACTGCTTTGAAAATTCAGTTGGTTTTAGTCAAGGATCTGTATCTTGTTTCAAAAAGTTTTCCTTGTTTCGTTTTCTTCACATGTGCAGAGAACACAGCTTAAGCCTGCTTAAACAGGAAACCAGCCATCAATATTTGCTTTTTTTAGGCACAAGGCTTTTCTGGGCTTCATAAACTGCTGATACTGAGCTGAGCTGGTGTCCTGGAAGTGCTGTGTATTTTGTTGAGGCATCTAGCACAGCTTAGGACAGTACTGGTAAAGGACAACTTTTATGTTAATTTAAAAGAAAATAACTTGTGATGTCAAGTTCTGCCACCTTAGAGGTATCATTGAGAGAACCACTAGTCTTTAGCTTGCCCCTACAGATGTGTGTGTAGTGAGATGTTGCTTCAGTATAAAGCAGGCCCAAGAGAGTGTATGAATTACTGGTGAATGTTTGTTATGATTATGAGCTTGTCCTAAGAGTGCTCATTTGTTTTTTTGCTGTTACAGTTGTAACTTGGTCACAAACTTTACTTGGATCTGCAGTACTTCAATAGTGATGAGAATACCAATAATATTTGCAGTATCTTACTGCATTTTCAAACTTTGAAGAAAAAAAAGTGCCTTTGAAGATTTAAACCATTGTTGCATACCTAGGGGTGGACACTTTTTTTACCTTTGGGAGGTAGAAAGAAACACATCATTTAAAGTCCTTGTAGCTATATGGAAAATGTTTTGAATTCAAACAAAACTTGTTTGTTTTAACTTGTATACACAAAAATGCATTTAACTGTGGAATTGAATAGCTTACATGAAAAAAGCCAAGCCATTACCATTTTTAAGAGTCTGTCATTACTGACACTGTGATCTCTTCAACTTTTTTGCAAATACTACTGAATTGAGATTGTTACATCAGGTCCCTGATGCCAATCTTAATATACCAGACTTGAGTTCACACTGAAGGATTACTTGGGCACAAAAAAGGTGTTGTTTTACAGATTGAGTTATATGACTTAAAACTGCTTACTAGAAGTTCTTCTAGGGTGGTATCAAAATCATGATACTAGATTTAAAAAAGAAAATTCACAGTGGTTGTAGCAGAATTGGTTAGTATTCTAATTGGCCATGTGAAATGACAGCTGTAAATACAGACATATATCTACATGTTGGTATATCTGATCCCAGAAAATAAATGTATGCTTATGTGTATGTATGATTCCCCAAGATAAACACTTTAAAATGTGCTTCACTGTATATTGGTTTCCAGTGGTGCATCAATAGCTAGCTACAGATGGTTATCAGGTGTCTGCCTCATTGTGTGTGTACGTAACTATATTTAAATTGAATTAACGTTAAGCAAGGAAATAGTAAAGGTTAACACTTTCAAGAAACTTAAATTTCCATATTACGCAGTGAACTTGGGAAGATGATAAAGTGTGAAGTGCTTAAACTATCTGTCTCGTTAATGTTTTTTGAATAAGTTTTGTAACAACATGCAAAGAACTATTTAATAAGCTTGTCTCATGCTGTGGGAAAGAATTGGCATTGACCTGATTTTTACCATATTTAAATGTTGGCTTATTGCCATTTTTAGATGAGTATGCAAATATATCTTTGCTCTTACAAAGCTGGCTCTTAAGGTAAAATGACTGTCCCATAAAATAAAAGCATACCAAAACCATTTATGCAGTAGCCTGCAGTAAGACAGAGCAGGCAGTAAGACAGCAGCAAGATGAGAATAGATGGTCAGGAGAGCACATATCTAACTAGTTTTGAAAGTAAAAGAGGCACACACACCACATACCCCCTTCCCAAAATGCAAAATACCAAAGTATTTTGCACTACCCTCAGTACCACGTGGAAGTTGAGGATTTCAGTTGTGCACTAAGTGTGTTAATGTTTCTGTTGCTACACGTACAACTTGGACATTCACCGTATAATGATGAAGAGATGCCTGTTCTTAGACATGAAGAAAGAAAAATGTGAATAATGCTTCTGAAAGTACTTTTGTTGAATTTGCTGAAGCAAAATATGAAAAATCACGTTGGACAGTAGAGCTGCTGACAAAGATCCTTTCTTGACCATGAAAGGCAATGTCAAAGAAGGAAGTGTGAACCTAGCATTATCTCAGCTTGGTGCAAGTTGTGAAGGAGAATCTTTGATTATTCTTTAGTTGAGCTTGTAACAGCTAGTCTTGATGCTCATCAAAGTTACCACTTGTAACTTTGCACTTAGGTTATTAGATATCCTAAGTACCAGCTTCAAAGAAGTAAGAAAGACGGATCTAAAAACTTGATGGGGGAGGTGGAGGGCGGAAGCAGCCGTGCTTCACTTAGTCTTCTGTAGAATCTTCTTCAAGCAACTAGTTGAAACTGTTCAAAATGTCATGGCTAGGCCCAGAACAGTCTTAAAATTACCAACAAGGAACTTTGCTTAACTTTTATGGTTTTTGTTCTGCAGTGTGATGTTCAAGGTCAGAAATGCCTTATGTGGATCGTCAGAATCGCATTTGTGGTTTCCTAGATATTGAAGAAAATGAGAATAGTGGAAAATTTCTGCGGCGGTACTTCATTCTGGACACACGAGAAGACAGTCTGGTGTGGTACATGGATAACCCCCAGGTAAGGTGGACTTGGCAAGAGTTAGCTGGTGTGTATCAATTCAGAGTTTTTTAGATTTTAGACACGTTTACTGAAGCATAAAGGTTAGTACTAGTTTGGATGTGGAAGCTTGAAGTAAGGGGGAAGTTACATAAGTAAAATCAGTGCTGCCTCTTTGCTATGTAGGCAGAATTTTAAGGAAAACATAATTCATAATTCATATTTCTGTAATGTTGTACCAGTAGTTGTAATTTGTGAAACACTGTAAATTTTACCAAGTGGTAAAACATTAACAACAACTCAAAAACCAGCAAACTGGTGATGTATGGGATCTGAGTAGTGACAGAAGAATTGGGTTTTGGGTAGGAATCAGTTCTTTGTTTTGTATAATTATGTTCTATATTTGTTCTTTTGTTGAATGTCTTGAATGGGCATGGCAGGTTCTCACAGGCACTAGGTAATGCTATATAACAACCAGATGAGTGCAATCAGATACTAGTTTCATTACTTCAGGGCTTTTAATTCACCTTTAAGCCCATTGAACTGTGTAGTTTTCCTTGCACTGCATGGGTCCTCTGGCAGTTTTGTGTTACTTCAACTGAATTGGTCATTGAAAAGTAATTTCTAATCATGCTTACTTTTTCAATACAGTGGGAATGGTATGTGAATACAAATCCTTGTTACCATCATGGAGCACATCCTTATATAAAGGCTACTTTTACAGTGTACACACATCAGTGTGCCTTCTGGCATGGGGAAAACAGATAATTGCTGAGGATTTGATAAAGACAGTGAAAGTGTAGGATCTAGGTCAGCTGACAGCTGTCTGCCACAAGAATATTCATGTACCATTCTGCCAGGAAGACCACAGTTAAAATGCTGTATAAGTCCACTGTTGAAAGGAACAAGCGAGAAAGAAATAATTAAATGATGTGTAGGTCAACAAATGAGACTTGTGACTGAAGCATTCAGAAGCTCTTACTGGGGTGTGGGGGGGTGGGGAAGAAATCATTTCTGGAAATAAGAGACTTCAAATGCTTGATCTCAACTGGTGATATAAAGCAGTTCTCTTTCTCAGTTTCTTCTGTGATACAATTGGGGCATGTGGGCAAAAACTTGAATGCTGTGGAAATTGAAGCTGATTGGAAGTTAATGCCAATGATATTTTCAATGTACATCTCTTAAATTGTTTAATTGAGCCTTCCTTTTATTTTTAATGTTGGTGTCCATGCACAAATGAAAGGCTGACTTGCAAGAGGCAAGTTGAAGCATATTGATTTTTCTTCCACTGCTACTTTGATTTTTGAAGAACTCCACAGTTTTTGTAAAGCTACAGTGTGGAGAACATCTTTAATCTTTGAAGTCATGAAACTCTTTGTATAGGATGAGTACTGTGGGTGCAGATATTCACTGTCCCTCTGTTGCAGGTAGAAAGGCTCTATTTATTTCTCTGAAAATTGGTTCAGCTGTTCGAAGAAATACTGTTTTTAAGTCCACTGTAAACCACACATTATTATCCTAAGATAAATATTATAAAACTGCTTTATGCTGGGATCAAAATCATTATGATAAATTTAAATTTTACTTTCAGCAGAGCAAGAAGACTTTTTCTTAAATTTCAGTGTTACCAATCCACAGTTTAAAAAAAAAAAAAAAAACAAAACCCTGATGTTTGGAACGTGAGTGGACTATAAACCAATTATCTGTCAGTCTGACTCCGTGGGTAGCATTAGGCTCCTTTTTGCAATGTAGGGATTCATAAGGCACTATGGGATGGTGAAGAGCACTTTAGCTGAGGAGAGCATCAGTGAGCAGATGCAGTACCATTTTTATGGTCTCTAGGGAGGCCTGTAGTGGGAATAATGCAGCTGTAACAAAAAGGACCATTTTGAAAGTAAAAATTGTAATGAAAAAAAGTATATTGAACACAATTCTCCACTTAAAGGAATAAAATTAGGAAGAGTTTTTTGTGTTGAAATAGCTAAGAAAAAAGTGTGGTGTTCAGTTGTTTAACTTGTATTTCTAGACTACTGGCCGCCTGAATAGTAATGTAAAATCTAAGATTAGTATGCTAAGCAAGGATGTAAAACCAAGGGACAGTTTCTTTTTGGATTACAAGTGTACTTGGACAACTTTAGGTAGTATCATGGTCTGGCCCTGCAATAACTGATATGAAATGAAAAGATTGTGGGTTTTTTTCAGTCCACTTTGGAAAATACTTGAAATGGCCTTTGAAGTATCTGACATAATAGATGAATGTCTCTTCTTGTCCCTTCCTCCTGCCCTGGTGAAAATACATAAGCTGCCCACATCTGTTAAGGAAAAAGTATTCTTTCCGGATTTCCTGGATGCAGACCCACAAGAATACTTTTTCCTCTAGTAAAATACTTAAACCTCTGAAACAATTACTGTTTGCATTGTTTCTAGCAGTCTTTCTGTTTTTAGTTGATTAACAGATGTGTGTGTAATAAACAAGTAGTTTAGATCCTGTTTCAAGCATGCATTGTGTATTGTCTATAAAGTGGGATTGTCTTTTTGCTTGTGGAATTATTTGCTCTTTATGTGTAAACACAGACTCTGATATGAGAATAAACTAGTTTCACTTTATAACATATGATTTGTTTCAGAACCTTCCCTCTGGATCTCCACCTGTTGGGGTCATTAAACTTACCTATATTTCAAAGGTAGGATAAGATGTAAGACACTTGTTATCACCCAAAATTTAGCAGCTACCAAGGGCTGCTTCTGAAGGCCTTGGCAAGCCAATTTTAAAAGCTTCTTACATAATGTATGGTTTTTGCTTATGTGCTAATTCTGAGTTTGAGATGAGTATTTGAATTCAAGGTAGCTTTAAGGGGGTGTTAGGGGGTGGGGTGAGGCTTGGCACCTGTATGCACCTTGAAAGGCAGCAGCTCATGTCCACCTCTGGTGTGGATGCTCTGAGTTCTCATAGTTCTTCTAAGTACGTAGTATATCGGCTTTGCTTCTTTCCTCCCCAACACCACAACATTTTAGACTCCTTACAGAAAACTGTCTGTTTATGTTAATTAACCAAAATACAGCTGATGGCTTTGACAGTATGCAGTGGCCTTGAATTTTTACTTCAGCTGACACGTGAAAAAACTTGAAAATGCAAGTAGTGTGATGCTTTCAGATTTCAACATTTATCTGGTAATGAATCCTCAAACTTGAGAAATAGGAATGTATGGCATAAGCTGTCTCCTTGCTATATGTTGCACATATTGAAGTGAGTTTTATGTAGTATATTTTGTAATAACTGTATATTTATTGCTATGCTGTTGATATTCAAAAGTAGCAACTTAAGAGGAAAAAAGTGATATCTGATATATATTTTATATGCACAGTAATATTTATTATCTTAACTTCCTTACTAGGTTAGCGATGCAACTAAGCTAAGGCCAAAGGCAGAATTCTGTTTTGGTAAGTTCTTGCATCAAATATATTCTGAAATACAAAACAATGATCATGTCCTGCAATTCTGTTACTAGGTACAGCTGGCAGTATGTTAGGTTGTTTGGTTTTTTTTTTTAAAAAAACCCTTATATTCACTGTTTCTTCTGTAATGAGGGAAATGTCAGTGTTTTCATAGTGTACTTTTGTAGCTTTTCCTATTGCATCTTAATGAGGAGTAGGTAAGCTGTCTCAGATGTCTCAAATTTTTGAGACACTAATAAGCTAATCAAAAATAATGGGTGTTTTCAGCAACATGTCTTCATAGCTGACAGACATGCCAAGTAATTTAAGGTGTTTAATCTTGGTTACTGATGAGAAATTATTTAATTGATCTAAAAATACCGTCAGCCAATACTCAATAGTAATTTCTTGATACTCTAGGTTTGATACTTGTTTGAACTTGAGTAAACCTTTAGATAATCATAGAAGTACCTTAAAGTCTTTTTTAGATTTTTCTGTGCAAGCAATTTGTCCAGATTTTACCATAATTCCAGATCTTTTTGACGAGCAGTTGGCATTTGCAAAAGTATGTGTGGGGGCTGGAATCAACATCTGCTCTGTTCATGAGTAACTGTTCTTTACAGCTTCCTTACTCACATAGGGGCTTTAGCTCAGATGAAAGTAACAAAAAAGCCTGAAGGTTTTATGACAATTAGTGAAGTTTTCCTTTGCCATGTGCAGTGTTGTACAGGCCTGGAGAAGGCAGCTCCACCAGATTTCTGCAGTGCTGGAACTTGTGAAACACAAACTGCCCGTGTGGAAGGCTTCAGGAGTTTGACTAGTACCTAGCGTGTCAGTTCAGTGCCATCTACAGATCTCTGCTCATACACGTGTCGAGGTGTTTTAGCTGTAAAAATGCTTTTGTCAGTGGACCACTTCTAAAAAGCCTTAATGATCCAAGATGCTGGCTGAAAGCTTTTAATATTTATGATTTAGTAGTAGGTTTGATGCTTTTTAGAGGAAAAACGAATATTTGTTGTCTTTTTATTTGAATTCAGGGAGGTGTTTCAATCAATGAATTATACAGTTCTGTACGTGGAATTTATGTTTGCATCTAACAAAGTTTGCTTCAAGCAATCCACTTTGGGGAGAGAGATGCTAGAAGAGTAAAATGTTTGCTATTAGAACTGTTTTGTTGTAGAGCAGTAAAACCTGTTCAGCCTTCAGCTGTGAAGCCTCAAAGTTCTGGGGAGCTTTTATTCACTGTTCGCCTTAAAACCTATTTGAAGGTAAAGTCCTAGAGTTTGAGAAACCTAGGCATGACATTTTTTCCACTGTTCCACAGAAATGTTTGTCCTTCTTGGATAAAGGTATGCTGGTCAAGGCACTGAAGTAACATGAGACAGCCAGAACATAAAACTTTACAGTTGTTCAGTCCTGAGCATCATATACTTAGTAATCAATGCTTCTTTCTCAACAAATAAAAATAAAATAAAATAATCACTAGTCATAGATGTGCTAATATTAGTTGCTAAAGATAACAGGTATTGGTGAGAGGATTAACAGCAAAAATTGTAGGAGTCCCCAAGTATGGAACTTTTTTAGAGAAATTGAGAAATGTATCTGTAGAAAACTGAAAAAATCAGAGTTTTTTCTGTGTAATAAAAATAACATAATAAAATCTGTATTATGCTAATTAAGGGTAGAGTTAAAAAAAGAGAAAAATAGGGTTTGTTGCTTGGGTTTGGATTTTTTAATAAAGCAGGCTTGTCAAGCAGATGTATTTATCTGAAGGTTACTTTCTAAAAAGAAGTGTAGCTTAGGGTTCAATACTTAAATACATATTATTTTTTCTATCTGAAAATATTTTTATGGTGGTCTTACGTTTGCATTTAAATATCAGTGTTAACTTTTCATATTGGTTTTTAACAGTTATGAATGCAGGGATGAGAAAATACTTTCTACAAGCCAATGATCAGCAGGACCTAGTTGAATGGGTAAATGTTCTGAACAAAGCTACCAAAATCACAGTAAGTGGTTTCATTGCTACCACAAGGTGCTTAAATGTGATAAAACTTTGCTTCCAGGTTTTTTTTTTTTTGGTCATTTTATCTCTACAAACAAGTCTAGGCTCTCTAAAACTTGAAGAAATTGCAGAACTCCCCTTAAACTTGAGTTTATTTTAACTTTTGTTTTGGAAATTGGACAAAAATGGGACGAACTTTTTAAATTATAGCATATACTAGTTTCTAATAATTGAAAATTAACCATACAAATATAATAAAGTATCTCAAAGATACTTGCAAGCAGTGAAAGCGTACACATACACTTGCCTGATGTCAAAAGTCTGTATTTCCTAAGCCATCATTAAAATAATGAGCTAATGCATCACACCTTGTTCCAGAGGCTCCCTCCTGATTTCAGGTAACATTCATTCCAAGAAATTTTAATGCATTCTTCTCAGAAGTGTTAAATTACTTTTATGGTTTGTACCAGGACAGCTTATCACATGATGGAAAAACCCATGTATTACCTCAGTCTTTTGAGGAAGAAGTTATGTTTTCTCTCCTGTTTCAGGGAAGCAATGACACGAACTGTTTTGAGGGCATACCCTTAGAAAGAAGAGGTTCATATTTGTTGTAACTTTCTCATTTTTAGGTCATCTAAGGATATTTCCATGTACTGTTTGCATTGTTTTAATGTAGCCCTTTCTTTGGAGTTATAAAAATGACTGATACTAAATAAAAAAAAGAAACATAAAGCATTCTCATCTCATTTTTTTCATAAGGAGGGCACACCACAACCAGGCTTGAATTGCTTTAATTTCAAAGAATGGAGTGAATAAAGAATTAAGTTCATCAAATTAGAACTTAGTCTGAAAGCTGTATATTGTGTGTTTCACTTGCATTCTAAATGGCTGGTGAAATTATTTTTGTATTTGAAGGAACAAGCTTTATAAACTGTCAATTTGTTCAGAGGTTATTTAGTATGGCCAGTGATTTAATCAAATAATTAAGTTTACTTAATTACTAATTTTCATATGGGCATTACATGTTGTAGACTGTAATCCTTCAACATTTGTTGCATTTTTTGAGCACTGAGTGCTGACAACTTCAAAATAACTATGAACTTTTGCAGTCTAGCACATTGTGTACCTACTTCTGAGTGCTGTTTGACATTCTTCATGTGAGAAGGTGGCTGTGGGTTAGCTCTTGTGACATTTGAAGTGGGAGTTTATGACCCTGAAGCACTTGCCTCTAAAACTGTAGCTGTGAGTCCCTTCTCTTGCAAGGCTGAGGCCAGTGGTGAGTGTGCACTGGGAGAGTGTCCTGTTCTTCAGTGCTGGACTTGGCTGGGAATGGAGTCACCATTCACATGGGATGGCAAAGCTGGGTGTTGTGCAAGACTGAGGGACAGTAGAAGTGAGAACATGAGCCCAACACCACAGCTGAGCAGGCTGCTGAGGGCCGCTTTCCCTTGCCAAGGAGGAAGCTGTCGTAGGCTGACATTTGGGCTCAGGACTGTTTGTACTTCTTTGCAGGCTGGGTTGTTTTATTATTTTTTTAAATAAGCAGACTTGGGCATAGGAGCTAGAAACACAGCAGACTATAAAGTAGCTTTGTTTTGTCTAGATCAGTTCAGTGTCAAGTTTTGAATGTGTTGCAGTCTTGCCTGGTAATTCATTGTGTAAAGACAGTTTGTGTGGCCCTTCTTTCTGAAGGAATGCTGATGTCCAGTGTAAACATCCAGTTGATGGATGTTTTGGTGAGAGGCTCTTGAGTTCTTCTCATTGAAGTCATTTCAAATTTGCTGCATTAATACTAGAGGTAGAAGGAGATATTGAAGGGAAGTGTGTTAAGTAGCCAATTAGTGCATTTCTTAGGTTAGATGTTCTTGCACAAATTCAGAAATTTGAATAAACATTCCCCAAACACTGGGGAAATTAAATTGCTGAGGTGTTTTGATTACTTTAGTTCCACACCTGAGAAGACTATCTAATAGTTAATGATGGCTAGAAATAGGTGGATAAGGTCCTTTTGGACAGAATTTAGCAATATATGTAGGATTAATGGAGGCAGTGCAGAGTCTTCATGCAAAGCATGGGAATGTGAGAGCAAATGTCATACTAGTCAAGCATCTTCTTTGACAAAAGTCTCAATGCTGTAGCATTGTGTTTATGACCTTACTGTTCCAGCTCTGCAGGCACTGGGGCGTCTCCAGTCTAAAGCACTTATTACTAAAACTGAAAGCAAGTAAAAATAAAAAGCTCGTTTGTCTACAGATTAAAAGTGCTCCTTGAAGATCAAGTATAGCACTTAAAGCAAAGCTGAGAATTGATTTTTAAATTTCAGGATACCCGATGAAATGTTTTAATTGGCACCAGTTTTCTTCTGAGAACTAAAGCACAGCCAGTGCAATAAGTTTTCATGTAAGCCATTCATGGCCTTCTGCAATTAGAGAATGTTTGTTTGTTAAATCCTGCTGAATACAAATTAAAAATTCTTGAGTAATTAGGACTTTTTTGGGAGGGCAGGGAGGTGATGGGGAGTTCATGAAACTTTAAATGTTAATTACCATATTCCACTCCCAGGTACCAAAGCAGTCCGATCCTCTGTGTCAGATGGATAATGCAAATCGTCAAGTTGAAAGCCCAGGTGGGAAGAAGCAAGTGTCTTACAGGACAGAAATAGTTGGTGGTGTTCCTATCATTACACCTACCCAGGTAATAATCTTGAAACAAGTGGGCTATTATTGGATAGAACAAGCTTTGTTGGTTGAAAAGTGAGAACAGGTTAAGTATCAAATATAGCTGCCAGCTTCACACCGTGCTCGGAGGCCTTGACTTTGACTTGTGCCTTGTATTGGTACTGACTGGGGGTTCTGGTTTGAGGATTTTGTTCCCTTTTTTTTCCCCAAGATTATAGAGAATTATACAAGGCTGTAGTGAATTACTTCAGTATTGACTTTTGGATCGCAGATATCCATTAGTGTGCTGAAAATATCTTTGTGTGTGAAATTAATGTTGGTGTTTACAAGACAAAACTTTGGCAGTGTTAACTGTCAGGAATAGTGGGTAAAAAGGGGTGATTGTCAGCTGGTTATATATGTTAGAGGTGGTGATGAAGACAGCTGATTAAACTACTGCAGAAGGGCAGTATGAAATGGTTTATATGGACAGACAAGATAGCAAGTGAAATTCAGTGAAAATAAATGTGACATAAGAGATTCTGGGGAAAACTGGCTTAGTTTTAATAGAAAATCCTGGATTTGTAAAATAATCGTGTGAGTGAAAGCATTACACATGCACTAAGAAAACAATAACAGTGGAGGAAAAAACCCCCACAAATATTAGGTATTAATTGAAAAAGGAGCAAACCGTAAAACATCTTTGCTGTATAAATCCCATCTTGGACCACACCTTGATTGCTGTGTCCAGCTTTGTCTCTTTCCAGAATGAGAGTTGTGGGCTTTTAAACAAAGCCCATGGTGTAATCAGGTGAAACAAAGGGAAGGGGCAGCTATTTTAGTAAATAAAACATGAGGTTCTGCTTGCCAAAGGACAGCATGGATAAAAGAAGCTTATCTCAACCATAGAATGGCTTGGGCTGAAAGAGACCTTGGACAAGCTCGTGGAAGAAGAATCTATACAGTGTTAAAGATGTGCCTGTTTCTGGAAAAAGAGATTAGATTCACAGATTCAGATCATGGACACGACATGCATACATCTGAACTGCATTCACAAAGTTAGTGAATACTGATACATCTTGTAGTCCTAGAAATAGTTTTTTCTTTGCTGTAGCCACCTCTAGTGTTTTGCCCTGAAAGTCATGTTATGAGTTTGCACTAAATACCTTCATACAGCTTGATTTTTAGATCACTTCATTATGTCAATGTTGTTTGAGAATACTGAACAATTTCTTACTATAGTTTCTGAATGGAGAGTACAAGTATTAAGCCAGAGCCCCAGGAGAGTTGTGTTAGTTATAGAGATATTTTTATCTCCTCAAACAAATTGGAGGTTGTATCATCCCATGCTCACAAATACCATTATTTTTTAGTGTAACCTGTATAATTATTCTTTGATGCTAATTAAAAACCAGAGTATTCTGAACTTTCTTGCTCTTTTCTAGAAAGAAGAAACCACTGAGTGCAGTGAAGGGGGCGATAGGAATTATTTGAAACGGTCACAAAGTCACCTTCCTTATTTTACTGCTAAGCATCCCCCAGATAATGCTATTATCAAAGCTGGCTACTGTGTAAAACAAGGAGCAGTGGTAAGTATTTGAGGTCAGTGTGTTTCATTACTCAAATACAAGGTTTTGTGGTACTTCTACTTAACAAGTAGATGATTGAAGAAAAAGACATAATTACATGTAACTTTAGCACTACTGAAAATATTAAGGATGGCTTATTCTCCAGTGCCATATAAACTATGTCTGTATTCTTCTTGTGACTTTCTTCAGTGTTATTTTGTTGATGTTCTGGAGTTGTGTCTACAGAGACTTTCAGATTATGGTTAGTGCATGCGATTAGGAGTTATGATCCACAATTAGAGATCCTTATTTTGCTTACTAGAAGCATCTGTGTTAAGGCAGAAGTTGTCTGCATGCTTTAAAGTTTAGGAAAAGCTTATTTTTCAGTTCAAAAGAAGAATTTTACAACTTGTCATACTGAACAGAAGTGGAACTAATCAGATGATACCTTGCAGAAAATGAAAAAGTAGTTTGGATTATGCAAGATTAGCATGTTGCACGAGTTCTGAGACTTATTTGGTCTGGGATTATGAAGCTTCTTTTAACCTTTTTTTAGTTAAAAATAAAATAGAAACCTTCTAATGTACTATCTTTTAACATTTTTAGAGTATTTGTGCTGCCAAATTACTATAGTTTCAGTGGAGATTACTTTCTGCTGTAAGGATTTCTCAATACTGTCTTTACATAATACTTAATTTTTGCAGTTTTCAAAGAATAATTGGGCAGAGTCTTATTTTAGGGTGCTATATACATATATAAAAACCCACAATGCATATAAATAAATGTAGTAAAACATATTCTGTATTAACAATAAAATAGTATATAACATCATACAGTATAAATACAAGCCAGTTACAAATATGATTAAGATATTATGTAACCTGTAAGTATAGCTGTATTTCATATCTAAAATATGTGACTATTTAACAGATGAAGAATTGGAAGAGAAGATACTTTCAGTTAGATGAAAACACAATAGGATATTTCAAGTCTGAACTGGTAAGTTTCTAAATGTGTGTTGTTTTCCAGTGATAGCTGCAAGAAAATCTAAAGTAGTGTGCTTATATTTGAAAAAATGTGCTCCTGTAACTCTGTACTCTAATGACTTTCCTTGATTAGGAAGAACACAGTGTTGATAGGGTGGCTGTTAGCATGGATTTCAGTCTTCTGTTTGCAGCCAGTGCATAGGCACTGAATACACTAATAGGACACATTCTACAGTCACCATGGGTTTTGTATGGGTATCTTAGGTCACCTTGTACTAACATGATAATCATGTTCTTTAAACAGCTGTTTCCATTATGTGGAGAGCCAAAACTGCTGTCCTAAAAATCTTAGTTAGGATTACAAAGTGTTTTATCATACAAATGTTGGAATCTTCCCTTCACACTTCCACCAGGACAGTCAAGACAGGCAAAAAACTCTGTTCACAGGGTTTGTTTTGATTTCTTGAATTTTCTTCTCTGCTCATCACTCTTGAACCTCTTGACCAATTTTGACCAAATGTTAAGTGCTTTCAGGCTTCATTAAAAGAAATCAAGTGGCTGAAGATGATCTGTTTTTCCCAAAAAGGATTCCCACACTTATTAACATGAGAACACCAGTACATTAGGAGTAAAGTTTAACTTGTAGAGTATTATAAATCAAAGAAAATGACAGGAATCGAATTCAGGCTGTTTCTGAAGAGAACTTTTGCTGTACTTTTAATAAGGGCATACAAAAGTAGCAGGAGTTTGGTCTTACATCCTTGTCTTGTGTTATATGCTGGCAGCTTAACAAATTTGGACATGCCTCACAAAACTTCTGTTTTCCTTTCAACATAAAAATCTGAGTGCAGAAGGCTCACAAGTAAATTCTAACTTGGTGAAGAATTGTACTGAAAGAATACACTAGAAAACTGATAGAAATTCATATATTTGCAGTGTTTCATCATGCTTCTTTCCCATTTTATTGAAATGGAACAATATAAAGTCTTGTAGTCCTCTATTCTTCAGACTAATATCCCTTTGCAGACCTTTGAGAAAGGTACTGGACTGACCAGATGTCAGACAACAGGAAAGTAGATTCTGCTTCACAAATCTTACTTGAAATTGGGGTGGGTTTTTTTCCATTTTAAGCCCTCTGTCCTCAGGGAAGCAAGTACTGAACAGATAGAGAACATAGCATCCTTTTTAGTGGACTAGAGTGGTTAATCAAATAACTCCATGGTTAGGAAATCTAGTCATGATAATCATGTTTCATATAGTTTTTAAATGGTTAGGATCTGCCTTGTCTGATACATACATGTTGGGGAGACTTTTAACTTCTGCTGGAAAGAGTAAAACTTTCTTCTTGGTGGGCTGCACTTTGTGAAAACACCTGCAACAACTTAACCATATGCCCATCAGACTTTAGTTACCTCCTGCAAACCCAAAAGGGTGAAGTGCTCTCTTCTGTAGACTTCAAGTGGTGAATTATTTCCTTCAGCAATGTGAGGGATCTCTTTCACCAGTAATTTGCTGTTCCTAGTTAGAGTATCACAAAGGTAGGGAGAAAATCTATAGTGATTGTTTGTCCTGCCTTTGTGGTTAAGAAAGCTATGGCATGGAGAGTGTATTGAGCTGGTGTAGCATTAGGCTTGTAGTTCTAGAAAACTTCTTTCTGATGGACTTTGGTTCCCAGTAACTGCACTCTTCAGTCAAGTACATCTCTTACTTGAGGTTAGCTTGTCTTAGCAGCCAGCTACTCACCAGTACAAGGGCCTCTTACTGGATGTCTTGAGGTGCTGTCATTTTACATCTGCATAAATGAGTTTTCTGCTCTAAAAATAGGTTTGTGGTTTTTAATAGGAAAATAAGCAGATTCTTTGGATTATTTTTTGTTATTGTTCCATTGGCTTGGTTGTGAGTGTCCTCTGCCTGACCCCCATCCTAATGATCTCTTATTTTCAGTTTGAGGAGAACCTATGTCAGTCTTCAGGTGAAGCATAGTGGAATACAGGCAATATCTGACTTAACCAATTATAACTTCTGAACCTGGAACAGATGTCTGTATTCCAGGGATGATCTTCAGCTCCTGTTTAATGTGCTACTCTGAAAACTCTGTTATAATGGATGGGTGAACTAAGGGAGGAACAGGGAGGGAAAGGGGGGAAGGGGAGGGGTGTGGGTGGGCAAAGAAGTGCAAAATAACAGAGAACACTGAGATTTAAACTCTACATTTGAGACAAGTGATGTAATGAAAGCTGACTCTAGAAGTTGGCTGTATTTGTGTGACATCTGCTGTTCACTGTAACAGCACAAACCTCTTAAGTGTATATAATAAAAACTGTAGAAGAAGTAGTCATTCAAGTGCAGACAGCTTTTTTGTCTATAAGCTGAAACCAGCTGAAGTAGCTTGAAGTAGACAAGTAGTCCATTGTAACATCACTTAAAGCACATTAGGAGGTAAAATAAGTTGTTAGCACTTTACTGCTTCAACCACAGGAAAATAACAATATGCATGACATTACATTGCCATGGCAAAAGTGAAAGTATTTGAACTGTTTTGTTTCTTTTCCTGTTGTGTGAAACTTGGACACAATTGTTACTTATTTTTAATGGTAACAAAATTTGCATATGCTTTGAGTACTTGCTCTTCTACAGGTTTTGGTATGATTAAATTCTTTGCATTACTTTTGTGAGTACAAGAGTATATTATTTATAGCTATGCCATTAGTTACCATTAGCAAAGCACTCTGGATTGTAGCATTTAATAGCAAATAAATATATATGCAGTTTTTACTAAACTAACCTGCTTGAGACCAGGTGTAGTTTTTTGTTTAGTTAGTGGAAGGGGATGTATTGGTTGTCTCCATTATGGTATGGTGAAAACCTACTTTTGTGGGGTTTTTATGTCTTGATTTTTGCTGCCTCTGCATTGTAAATACCATGGTTGGTCGAGTACCTAATAAAAGTAGATTAAATTTCGGTTGACGTCACATTTTGCATAAGTGACTGCCTTGAAAGTCTCATTTGCATAAATCTGCTGCTGCCAACTGTCCTGATTTCTGGCTTTCTGAGTAAGTTGTTAAGTAACACTTTTACTGAAGTATTTTTACTTTTTTTTTTCTTCAGGAAAAGGAACCTCTCAGGGTTATACCACTTAAGGAGGTCCATAAGGTTCAGGAATGCAAACAAAGGTGAGGAGGGAAGCATACATGGGATGTAATAGGCTGCTTTGTCATGGTGAGGCTGCTCATTGGAAACAGGAAATTTGCCTGACTTATACATGTGGGATACTCATGGGACAGCAAATAGTTCTGTGCATAAAACTAGTTTTGAGGGTCCTACACTACAGTGATCTAAACTTGTGACTTTCAGCAGAATGTAAATGCATTAAATGAGGGTGGAACAAAGGGGTATTGTGCAGTCATGGGTTAGATGCATGGGTGCTGTCTGATTTGAAGTAGCAATTTTAGGAGTCTCTATTCTGCTTATGTAATCTAAATGTGTAGAGGGCATGACCTGACGTTAGATGTCTGAATTTAGATGAGAAGTCTCTTCTTCCTTCTGTTTCCATCCCATCAGATGACAGTATACTAAGGAGTTAATAGCCTTTGTAGTAGCTTGGGAATTTTTTTTAGCAAGCTACTGTTCAGGATTAATACTTTGTGAAGACAAAAAGTGAAATTTTACAGAAATTTGACTAGAGCAATAAATATTTTTAATCTTACAATGATAGGCAGTGGCATGCATGACACTGACAAACCAGAGTCTTAGGACTAAAATGAGTAAGTGGTGGGGTTTTTTTTTACTTTATTTGGGTTTTTTCCCATAAAGGATTGAAAAGGTCTTCAGACATCAGATGCTCTGGTTCTCTGCACATCTTAGTCTTTTTAAAATAAAACTGTACTTGCTGTTGAAGTATTTTTGTGTGTTTCATTTCCAGTGATATAATGATGAGAGACAATCTCTTTGAAATTGTAACAACTTCTCGAACCTTTTATGTACAGGTAATTTCTTCTTTAAACTTTGGGCAAAACCAGGAGACTGCCATAGCCAAAGCAAAGCAGCACTGCTGTTTTTCCTTTTAAAATGTTCCCTCTGAAAATCATGGCATGGTAATGAAGACCACATATCTAATGTTTCAGAAAGATGCAGATGAGAACTATGCCACATAACAGCAATTGTTATGTTGGTAGTGTATGAGAGCAGTAAACAATAAATCATAACGTGATTTTGTTGGTGTTCAGGTCTTCAAATTCTGTGGGATCAGTGTAATATTGTCAATCTCTTATTTTGAAGTACTGAACTTTTATGTACAGTAATTGAGTTCTCAGATTGAAGTTAGCTGCCACATTAAAATATCTACTAAAGCATAATAACACTTAGATTTCAGTATTTATTGGGTAATATGTATCCATATGCACTTTATTCACTGCATCCTTACCATGTTACCTTTTAAAAGTTTGGATGCAATGCTTATTACAAAGACTTGTTTCTCCTAGCAGTATGGGAGGGTGATGCTTATAGTCCTGGAAATATTTTCTGAGTTTCCCATGTAGGCTCAGGAAGGCCTGTGTAGCCCAATGCAGGCTGTCCTATAGCTGAACATAGTGAAATGGTGCATCACTGATGTTTCTTGCTGGGTGGATGTGGTAGTCCAATAAAGTTTCAATCTAATTAAAAGATTAATTTTATCTTTTTGTCTTCCTTTATCCTAGCTGCATCCACCTTTGGTGTTCACTGTTAATCTACTGCATCTTTGTGGCAGTGTTGTTCTAAATAAACTTAGAGCTGCCTCCTGACAGACTGATTCCTTTTAAATTTATTTTTTACTGCAACTCTTCAGTAAATAGCTCATAGAAGTAAAGTGCAAGTGACAGAAAAGTAAAAAAGTGATATTGTTGGCCAAAGTGTAAGAGGGGTTAGCAGATGTCATCTAAGATTATCTGTGGGCACTTTTTTTGGTTGATGAAAGTAAAAATTTGAGACCAGAGTGTGCAATTAGTAAGAACCCACTTAATTCCTGCTTACTATTTTATATAACTATGTGTAAGAGTAAATTCAGGGTAAGATTAAGAAGCGTCTGCTTAAGAAAGGGAACTCCCTGTGGCTTTAAATAAGAGTAAAGCAGGGCAAGCCTGTCACTTTAATGCAGGTGGCCAGGATGCTTGGAAAGGTAGGAGCTGATGGTGTTAAGTGTAATGCATGTTGTTTGCTCCAGGCGGACAGTCCAGAAGACATGCACAGTTGGATTAAAGCAATTTCTGGGGCCATTGTAGCACAGCGGGGACCTGGAAGATCAGCAGCTTCCGTATGTTGTTCTCAACCTCAGAGACGCTGTGATTAGTCGGTGCTCAGTTGTGCACATGAAGTTCTAGTTGTGTTTTCCTTTGGCCTGTCCTCTCTCTTGCCCTGTGGTTACATGGCATCTTTGCATGAACTTTGATACAGACTGGCATAAAGTGTTTTGCACGTCTTACACGTGTGTGACTGTGCATTGTAGTGTTGTGAATGTGTAGGTGGTGCAAGTGCTAACCTAGAGAAACGGGGTTCAGTGTGATCTTTGTCACTATGCTGCTACTAGTTTGGAAGTAAAATAGAAACTTTCTAATTCCTGCAAGGTGTTTCTGCTAATTGCCGGATTCTGCAAGCCAACAACAATATCCTAATTTGTTTTTAACAATTCTCCCTACTAAATTGTCATTCTCTATTGGTGCTGGTTTATTGTATATGAAGATAACTTGAAATTTGAACCTGAAACTTCTCTGCTTGCATGGCCCAGTTGGGAGTGTAGCGTGAAGACCATCTCGCACCGCTGAACTGTGGCGCTGTGACAAGTGTTACTTGTGAAGCCGTGTGGATGCCAAATGCTTCATACATCCTGCATTTAACATGCAGTAGGTGTTCAGCACAAACTACTTCAGTGTGTCAGTAGTGAACCTTACTGTAGTGTCACACTGTCTCCAAGTATGTCCCAATTCAGCAGACAGAATACTTTACAGTTCAGGTGTTGCAAGCTATGGTTTTCACTTTCTGGCTGGGGTGCTTAGTTATAAACTGAATATATCATTACCCCATAATCTGAAATCTCATCATCTAAATCTGACACTTGACCAACACATTTGCATTCATACTGTGTTAACTCAGTCTAAGCTCTCCATTATTTTTTTGCAGCTGGGAGCTGCTTCATGCTTTTAAATAAACCCTATTATAAACTTTGCTTCCTTTTGGGGGAATGAAAATATGCAGATAGCTTTTTCTTGGTGTATGCTTTTTTTTTTTGTGGGTCTAACTGAGCAATCTAGCTATTACTGTCTGCATCACTTCTTTTTCCCTCTCTTCTCTTCTTTCCCCAAGTATAGGTTACTCTAATCTTAGCTTTGCACTGTGTTCCAGATGCGGCAGGCCAGAAGGCTGTCGAATCCTTGTATACAGAGGTATACATCAAGAACTGGTGAATGCAGCACGTATGTGGGCTCTCATGTAAACTTGCCTTCTTAACAGAGGGCTAGGACTACAGACTAATTTGCACTATAAAATCCTAAAAAAAGTAATGCTACCTGTTGTCATTGCCATTACTGGAAACTAACTCATAATTTATATCATTCACTTACAGGTTTGCACTGTTTTTTTCTTACTTGTTAAAATAATTGGAAATTAAAAATGGCAAAAACATGTATCTATGCTTTAAAGCGTGCTATATATTTAAATGTAAGTTATGTGATGTCATTTTAATAGGAAAGTATTAAAACTAATTTGCATGAGAGTTCATATTTCCATTTTACTTTACATTTTTTGAAACTGCGCAAAAGCAAAATTAAATTTAAGCTACCCACAAACTAATACAGATGCCTGAACTCAAAATGCACATCATAACTTTAGCAATTGGGAAAATAATATTTCAGCCTGATTTGCATGGCTTATAAGTCTCTGCATGAAGTTATTAGTTCAAGCATAGAAGCCTTATAACATGTAATGGGTACACTGTTCAAAGCAGTACACCTTAGGAGTAATGCAGCAGCATAGTCTCTTAACTGTGAAATTACAGTCAGTGTGGGTAGTAAAATGCAAATATCCTTCAGTTTAATTTAGTGGAAAGTTTGTTCTAGAGATCTTCTCCTGATATCCCTTATTTCTGTCCCCTTTGTGGCACTAAAATTATTAATGAGAATAGAGGGTAAATCACTGAATTGTATGTTCTCATAAAAACAAATTTTTTTCTGAAAGTAGAGCATCAAGTCAGTATGACATCAGGCAGTGAAAATGATGTGAATGCTTCAGTGAAAGTGAACACAATACTGAAATCCAGAAAGGTTGCAAAGCTCCTTCACCCAATAATGCTGATTAATTTACAAAAAGAAATGAGTAGTACACAGCAGACTCCATTGTAATTAAACTTAGCAATTCATGTTTTTTCATAGCAGTTTCCAAGTTTCTTTTAAAATACTTCATGTCAGATGTAAATTTGCATCTTGGGCACACATCTGCAATGGGGTTTTTTTCTAATAGATGTGCTTGAAAAGTGACCTAATTTGTGTACACACATGGGTTCATGGATTCCTTTAGCTCACATACTAACACCCATGATGGCAGGAGTGGCAGCAGCTCCTCATGTGTGGGGAGGGAAGTATCCACTGAAACATAGCAGGTCCTCTCCATCGTATCACTTACCTAGAACAGTGCTGGATACAGTATTATCCCTTGGGATTTGTGCTGTCCTTGCAGAACTGATATATACAATCTCTGCATTGTGTCTGGGGGATTTTTTTTGTTCTGAGATACACTGCAGGGGTCAGACAGCATATCCTAGGGCATCTAAATCATTACTGGGTAGTCGGGGAACATCTTCTCATCAGTAAATATGTGGTGGAAGATTACCTTCCACAGTATCAAGAAAATAATTGCACAATTAGAATGAATAGCTTAAGGATCAATTTCTTTGCTAAGCCAATTAATTTTCCAAGTTGCTATACAGTTTTGATAGCATAAAATAGTGACTAATTTTGTTTGGTCCCTGGAACAGACTGGGGAGATTAGTACCCCAAAAGGAGGGAACAGTGAAACGTGCATTACTTCAGAATTAGCATATCAGTGCCTGATGTATCTGAGCACATTTTGAATACATCTTTCTCTTGGAAAAGATGTCACTTTCAATGGCCTTCAAAGTGTATTTTCAGAAGGTTGCTAAGTACCTTAGTAAAATGTGAAGCCTCAATTTGCTGGGCTGTACTATAAAGTCTAAAGAGCTGCTGAGCTTGACTTGATAAATTGAGTTCCTGTGAATGACAAAACTGATGTTGCTGTCACATACTGCTGTAAGCTCACACTTAATACAATGCCTTGAGAAAGCACCTGCCTCCTGCTGCTGTGGCTGATGCTTCGCTTCGTGTATTTTCTGTCTTGATTGTTTGTTTTTCTAAGAGTGAAACCTGCAACTGTGTCTTTCCAACATGATGTCAGTAACTTCATCTGACACTTGTCCTTCTCTTCCAGGAGCATCCCGAGTCTTCTTCCGAACCCAACCACGCTTTCCGTTCTGCCGCCCCAGCCCCCGCCAGCTCACATTCCACAGCCTCTCACGGCAACCCTGTGGTCCCAAACCCTCACACCAAGTACCCTGCCTTGGAGAAGCGAGGATTTCACGAGTCTTTTACCAAGGCCAAGCCAGGGAGCTACAAGATCCAGGTTGTCACTCCAAGAGAATCAGCTTCCAAAGTGACTGAACAGGGCCTCTTGGAACCCCAAAGTAAAAATGGCACTCAGGAACAGGATCCTGGCCTTGTGGATCTGGATGATGCAAGCCTTCCAGTTAGTGATGTGTAGTGGTGGTGGAAGTGTTTGGAGAATGATCCATTTGTTGGGTCCTCTAATTTCCTTGCTTGGACTTTTAACCAAAGAAAATTATAGGAAATGAGAACAAAAAACCGGAACACTGATTTTTATGTATACACACGTGTGTGTTTCTGTACACACTTGTGTATATAAGGTGTTTGTATATTGCCTTTCAGCTGAGGGTGAGAAGTGGACCTTGCACATTCTCTCAAAGCTTGATAGTAAATCACTTACTAGGGAGGGGCCAAACTGCACAATTTAGAGGAAAAAAAAAAACAAAACAAAAACCCCAAAAGACAAAAAAACCCCAAGTACTTCTGCAAGTAAGCAAGGTACTGGCAACTTTTCATTCCTAATCTGGCTTGTCTAAATTTACAATGAATTCTATACTGTGGAGAACTTATTACCAACAGATGTGATTAATTTCCTTTTGAACTACAGTAAAATTTTAGACATAGATGAGAAATGCTTCTTTTCATGAGTTTCAGATACCAGGAAATGCACAAAACATTTTCTTTAGGATCAACAGTGTCAATTGATTTGTTATCAGAACAAGAATTCTGAACTCCCTTGGAATTCTAATTATGGTGCTGTAAAATTTCCACTGAAATAGTATTTTGAATAGTCAGCCTATTTTTGATGCACTCCTAAAGGTGGGTTGTAACTTTTTGCACACTGGGATTTTAATGGACTGCATGTTATAACGGTGTTTTGGAGGAGGGGAGTAGAGAAAATTGGACTTGGAATTTGGACACTTTGGATCTTTTAAACTAAGTAAGGATTATATTGTGTTACATTAGGCTTTGCAGCAATTACTTTCTTGGAAGTCTAAGCATATCATTTGATGACTGTTTTGAGAATGGATTTCTAATCAAAGCTTTGTGAACAGTTCTCATTTCTATAGTGATTGGTAGAAGACCTCCTCTTTAATTTTGTCATTGTTGGTACTGAACTGTTTGTAGTCCTGCAATTGTTGCCTATAACTTTTGGTGCACTAAATCTTAAGTGCCTGTGTGTTTTCTCACGTTGTTGAAACGTTTTTGGATTAGTTATGTACACAAACCATTCGTAATGGTTTTGAATGTTGGCTCTCAATAGTGTAGTTGGAAACAGCTATTTAAAATGGAGAACTTCTGCTAGGGATACCAGTGTTCTGGTATTGCACTTACTAGCTGTGCAATATGTTTTTAAAAAAACAAGTATTTGTTTGTGTACACTGTGTTATGGGGCTTCAGTGATGCAAATGAAAAGAACCTTTACATTTCAAGTATTGGATTAGAATAAGCGTGTACTTTTCATTGGTTTTGAAAAATGTTTGCTTTAATCAAAACCCCACAAATATCTCATGCTGCTGCTTATTGTGATTCAGATTGTCTGACTTGGTGATACTTTTTTTTTTTCCTCTCTACTGGAACTGAAGATACATATCATAAGAGTCCATCTTCTCTCCAACTTCCAAACTGACTTCGTGCTTGAGAGATATGGATGGCTTTACCACAGCAATTTGATGCAAGGATAGAATAGTTGGTGTCACGTAAGAATGAAATGGAATCTAATTTCAAAACCTCAAATTATATCAGCACCTTCGGGTTTTTTTATCCATAAGCTAACTGCTGCCTTAAGGCAGTGGTACTTGTAAATTACTGGTTTTGTTTGACTCTTTAGATATGTGTGAAAACTAGCACAGAATTGGAAGTTACTGTAAATGTCTAGTAATGTAGGTTTTAACTTCTATAAACCAATAGCTCTTTAAAAGCTTATTTTTTCACAAGTATGTTCTGTGTGGAAGACACTTTGCATTGAAACATTTTTTTACTGTAGTCTAACATCTGAAATCACTTGCTCTGGTACAGCTTTCACACTGCATGTTCATTTTATTATATTTTGGTATTGGCAATTTTACACATTGGGTGATGGTAAAGCAGCTCCATTATGGGTCTTACAAAAAGAAAGGGGTGGGGGGGTGGGGAGAAGAGAAAAACCAGGGAAAAAAAGAACTACTTTTGTAGTTTAGTAGCATAGGGAAATATTTGTGGTTGGTAATTGTCAGGGTCTCCTATTTATCAGTACTTTTATAAATCTATGAAAATTGTTAAATTATTTTAGAAACAGTGCTGTAAATATGTCACATTTGTCAATAAATCAGTTTGGGTAACTTAAGGTAATGTCTGACTGAGCTTCCTTTTACAGACATAAACATTCTATCAGAACAATGTATTCCTTTTAGCATATCAAAGGTCAGTTATCTTTTATCCAGGTATGTTGTCTTAATTCTTTGAATCTGATCATGTTGCATAGCCTAAGAAAGGAATTGAACAGAATGAGCTGGCTTTCTTTTACTGTTCTCTTTGTACTGTGGAATTTCTGCATCTTATGCAAGGGAGGTGGATCAGGTTTCTTTTTAATCGAGGAGAGGGAAGAGGTGATGTAGGAATGCCAGGTTAATAGTTTGGAAACACTCAGGCACTGTCTGAAAGGGAGAAATAAACCCCAGCAAAATGTTTTCTGTGGGGAGGATGGGATGTGTGCAGGGCATAAGAAACTTGCTGCTTAAATCCCCAGGACTGTGTGCGTAGCATGGTGGATGGAGAGGTGAGAGCAGGATCAGAACTCTTTCCTGGAAGAGATGCCAGCTTCCTAGAGCAGATCACTCTCTTCAAAGATTCCAGCTGCTTCATCCAGTGACCAAGTCCCCAGTCTTCTAGTGTTGAGCATTCAGGCCCCTCTTACTGAATTGTTGCACTGCCAGTGTCATCCTCTTGCTCAAGCTGGGATGAGTAGGTTGAGGATGAAGAGTGCAGTGGGCTTTTTTTTTAATTAATGGTCACACTTGTCAGAAGTACATCCTTGATGGGTAGCAGAGCATGTTTCCTTTCTTCTGCATAAAGGGCTGTCCCTGTGTAGAGCCAGGAGTTGGACTCAGTGCCTTATGGGTCCCTTCCAGCTCAGGAGATTCTAGGATTCTGGGCTTTTTGTCTGGCATTAGTTTGTTGCACAATTTTCTCAACCACTTTCCAGAGCTAACAGCACCTGGATGGCATCTGGAAGCACCTTGTGCTTTGTACATCAGACAGTAAGGTCTCACTTGAGAGAAAGCATTTCCCAAGTGCTTGTTTCATGTTTGCAAAGCAGCATGCTTCATCTGTCTCAACAGTATGCAAGCTGCTGATAAAGAGTGTCTGTCTTGAATAAGGCACCTTGTATGGGTTGTACACACCCAAATTCCAGTTTGACTGTGGCATCTCCTGACTGAAAACTATCCCAGATCTGCACACACCTGCAGTTACACCAGTATCAAACCATCCATGCTGTTTCCCCAGCATTTCACTCTAACATGTGGCTTCCAGAGTCATCCCTGCACTGATGATCTTGAAGCTTCCATTTGAACCAGTTGCACCCCACTAAACAGCTATGAAATGCATATATAGCCCGTCCCCAGTTAAACTGGACCTTTGTGGCTTTGCCAGAACATCATGAAGACCCAAAAGCAGCTCGATTGCAGCAGCATGGAGTTGTTGTTTCACTAAGGTCCTGGATATACCAAGTTGGATACTAAGCCACAAACAGCAATACAGTTTATTCTTCAGTGATGAATGTCAGAATGACATGGGATTACTGGCTGTAACTCAAATTTATTTAAAGGAGCTGAACATACCATTTCTAACTCATCTATCCTATCACATGCACTGCTCTCAACACTTTAGCCTCTAGATTGTAAGATATTTTCCACAGCACTTTGAGGGGTTGGTCTCGCTACTTGCTATCTTACGTGTTTTCATTTGCTGTGTCCTTTCCATTGCCCCTTTCCTGAAGAGGAAATTGAATTATTCTTTACAGTTACAGTTTTAAATGCATAAAGTTACTGCAATAAGAAATTTACAGAAGTTTAACTGCTAATTCTGCAGTCTACGTGCCTGAAGAGGGGTGAAGGTTCAGAACGCAGTTGAATAAACTGGCATATGCCATAACTCGTGGATAGCAGGATGTCAGCACCACCTAGAGGTGTCAGCTCAAGCTTTGAGAACGGCTGTAGCTGCGGGTATTTACTCTCTAAGAGCCTGTTACTGAATCCTAAAAATCTGTTCTGAAACGCCACTTGTCAAGGCACTGGGCAACTCAAAGGTGGGTGGTTTTTTTTTGTTTTAAAGCAAACGAAAACAACTCTCACACCTTGCAAGCTTTGAATAGCAATGGCAGTGAACTGGTTAAAACCAGAGCATCCCTTTCTGGCTGCTGCTACTTTACTCCTGAGGAAGCTGGGATTTGACAGTGAATAACCCACTACCTCCAGCAAATAAGAGAAGCATGAGGCTTCTCATGATGCTCCTGACTGTGGAAAGCAATTGCAGGCAATCAAAGGATAGCAAAGAATATTTGAGATGGGAGAAACTGAAGAGCTGATGCTTGGTAGTATGGAAAAGCAGGTTCTTGTAAGTAGCAAAACTCAAATGAAGGCATTAATGAAATGGATTGGTGTCAAAGAACTCTGGTGTTTTCCTGTGATAAACCAGCAAAGAGAGCAAGAGCTATTACTAATAGCTTGCTAGTCATTCAGTGTGGTAGCAGTAGCCTTTTATTGAATGAAAAGCATGTATGTATGTTAGGTAATTGTTTAAAATGTGCATAGTCAAAATCTTAATTATTCCTCCTAAAACGTGGCTGTGTCCAGCAGCAACTTTCTGTGTTAAGAGATCTTGAGCTGAGTTGTCTTTCAATTACTGCAGCGTAAAAATTTGGGAATGTACCTGGAAAAACCAGTCCCAAACTTCATTCTTGCTCCCTGCCAAGTGAGCTGCTCTTCTAATCAAGTCTACAGCTTTGGCTTTTCAAGCTTTGAGGTATTGCAGTGTTACATTGAGCTAGGTTCAGATGTATAAATTATTTATAGAAACAGAGTTAAAAGGAGATACAGCATCACAAATAGTTGTAGAAAAGTTACTCCAAAGCTAATTTTTTAGACTTCCTAGAAAGCCTATCAGAGAATGACAGAATGTCAGGAGTTGGAAGGGACCTTGAAAGATCATCCAGTCCAACCCTCCTGCCTGAGCAGGATCACCTGGATTAAATCACACAGGAACGTGTCCAGATTGGTCTTGAATGTCTCCAGCAGAGGAGACTCCACAACCTCTCTGGGCAGCCTGTCCCAGGGTTCT
This sequence comes from Heliornis fulica, assembly GCA_013399135.1. NCBI lineage: Eukaryota > Metazoa > Chordata > Aves > Gruiformes > Heliornithidae > Heliornis > Heliornis fulica. Next base: position 4,366 of record VXBZ01001811.1, on the reverse strand, counting down.
GTCACTCTCCAATGACAAGTGTATGTTACAGTGTTAGTGAGCACTCCAAAGCCATGCACTCTAAAGGTGTGGGACACAAACAGTACTGTTCTTTGCCAGGTTCCATGTTTTATTGGAGGTGGAGAAGAAAAGACATGAAAAAAAGGAAAATGAGGACAGGGTATTTTTGGTCTAAAAGTTGAAAGTGAAATAAAGAAGAAAATAATTGGCAGCACTCTGTGTAGTTTTACCTTCTGTAGTTTTTATTTAACATCTTCATATTCATCTCTGTTGGACCACAACCTATATAACTTCTTGATGCTCCAAGCCAGCAAGCCAGTGGTGTACTTCTGAGATTTTTCCATGGAAGTAATGAAGTCTGTTCTCTGGAAAACACAGATGTGAGTCCTACTCCTTACACCTCCCAATGTCTGCCTTGGTTTTTCACTTCAGATCATCTGTGCAACCTCTCCAAGAAAGGTTGGTGCTGCCTGTAAAGGTACTGGTGTAGCATTAGTTGAATATTGTTCTCCAGAGAGGTACTTTTGACACTGTAATTAAGGATTTGCATTTAAAACGACTGTAATTTTGCATATCAGGTTGCTCAGTGAATGCATCTTTTAAGAATTTAAACCATTCTGTGGCACCACATTCCTCAGGGCCCTGTCTCCTGATGGTAACTGAGCACATCAGGAGCGTCAGCAAGGTAGGTGGGTGTCAGCTGCGGGTTTCCTGGCAGGCAATTGGCTTCCTGTACACAGGAAGCTTGTCACTTGTGAAGCTTCCACACTCCAGTCCCTGCCTCTAGTGTAACACTTGTACTCCTAGTAGTAGGTTTGCCCTCTGACATCAAGGAAAAAACACCCGTATGCAAATACATGTTTGATTTGTTCAGTTTAGCAGTTGCTTTTTGGGCAGGTTGCTTGGTTTTGGGTGAGGTGGTACAAGAAATATGCTGACACTCATTAATTTTGTAAATTATCCCAACAGCTATCAGGGCTGCATTCACATCTGCATTCACATCTGGAAGAGAACACATGATTTAAAATCCCTGATTTGCAGCCGTTCTCGTTCAAAGCCGCGGTACTTTTGCTGTACGTAGCAGTGAATCCAGCATGTCTTAAACAGTTGTGTTGGGGGTGGGGGTGGTGTTTGAGTTTTGGTGGAGGGTTTTTTTTGGTTTTTTTTTTTTGTGGTGTTTTGGGTTTTTTCTTTTCTTCTGATGTACATCTGTGTTTAACAAAACAGAGGAGTCCTGTGTTTTGGCACTTGGGCTTAGGGATGGTACATCCTGGCCAAAAGTAAGCAGGGCAGTGTACTGTTCTCCCAGACTGGCTGGGGGGAGAGCCATTAAAGAATGAAGTACCATGATAACACAGTCACAACAAACCTAGGAAAGATTTCTGCAAAGTTTGAAATATTTAATTCTGCTCAGAATAAAAACTTCCCCATCTTCTTTTCTGTCCAGGACCCTTCTGGCCCCAGCCTGTGACGTTCACTCCTTTATCTCCTGCCAAGTGCACTCTCTTTTTTTTTTGTTTTGTTTTTTTTTTCATCCTTTGCTTCCTTCTTCCCACCCTTTCCATGTGTGCCCAGATGCTTACTCCAAAGCCAGCTCCTTTGCTCCCATGTGCAGTAGCAACTCCAGTGCTGCCGGTGTCTCTCACTCCCTCCTTTGCTCACAGAGTTGCTGGAGGTAGCAGCTCTCTTACTGGGAGGTGTTTTGCTGCTTTCCCACACTGATATTTCGAAGGCAGTAAATGATCCATCTAACATGGCAACATCTCCAGGGACATCCAGGAAAACTTACCTTTGGAGTAGGGAATACAGAGCATACAGGGTTGTACTGCTGGAAAGAGGGATCTCTTCTGTCCTGACCCCTGCAGCGAGCAGGGTTGGGCTGAATGTCAGGACATGTTCTACGTCCCCAACAGCAGGATCCAAACTGTCAGGACTTTAGAAGGATTTGTGGCACAGGATCTCTAGGTGGAGCCTCCTGTCATCGAGTTATGTTTGAAAAGTAGCAGATGAAAGTTTACTGCTAAGAGTCTCAAGTGGAAGTATTCTGCAGACCACGGTTTTGGTGTCTCTGATAAATGTCTGCTGGCTTGGATAGCTCTTCTGTGTGAAGCACTATGATGAGGGAGAAATAATTTCTGGAGATTGTTTTCTATACACATCAGATGGGTAATCAACAAATAGTCTGTCAGTTAATTATATTATTAATTTCCCAAAGACTTGGGAGAAGGTCACTTCAGGAAAGCGAGATCTTTATCTTCAGTTGTTTGTGCACCAGTGTGAAACCTATAAAAATCACATTATTAAAAATATTTGTCTTTTAATACTCAGATTAGTGTTCACATCCCTACTGGGTTTAAGAAAGCAAAAACATGAGAGCAGAAGGTCCTCAACACTAGGCTACAACACTGGAACTGAACAGCTAATTAATGAGTTCTCACGTAGGACCTTGGGACATATTTCCTTTAACCTTTGACTGTCTATCAACAAATTCACTTTTTTTTCTCTTTGCTATTTATCAAAGAATTAATAATAAACTGTAGCATGGTCAGTAAAAGAGCTTGAAGGCGGTAGTGCTGGCTGAGTTGTGCGAGGCAGGGATCGTGCATTGCAGAGAAGATAAATATACCCAGCAGATGTCTCAAGCTTGTGTGCAAGAACACTGTAAACATGCAGTAGTTCTCAAAGCATTTAAATATTTAACTTAAGGTTTGCAAACGTTGTAGGCTGCACAGTTAAGTAAACAATTTATACTTTCATCGATGACTCCTTTCTCGGGGAAGGGATGCACTCACTTTATTTAGATCTGGAGCCAGATTCAGAATTATTGAATCACAACCCTTCCAAGAGGAGTTTCTGCCAGCTGGGCTTTTGTTATTGTGTTTTGAGCCTCTCCCCAGGCCTTATCTTTTCACCCTACCATGACTGATATCAAAGGATGCCCAGCTAAAAACCACCACAAACGTTCCTGGGGAGAGGAGGACTGAGCAAGGAGCTTTCCCAACACACATAAACTTTTCCTACCTATGGAGATAAGGCTCCAATGGCTCCAAACGGTTCCTGGAAGTGAGATGGAGAGCAGATAGCAGGGGTAGGACTAAAACCCATGCTAATTCACCCACTGCTCTTTGGATATTTTGCTCCTGCTTCCAAACAGGAGTTAGTATGAGCTTTCCTCAACCTCTGTTTATTATATTTCAATATTAAACCGAGTTAATCTTTCCTTAAGATTTGTCTTTATTTCAAAGTCAAGGGAGAAAAAAGAACAATCCAACCCAACCTTGAAGCTTACTGAAAGCAGACAATAAAATAATTTGGAAGCACTTTATCATGATAAAGGTGATCCTGCTCTGGTGGGGGGTTGGACTAGATGATCTTTCAAGGTCTCTTCCAACCCCTAACAATCTGTAGCTATCCATATTCTATATATTTACATGTATTAACACACATGCATTAAAAATGCTTAATCTTGCCAGCATTTTCAAACTTTTTCTTGGACTTTTTAGCACAGTAATGATTTTAGTACTAAGGAATTTTTGCTGTGACTCGTTCCAGATCAGTTCTTTATCATTTTGGTCGCTTCTGAAATCAAGGCATTCTCCTGAAATCAAGGCATTCTCCTGAAATCTCTTTGCTTGCACAGCACAGAAGCTATTGGAAAGCAGCAGATGTAAAGGAGCTGTTCCTATGGGAGCTGTTATTGGGAGTGTTGGAGTCCACGTGGCTTCCCAGCTTCAGGAGCTGACCAAGCGGTGAAGTAAGTTTCATACCTATGTGGTTTTGTGGTCGCAGTTTGATAAGATTTTATTATGTTCTGTGGGAACAATTAAGTTTCACTTCTGACACTTGAGATGCTGTTTCCACCTGCTCTGGTGGTTAAAGAGAATTCCACGTGTCATAGGAGAAGACTTGTTATTCTTCTGTACCAAAGCAGTTGCTGGCATCATCCGTTTCTTTGTCACAGCTCATCTAACAGTAAATGGCGTTTCATCTTGATTAGTGGCTTGTAAAGTTCATTAGGTCCTCGGTTATTAGGTGGCTGATCAAGATACACATAAATAATTACATCTTAGCAGTCAAAAGTTTAATTGGCTCATGATTTAAAAAAAAAATTGTGTGTGCAGTGGCTGGAAATCGATTCCAGCCATTGGTTCTTGTTACACCTTTCCATACTTGCTTTGGTGATGATGTCCCTTCCCAGGGAAGGTCCCTGGGTGTGATCCCACTGCCCATCCCCGCATAAACTGGATCAGGCTGCCCCAGGGAAGGATATTTTATTTTCTTCCTTTCAGTTGATTAGCCTTCTGATAACTGCCAGTGTCTCCTTCACCCTGAGGCCCTTTCGAGGAGGGACACAAGGATGATGAAG
>VXBZ01001810.1:773232-832219 GCA_013399135.1 Heliornis fulica | reverse complement strand
CCAGCTTAGGCCCACTGCCCCTTGTCCATCACTGTCTCCATCCTCGTGACACTCACCCTTTACATATTAGAAGCATTAATGAGATCACTCGTCAGTCCTCTCTATGCTAAAGAGACCCAGCTCCCTCAGCCTGTCCTCCTAAGGAAGGTGCTCCACTCCCTTGGCATAGTAGTTAAGCAATGTGGCACGCTTTGTCATCTTACAGTGGACTGCAGCATGCCTCAGCTGTACTGCTGTGGCATGGCACATCCTTCAACTGTTTTAGTTGGGGCATGCCCAAGTCACCTTTTTCCAAAACAGGGCCTGCCAGAGCATCCAACAAAACAAAGTGGCCTGGGGTGTGCTCAGCTGCGACCTGGACTTGAGCAGGTGGTAGCCTGCTTGTCTCTCCCAGGAGTCTTCAGGCAGTCTTGAGAGAGGCTCTAGTGGCCATCTCCTTCAGTGTTTCCTCAAAAGAGCTTCAGATGATTAGAGTGATGTCTGGTTGAAGTATTTGGTCAAGTTCTCTACAGAACATCCTGCTAGTTCCTTAGCAGCAGTTCTTTTCTTACCCTTTTTATGGGTTTAGTTTGGAGCAGTGCAGAGCTAGGTCCCTTTGTCTGCAATAAACCACATATGCAGAGGGAGTGTGGTCAGTGATTTTAGCATTGCCAAAAAGATGCCGCTGAGCACAAATAACATCCCATTTTGTACAGATCCGAAGCCACGGGGACCTGGTTATGAGCATATGGTTTCTAGGCTGGCTGGCTCTGCTAATGACGTGGGACTGTTTAGCAAACAGTGACATGCTGTTCCTCAAACTTTCACCCAGATAGGCAAGACTCAATCCGTTGCAAAGCAAGTTGTGATGCAGGAGTTGAGGGCAAAGAGGAATGTGAAGCAGGCAATTGTCTGTGTGATGAGCCCGGGTGTAGAGGAGGGTGGTAGTCAGAGCTGTGTGGAGACTCTGACATTTCTGCTCAAAGTGAGAAGAAATCAGGAGGGATTGACAGGAAAGTCTTACAGATTAGCTACTCAGATCTGTGCTAAGTGAACCAGCAACTTTTCAGAGTTTATCCCTTCAGAAGTGTTTCGAGAAATTTAAATTGACAGCGTGAGTTAATAGTGGCTCAGGGCTGTTCGAGGTCGTTACTGGTCTGAGGTAACTATTCTGAGACTGGGTTTGCTGTCCCATGGCGTCGTGGCCCAAGGTGCGGCTGTTAAGGAGTTGTCTTGCTCAGTCATAGCGTGCTGCAGTTAAGTAGCAACTTCAGCAGAAGAGGCTTCAGTTGCTGCCAGCTGTGGTGTACTGATGTTATAAATTTAAACATGGTGAGTAATGGCAGTGTGAGAGACTGTCTCTGTAACATTTTTTTTCTTGTGCCAGATTTTTGAATGTGGGTGTTTAAATGGCTGGAGATGAAAATGAGGAAATGCCTTTAAGTTCTTTGGTTCCAGAATAACCTCCTGGTCAGAAAAGCTTAGCAACAACTTGGACAATTTGTGGAAGGGAGCCAGGAACCTTTTTCTTATTGATGCATCTGAAAAGAAAATAGAAATTTACGTTGTAAAGTAAGATAGGACTGAATAAAAAGGAAAGGATGGGAGGTGGAGATGAATAACAGAAAACTCCAGAAAGGGCAGCAGTTAAAAGATGAGGGGGGAGGGGGGTGGGAAGGAGGGAAATTATGAAGAGAACTGGCTAGTAAACTTTATTGGAAACAATGATAAATGCAGTTTGGAAAAGCCTTTTTTTTTGTTTTCTAGAGAAAAGAATATGGACAATTCAGGATTACCACCAGTTTTGGAAGTGACCAAATCCTTTTTTAGTTCTGAAGATGAGATTAGTGCAGTATGTCTTTATTATTCTAATTATGTTCAGGAGTGATTGGACAAAAGAAAAAGAAATCTTTAGCTTGTATCACTGATACAGAATTTTTTGCTTTCAAGTTGAAATCTTCCTTTCTTTCCACCGCCCCAAATCCCCTGGTGGAAAACCAAACCCTAGTTCTCCTAACTTTGGAGTGTTAAGACGTGGCTTGCTTTTGGGGCTTTTCAGTTGGCAAGTTGTTGACTGTTGCAGAGATACAGACCACTGAGCACTACTGTTACCTTTCTGTCTGGTTTTTATCTTTTCCAGGAATAGAAAGTTTGTTTTAAGATGCTGGGAATTGTTTTGTGGTCACCATCAAATGCAGCATGGACTACATTTTGGGGTGTCATGTGTGGCTGCTGGTAGTGCTGGGAAACTGCAGCTTGCACCCCAGAGGTCCTTTCACTTCAGCATTTATAGAGCAGTGCAGTTACTTCTCATGTGTAGCGGTGGTCAGATGCTGGTCATTGGTCTCATAGATGTAAACCAGGATCCCTCCTAAAGCTCTGTCTGTCATCCCACCATGCTTCTCAATTGCAAAGCTACCAGTTCCTGTGACTTGATGGGTGGGGAGGTTCGCTGAGCCAGCGAACCTTTATTTCTTAGGAAATTGTGCCCTTGGCACAAAGCCCCACTTTTCCTGTTTGGGGTTTTGTGGGAGGATTATATTTTGGGGGGTGTTTCTGTATCCATGTGATCCTTTAGCAGCGTGCTGGTGTTCTACTTTCATTCTATCCCTGCCCCAAACCCAAAGCAGTTCACCGCTGTAGTATTTTAAATCCCTTTTCTTTTCCCCTACTTCTAAGCTAAATCAGACACTGCTTGTTCTGCAGGTTTTAAGACTGAGGCTGACCATTTGTGTACTCCTTACAGACTAGAGAGGCCAGTAACGGATAAGTAAAATATTCCACTTTAGCTTCAGTGGAGACATGTTTTTCCTTCTCTACTCAGTTCCTGATGAAACTTTTAGAAATTTGAAGTGTTTTTGTAAGCCTCATTTCCATAAGAAACCAGGATAAAAATGCTTTAGGAATAAATTAAGAAAACGTGCTTTGGATGCATATTTTCAGAGTACTTATTAGTGTAATACATATTTACACAGGGGAAAATAACGTTAAAATGACACAAAGCCCTTGTGTTTTGAGACTGTGTCTTACAAGACACACCCCCCCCAAATCAGGGTGATATCTTAGCACAATTATCATGTAACATCTGTTTAATTTAAGAAAAAAAGCCTGTATATTTTGCATAAATGTCCAATTATTCCTTCTGTAGAGAAACCTCCCTCTGTTACGTGAAAATAACTTAAAGAATATGATTAGACTTGGTTTTCTGCTTACTGTAGTAGCTAATCTGACTGAATTCTGTTGGAAATAGCGGAATCTAGTCAAATAAATAACAAATATTTGCTTTTCAAATGCTACATTTCTGGGTTTGAGTTTGGTTGGGTTGGGAGGGGATGTTTAAGGTCTTTTCAAAACAGTAATTTTGAGAAATTTCCAACTTTGTCTTTCGGATGAGGCAAGCAAAATGTTTTGTATAGAGGGGGCTGTCAGTTACACCCAACTGGAAAAAGTATCACTGCGTTTTTGGTTTTTTTATTTTTAAATAGTGCTTTTGTTGTTATTAGGGCAGCAGATGAAATAATGGAATGGGAAAAATTCTTTTCATAATGGGTAAAGTCCTTATGAGCATCAGCCTTTTGTTTTCATGTAAATGGTGAAAGGAAAACAGTGTTTAATGGATGAAAACGGGAGCCTAGGCTTTAGACTGCTGTCTTTTTGATTTTTTTTAATTTGGGTCTGTGTCAAACAGCTAATCTGTTTTGAAATTTTTATGATGAAGATGCAATTTTGAAACAACTTAATCTGAGTGGCGCAGCTTCAAACTTGTTTTCAGTTTACATGTACAATGTAAATAAAAATTAAATCTGGGAAGAAAGACAACTGAGAAAGCAAGTCACGTTTATTGGATGAAAAGCCAACTTAAGCTTTTCATCACCTGTTTTTTTTTATGGTTTGCTGGCAGCTTTGGGGTTTTTTTTCATGGTTAGGAAGGCCTACTGTTAAATAGAAAAGCTTTGGTTTTTGAGTTCTACTCAGGCAAAATGACTGGCAGAAGTTGGAGACACCTATGTGGATTTCTCTATGAAGTAGTTAGTACCTCTGCAAAAGTGATGCTTTCTAAAATGGAGGGGGAGGAAAAGCACATATGGTTAATTAGGGGTGACAGAGAGTTTCAGTTAACATCTAACAATACAGATATGTCTTTTCTTCCTTTATTGCAGGAACTGAAGCTTCCCCTTCAAAAGGTGTAGTGCTGTGGAAGCTGTTACTGACCATAGGAAAATGGACATGTTGCAGATACTACGTAAAACCACCGAGCGCTTAGAGTGTGATCACTGCAGCTTCAGAGGAACGGACTATGAGAACATACAGATTCATATGGGTACCATACACCCTGAGTACTGTGATGAGATGGATGCCGCTGGTTTGGGAAAACTTATTTTTTATCAAAAAAGTGCAAAACTGTTTCACTGCCACAAATGTTTCTTTACCAGCAAGATGTATTGCAATGTGTATTATCACATCACAGCACAACATGCGGCACCTGAGAAATGGAATGAGGAGCGGAAAGAGAAAGTAGAAGGAGATTCACATACCTCCAAAAAAGGGATCACGTTGGAGCCGCAGAAACCTACCCTTTCCCCAGAAACACGCAAACCTGCCCATTCTCCTGAACTCCCCAAATCTGAACCTGTTGTTTCCCCCAAGCTTCAGAAAACATCAGTGTCTCCAGAGCCCCAGAAGTCAGCTCAGGCAGCTTCCTCAGAGCCAGAGAAGGTAGCCCAGGCCACGTCCCCTGATCCAGAAGCGTCAGCCCAGGCCACATCTCCAGATTCAGAGAAGTCATCCTCAGCTGTATCCCCAGAGCCAGAGAAGCCATCTCCTGCTGCGTCCCCTGACCCACAGAAGCCAGCTCTTGCTGCATCCCCTGACCCACAGAAACCAGCTCCTGCTGCGTCCCCTGACCCACAGAAGCCAGCCCCTGCTGCGTCTCCAGAGCCCCGTCGCCATTCCCCAGCAATATCTCCAGAGCCCCGTCGCCATTCCCCGGCTGTATCGCCAGAGCCCCGTCGCCATTCTCCCGCTGTGTCTCCAGAGCCCCGCAGATACTCCCCAGCTGTGTCTCCAGAGCCAAAGAAACCTACACCAGCAGTATCCCCTGAACCTCGAAGGTATGCTCCAGCTGGGTCTCCCGAGCCCCGGAGGCATCCTTCTCAAATGCGGAGGCCTGCTTCTGCTTCTTCTCCTGAAAACCGGAGGCCAGCTCCTGCTGTCTCACCAGAATCGTGGAGACCTGGTCCAACGGTTTCCCCAGAGCCCTGGAGATCTACACCTCACGAGGTGCAGAAGTCTTCCACTGTTTCTCCCTGGGCTCCAAAGCCTGCCATGTCGATGTCCACAGAATCCCGGAGGTCTGCACCTGAGTCCCGAAGGTCTGGCCCTGTTGTGTCACCAGAGCCTAGGAGGCTTGTTTCCGACTCATGGAAATCAACGTCTTTTTCTGAATCCCAGAAGTCTACTCTTGTTTCTTCTGAGCCGTGGAAACCCATCTCATCTGTTTACCCCGAAGGCTGGAAACCTGTTCTATCCCCTGACACATGGAAGCATTCTGCCTCTGTTTCTCCTGAGCTTCGGAAGTCTAGTCACACAGTTTCTTCTGACTCTTGGAAGACTTCTTTCTTTCCTGAGGTCCGTAAGCCTGGTGCTTCGGTATCTCCTGAATCTTGGAAACTCTCTGAGTCCCGGAAATCTATGTATTTCTCCGAAACTCAGAAATCTGCCTCTGCTGCTTCGTCTGAGGTTCAGAAACGGGGTCATTTCCCCGAACCTCGGAAAAGAGCTTTGTTCCCAGAATCTCGTAAATCTAATCCTAATGTTTCTACTGAAGTCCAGAAGCGTGCTGTCTTTTCTGAGCCCCAGAATCAGGTGTCTACTTCTGCTGTTTCTACTGAAGGCCAAAAACATGCCCTATGTTCTGAAGCCCAGAAGTCAGCTCTTGTTTCATCTGAAGTCCAGAAGCATGCCCTATTTTCTGAATCCCAGAAACTTGCTCCCGTTTCCTCTGAAGTTCAAGAGCCTACTTCCTTTCCAGAGTCTCAGAAATCTGCTTCTCCTGAAATTCAGAAACATGGCCTTTTTACCGAGTCCCAGAAACCCACTCCTTCTGTTTCTCCCGAGACCCCCAAACAAGCTCTTTTGGTTGACTCCCAGAAATCTGCTGTTTCCCCGGATGTTCAAAAGCATGCTGTATTTTCTGAGATGCAGAAGCCTGCTGCTGCTTTGTCCTCTGACGTCCAGAGACATGCTGAAACTACTGTACCTTCTGAAATCCAGAAGAACATTCTGTTTTCAGAGCCTCACAAGTCTGCTCCCGGCTTTTCCTCCGAGCCCCAGACACCGAGTGAGTCTGGTGAGAGTGACTTTCTTTCCCACAGTTTAGATGATCAGAAACCACTGGATGATTTATTCTCACAGGATGAACAATCAATATTAGCCAAAGAATCACCAGAAGACATGCTGTACTCCTGCCCCAAAAAGAAGCCCAAGAAGGAAAACCAGGAGAACTCGGATTCTGAACTAAATAGCAGCGAATGTGGAAAAGTTGAGATGGACTCAATGGAGATAAAGGAGCAAGAATTGAACAGCGACCAAGAGCAATACGATATGGAGTCATCTGATTACAGCAAAGAGAGCAAAATAGACGCCACTACTCCCATGCAGCCACAGTGTGTGCTGCAGTTTACTGAAGAGAAAGAGGCTTTCATCTCCGAGGAAGAAATAGCAAAATACATGAAGCGTGGCAAGGGAAAGTATTACTGCAAAATCTGTTGCTGTCGTGCAATGAAGAAAGGTGCCGTCTTGCACCACTTAGTTAACAAGCATAATGTTCAAAGCCCGTACAAATGTAAAATATGCGGCAAAGCCTTCCTCCTCGAGTCTCTTCTTAAAAACCATGTTGCTGCTCATGGGCAGAGCTTGTTGAAGTGTCCACGTTGTAATTTTGAATCTAATTTCCCCCGAGGCTTTAAGAAACATTTAACCCACTGCCAAAGCCGTCATAGTGATGATACACCTAAAAAGCACTTGGACAGCCTTGAACCACTTGAAGAACAAATTTAATCTGGTTTTATCCTTGTGCTAGAAAAGCTGAATTGACAGAAGTGTTCAGAGGTGTTGCTGTATGTTACCTGAGTAGTTTAGCTGATCTGACAAGTCAGAAGATGCATGGTTTATTGTACTATGTTAAACTTGTCTTACAGCTGTATTACGGAAGTGATTTACTCTTGGAAGTAATTTTAAATACGTGTTCATGTCTTTGTATTAACCCATCAGTAGAGTCATATTTTATTTTTCAGATGTACTATGTTTTTGAAACCAAAATGGATACAAATTAGTTTTGTAAAAACTGGTGAAACAGGCAGTTAAGGACTGGAGCAGCAAGCGGTCCACGATACTCCTGAGGAGACTGACCTTTTTCACATTTGTTACATGTCGTATTTTTCAAAATGTTTTTATTATCAAGGTCTCATTAAAATTCTCACCAAACTGAATGTGAACAAACCAGGCATGAGAAACTACCAACCCTTCTGGAATAATTGTGCTCTGAGGCTGTAATTGGGTGTATAGGCATTCCTTGGGAATTTACTGCACTTGATTCTCTGACTTGTCTCAGATTTAGAAACATCAGGGTACTTACTTTGTGATTCTGTATTTTGGCCATGTTTTAAGCATGTACTAATAATCATTAAATTGGTGGATTAATGTCAGACTATGTATAGATCAAGACTTTCTCTTGACAATTCCCATATTTGTAATGTCAGAAACCCCCTGAATTTCTTGTATTTGGTGAAATGTTATGCTTTAATCTTTTAACAATAAAAAGAAACCCAACTTGGCTTGGCCATTTTTCCTTTTTAGCTTTTCTCTTTTTTTTTCCAAATCAGAAACAAAACCTTTGAACCTGTTGAACATGAAGTGTTTAAGTATCTTTGGCAACAGGAGATGCAGCATTGTCCTGGAGTTCTGCGCCGAATACTTCAATTTTCCAGTCATCAGCTTGTGAAAACTAGGTTAGTCCAAGTTAGTCCTGTCTGCTTCAGCAAAACACGTCGGATGTATCTACGGGAATACATGGAAAATGGAAATTTTTGCGCTGTTACTCAGCATGCTTGATTTTGTTTGCATATTACCTGTTCAAAAACTGTAAGTACTGTATAATTCAGTAGGAGGATGGAGTTTAAGTGGAGGTGGCACAAGTAAAGTTACATTCTCCTCGGTCTAAACTTTGCCTGGACTTTGGATATTCCAAGTATTGGCTTTAGAAAATGAAGGTGTTAGGGTGTAAGCTAGTACTGAAGAGCTTCAGATTGATGTAATAAAGCCCAGGTCTGGTATCTTTTGTGTTTTGAGAGGATTTCTGGAAGGAAGGGAAAAAGCATTTAAAGCTTCACACAGAGGTGTGACTTTTCAGCGATGCCCATGAAGGGCAAGCTTCCTCACAGGATCCTCTCACACCGGACCAAACCCACTCTGAGTCCTTTGTTTTTTTTCATGGGGTCCAGACTACCATTTTAGAATTACTTTTTCTTCCCTAGCAGTGAGCATAGATAAATCTAGAAGAGCACTTGAAAGCTGCTTTTCTTTGCTATCATTTCATCACTCTGGCACAGTCATTTGGTTAAAAAGGTGCCTTAACGCCCTTTGAATAAAAGAGAGAAGACAAGGAAGGATTTGTTTGAATTGGAAGTGGTGTCACCTTTTGAGTTTAATGCCTTGCTACAAGCAGATGCCTGTTGCTCGCTACTGTGTATTGGGTAACTTCATTGATTTCTAGGAATCCACAATCAAGGCTTTATGCTGTTTCTCTACATTTCTTTTTTCTGACTACTTGATTCTTTAATCTTGATTTACAGCCACCAAAGTGTATTTTGGAGATGAGCTTTGCAAGTTGCCTTGATATTAGGGCATTCAGATTTTTTATATACAGATGTGTTAGGCACTTCCCAGTTTCTCTTAGTACAGAATTTTGTAAGAAGATTCTTGTGGAAGCTGAAGGACATGCCTGATTCGATTTTTTTTTTTTTGTCATTATTCTTTCACCATTCCCTTAAGCAATGCTAGTTTGAGGTGCTTAAGATGTGTAGAAGGATCTGCTGGAATGTGATTTAACAGATTTCTTTAAGGAACCATAGGATGCCAATAGCTCAGACTGGGGATTGATTGTTTCCCTTTCAGATGACGTTTTAGAGATGCTCAAGAGAAGGATGAATACTTGAGTACAGCGATGGTTCTTTTTTGACATAAGAATGAAATGCAAGTGAAGCACTTCCAGATTTACAGTGTAAGAATTTTCTTGAACTATGCCTGATGCTGTGATTTAATCCTTGGATACTCTGTGAATTAAGTCCAGCTGACATCGTTACTAATTCCACTTCATATGTTAGACTATGAAGCAAATACAGTAGTCTGTAGTTCCCAGAAACTCTTTGTGCATGAAGTCATGGGGGCATTTTCCCAAAGCCCACAGGGTCAGTGTGCTACCATCTTGCTCGTTCCTGCCCTTCATCACAGGGACCTGTTTGAGTCAGTGCTGTGTAGTTGTAACTTCAGGTTTCCTTTGGAGGTGGTTTGTTTGGGAAGTGGCATGGTCAGGTCAGGAGACAGTTACTGGGACAAACACAGAGTTTACTTACAGCACAGGTCTTGCAGATAACTGAAGTTCCTTCCCACTGAACTACCCTGCTCAAGAAAAATGTAATTCTATACTTCAGATACAAAGACAAGGTGTTTTTTTTCTTTAAACTACTTTTCCTTTACTTTTTTTTTAGTTTTTCTTTTCTCCAGAATAGGTCCAAATACAGTCTGTACAAATAGTGTGGTGTGGTTCACATGCGATGTGTACAGCTATGAAGTAATTGCCTTGGTAGATGTAGAATACCTTCTACAATGTTATCACTGGCTGGGTGGGTGGAGGGAGAGCAGCAGATGTCAACTATGTTGACTTCAGCAAGGCTTTTGATACTGTCCCCCATGACATCCTGATAGCAGAGCTGAGAAAGTGTGGGATAGATGAGTGGACGGTGAGGTGGGTTGAGACCTGGCTGATGGGCTGGGCTCAGAGGGTCTCCATCCTTGGAGACTAATCTCTTCTGTGTATGCTTGGAAGGAAGAACACTGGTCTGAGTCTTTGCTGAGCAGAACGCTCAATGGAAAGTACAATGTGGAAAGGATAAAGGAACACCGAGGGATGTTGTTATACAATTATGTTTCTTTCCAGCTGAATTAGCTGTGGCCATGTAAGCAATACAAACTTACCTTCATCTCTTTATTGCAAAAAAATGGTTAATAATTTATAGAATGTTCAGTTGTGTTTTTTAAATGCATTTTCACGAACATTTAATCAAGTGAAAAGTAGTCCTGTAGAGAACTCGATGGTGGCTTTCAGCAAAGGCTATCTCTGTCAGAGATCACAGATTCCTTTTGTTTGTTTTGGGAAGAATTTGCAAGAATTACTTTCAGTAATAAATATTTTATCTTTCAGCATACCTAAGAGCTTTTAAATATCTGATCAGCCCAGGGCAATATAACAGTTTCCTTTCTCTGGATAGTCCTGGCATCTCCTGTGCTGTGACAGTGCATGCTCGCCGTTTTTCCTCTCTCCACTTTCCTGTCATGAAGCCTTGTGGTGATACAGATCAGCTTATGGATTGTGCTGGAAATTTGCTGGTTTTAACTTGTGTTGTGGAGTGAACAGAGCCACAGGTGGGTTTGGGTTGGAAGGGACCCCAAAGCCCATCTAGTGCCAACCCCCTGGCATGGACAGGGACACTCTCCACTAGCCCAGGTTGCCCAAAGGCCCATCCAGCCTGTCCTTGAGCACTGCCAGGGAGGGGGCAGCCACAGCTTCTCTGGGGAACCTGTGCCAGGGCCTCATTGCCCTCACGGGAAAGAATATGAGGGTGACTCAGAAGTGTGTTAGTCTCTCTGACTTGCCTTGTAGCTGCAAGTGCTGATGCAATGGAAATAAGCACGATGGGGATGTTTCTTCTGAAGGTACAGGGCTGAGGCCTGAAGGGATGGTGAGCTCAGATGGGTTTACAGCAACTCTGTACCCTGAATCACAGGGATCCTGGCTAAGCTGCTCATCAGGGATGTCCTGACAGCTCGTGTTATTTTCTCTGAGCATTCTGTATCTTCCAGAATGCTCTGAACAAGACTCTTCCTTGTGAAAGAGTGTCAAGCCCACAGGTGATAACCCCCAACAAAAATGGGTAAATTATGTGTGTGTGCTTAGTGTTTCATTAGCTGAGCTTGGAGCCTTGGCATAGCAGCTGTGGCGTGCTGTGATGTGAAGCTGAGGGGCAGCTCTCTGTGTACCTAGGCAATCCCTGACTGCAACGTAGGTTTGTATAGGTACTGGAAACAAATGTTTTGATTCCCCGTCTCTGATACTTATACTAATAATGAGTCTTCAAAGTTCACAGCATTCTGAAACCCCAAATTATTCAGACTCCAGAGTTTAAGTGAATCTCAGTCAAGAAGCAGGCATTGTCTCCCAATGGTTTCCTCCAGTGCCACAAGAGAAAATTTAATAGTTGTTCTTCTCTATTTCTATACTCAGGGTTCAACTTTATCCCTTATCTTTCCTCCATGCACAGTTGTAGAACTTGAGGGGAATTGAGGAAAAGCAACAACTTGTAGGTCATTTCCAAAGCTAAATGAAGCCTCCTGCTTTTTAAAAGAAAGAAAAAGAAAAAGAAAAAGAAAAAGAAAAAGAAAAAGAAAAAGAAAAAGAAAAAGAAAAAGAAAAAGAAAAAGAAAAAGATTCTTTAAACCTAGTGAGGAAAATACCTGTCATAGCTCTGTGTTGTCCTGACTTTGTAGAAGACTAAGAGCTTATCAGTTATAGCATGTAATGCTGGGTACTCCTAGTTAGGAATAGCTAAATGTTCACAGACCCAAAAGTGTCCTGGTAGTGAGTGAAAACTCCTTCAGTGGAGATTCTACATAGCTCTTCTTCTGTAAAACAACAAAGGTTAGGAGCTAGGCTGAAAGCAATCAAACAAAAAGTTGTCATATAACAGAGTGGAAATGGGGAGAGAGGGGGCGGGTCATGGTGGTGTTCCTGCCAGTGAAGGGCAAAGGCTTGCAAAAGTGTGGACAGACCATGTGTGTCACTATAAAATCATGAAGCTGGTGGTGTAGACAAGGATTTTACTTCGGTGATCGTGGGACCCTGTTTGAGGCACAAAGAGCTCTTAGGGGAGATGTAGGAGGAATTGGGCTTTTACGGCTTGAGGACCTTGTGTGAGGATAGAGGGCTGTTGGGGACCAGTGGGATCCACCTACTGGTGTAGGAGAAGAGGAGGATTTTTGTCAACAGACTGGTAAACCTGACAAGCAGAGTTTTAAACTAAGAATGATGGGGGATCAAGATGGCAAAACATGGGAAAAGAGTGGAAAATAAAGGATGTGGGAGCCATGGGATCAGGGGACACCTTGGGAAGAATAAAATGGTCGAAGGAGGCCTATACCTCAAGAATATGTGTATGTGCAAATGCTTGCAGCTTGGCCAACAAGCTGGGGAACTAGAGCTGTGTGTGGTCACAAAGCGACACTGCTGCAATAACTGAGATGTGATAGGACAGCCCACATGGGTAGGTTGTGGTGGACAGCTACTGGCTCTACAGAAAAGGAAGGGGGGGAGGATGCTGTTGCCCTACAAGTGAGGGAGCAGCTTGGGTGCATGGTAACAGCCTTGGATGCATGATAACAACCTGGTTTGAGAGCTTGTGGGTCAGAACCAGAGATGTCAGTTAAGGTGACAGTTATTGATTGCAGAGCTTCTGACTAGAGTGCAAAAGCAGACGAAGTTTTCTTTAAATAACTTGAGGAAGTTTGTGTCACAGATGCTCATTTTTGTGAAGGACTTCATCCCCTTAACATCTGATGGAAAGGGAGCATGGCAGGATCCAATTAATCTAGGAGGTTTCTGGTGGATGTCAGGGACAGCTTCCTGCTACAAGTACAGGATGGACCATTGGGGTGGTGCCCAGCTCAGTCTGCTGGTCACAGACAGGGAAGAACTGGCTGGAGGTTTTATAATCAATGTTAGACTTGGCTAGAGGGAGCATGAAACAGTGGGGTTCAGTATCCTGATGGAGGAAAGTAGCTGAAAGAGTATAGACCATACATTTCAAGAAAACAGACTTCAAATTGTCCAGGAAACTGGTAGGTGGGTTCACATGAGATGCAACTCTGAAGGCTAAAGCTGCTGAGGAAAAATAACAAGTCCCTGAGGGCAACCTGCCAAGAATGGACTAACCCAGGATTTATCGTGGGATAAATGAAGGTGGTGATGACCAAACGAGTTTGGAGGTGAGCAGCTCTGCAGTTGGAGTGACATCTCAGCATGTCAGCAACATGCATATACGTACTACGGCCTCACAGATGGGACAGAAAGTTTTACACAAAGACCATATGTGTACTAGAGGATAATGTAGCGACTTCTCTGCTGTGGTTTTGGCTTAAGGGGCTACTGTTTCCTTCATCCAAGCACTGTGCCCTAAATCCTTTTATTGAACTGTTCACCTGTGTGATTTCTAAAGCAGGGGCTAGTCTGTAAAAAAGTCTTACTTTTTTTTTTAAATACAATAATTTCTAACCACCTGGGTTTATGATTAGATGAATAAATAAATTAGGGGACTAGAACATCTCTCTTACAAAAAAGAGTGGCTCAGGGACTAGGGGACTCTTTAGCTTAGAGAAGACCGAGGGGAACTCTTATCAATGCTCATAAATACCTGAGGGGTGGGAATCAGGAGGATGGGGTCAGTCTTTCCTAAGTAGTGCTCAGTGACAGGACAAGAAACAGTGGGCATAGACTTGAATATAGGAAATTACACCTAAACACGAAGACAAACTTGTTCTGTGAGGGTGGCAGAGTACTGGGGCAAACTGCCCAGAGAGGTTGTGGAGTCTCCTGCTCTGAAGACATTCAAAACTCACCCGTCCCATGCAACCTGCTCTATGTGATCTTGTTCTGGCAGGGGGGCTGGACTAGATCTCCAGAGGTCCCTTCCAACCCCTGCCCGTCTGTAAAGCATCTCACTGTGGTGCAAACTGTGTGATAATATTCAGAAGAGGGATAAAAAATCAGGTAGGGCTGAGTGGTAGGTGGTACTTACATATTTCTTAGCAAAGGAGCAGGACACACCCATGTGTAGCCTGTGTGTACCAAAATAATCTTGTCTGAATGGGTTCTTCACATGTCACCTCAGGTTTCTTCCAAGTCTGAGACTTGTATCAACTCCCTGTCACATGAAACGTTTTCCACATCTTGATGAGGCAAATTAATGTGTATTAGAATGTTAGATGCTATTCCTTAAAGTAGAAATATTTTGCTGCATTATTTCAGTGGTGATTAAACCCTACATTGGAACTGAAATGCTGGTTTCCTCTTGTTTTCAGATGCTTTTTCTGCTCTGTAATTGGCCTACCATCCATTATTGCTCTTCCTCTGCTTCTAAAACTCCATCTTGGTTTCAAAGTCAGCATTAGAAATAATTGATAATATGAAATATTAACTTCTAAAAGAAAACTTAAAAGATTGTTGTGTGTAACTGCAGATTGGGGTTGACACAAACAAATGAAATGTCCCTGGTACACATATAAGATAAACATGCTATGGAGAGACATCCTTATGAGTGTTCAAATAAAACGTGGCTTTCACTAGTACCACTTGTTCAGATGTAGGAGATTGTTTTGTTACAGCTGTCTCTCGTGTCTGACTTCCTGAGGATAACGGAGCTAAAACAATTTTCAGAACTGGAAATCAAACAGTCTTCATCCCACTTTGATTGTGCTAATCGCTGTGGTGTCAGCTGCAACCGTAGGAGTGCTCGTGCTGCAAGCTCCAGTGTACATTTTAATCTATAGAAGAGGAATTCTGGCTCCTCTTTGAGTTGCAATGTGCAGATCTTTACAGTGGGTTGTTTAATTCAGTGCGGATGCAATTGCAGTTAAAGTGACCCTGTACTCTGGTATTGCTGCTTGCTGAAACACCGTCTGTGTGACTCGGTGCAGGGGAGCCTGGCAGGGGGGTGCCAGCCAGAGTGCCAGCCCTGCTGGAGCTAATGCTTTGCTCCTACGCTAATGAAAGGTTCGTAAAGCACAGTTAGGCTCTTCAGGCAGCCAGAGACATGTCTGTACTCCAGGCCTTGCTGCTTTGCTGCCTAGTCGTTACAGCTCATGTGCCCTGTGCAAGGCTTGTGTGCCTGGGTGCTGCCTGTGCCCGGGTGGTGCAGCCTCCCGTGGGATGCAGGATGCTGAGCTGCTGCCCGCAACCTTCCTGTCTTCTGCACTTCTTCCACCCCGCTGGGGCTGTGGGGCCCTTTGCCTCTTGAATTACTGCCACTGTTAAGCCCTTTTAAGAAGCGCTGTAGTATCTGCAGAGATAAGAATAAAACGATGTATGGATGAGGAACGATGACAGTGTTGCGGGTTTGTGCACATGACAACTGCTTCCCCACAAAGATGGTGATTTTATGTTACACCGGGGGCAGTTTGATCTCATTGCGGCTCGCTGCATCCCTGAACCCGGCTTCGTTGAAGTTGTCCATCAGAGGGGGCTACAGAGAAACTTATTAGTAGATCAGCTTCAAGACATCTTTTTTTGGTCACGGTAAATCCACGTAGGGAGCAAAAATCTATCAACCATAGGTTCAGAAATGGCTCTGGGCTTTTTTCTTGTTCAGGGGAATTAGCTTTAGCCCTACTAGGACTGATTTCCTCCCCACTGTATCCAGAGTTCCCTGTTTTAAAGCACTCGTTTATTTTCTTTGACACCACTCCCCGCTGTGCCGTCATCCTGTTCCCATTGCACATTCATTATTCACAAGGATGTTTTTAATATTTATGTAATTAAAAAAAAAAATTAAAAATTCGGTCTTTTGTTCCCCAGGCCACTGTTTCTCTTACCGTGATCAGAAAAACTGCTCAGAGGATTACAGAGGAAGGCTGCCTTTCCCAGGGTGGTATTGAAGAGTCACGTAATGCCAGCCTGTGTCAGGGATAAGCTCTGCAAAAGTAAGTGCAAAGAGGATTTAAGTCCAGTCCACGGTGGCTGGTGCATGAAACAGAGGTGGAGCCCCTGGCTTGAAATCTCACCTGTTGACTGCCAGCCAGAAGTTGAGGAGAGGGTGGCAAGTGACCCACGGTCACACAGAAATGCACGTGAGAGAACAGGAGATAGAGATGGAGCAGATGCACATGAGAAGCCAAAGTTAGACCCAGGTTAAGCTTCCCCATGTCTGAGCAGAGATGCAGCAGCCTCCAAGCAGGAAATCTGAACATGTGAAACCAGGCGTGGCTGGCACCACGGCAGGAAGTCTGCCAGCACGGCATGATACCATAACTGCCCGGCTTACCCTGGGTTAGGGTGCTTCCACTGCCAGCATTGACAGCGCTTCCTTGCCTACTGATGGGCAGACGGGCAGCCAGACAGCCACTGTGCTCCGAGAGACTGCCATCAGATGCAGCCTGCTCATCTGCAGCCAAATTTCCCCTAGGAATCCCCAGAGATTTTGCCTGAGTGAGGCCACACACTACTTGACTTACTGAGGCAAAAGCTGTTTGAGGATACAAAATAGAAACAAGCCCTGAAACTTCAGCCCTCCATTATTTTATGTTGATTTGCTGTGGCCTGGGCTGGCTCCAGCGTTATTTTCCTCACTGCTCTCGTTACTCCAGGCAGTGAAGAAACTGTACTCAGTGCTGGTGAGGCCCCACCTCAAGTACTGCATTCAGTTTTGGGCCCTGGTGGCAGAAAAGACATTGAGGTGCTGGAGCGTGCCCAGGGAAGCGTCATGAGGCTGGTGACAGGACTGGAGAATAAGTGTTATGGCAGTGGCTGAGGGAGCTGGGGATGTTTAGTCTGGAGAAAAGGAGGTTGAGGGGAGACCTCATCGCTCTCTACAACTACCTGAAATGAAGTGATGGAGAGGCAGGGAATGACCTTTTTTCCCTAGTGACAAGTGATAGGACAAGAGGAAATGGCATCAAAGGGGAGGTTTAGGTTGGATATTAGGAAATACTTGTTCCCAGAGAGGGTTGTCGGGCAGTGGAAGAGGCTGCCCAGGGAGGGGGTGGAGTCTCCATCTCTGGAAGTATTTAAAATATGGTTTAGTGGTGGATGGCAGGTTAGGGTGATGGTTGGACTCAATGATCTAAAGGGTCTCTTCCAACCAAGACAATTCTATGATTTTATATAAGCTAAATTATTTACTCTTACTTGACATGGTTATAATGTCAATGAAAGTAGGGGGACCACAACTGTACTGCCTTGGCCATTTGGATCTGAAACTTTTCTCTTTCATTTACAGTTAGAAACCAAGCAGGAGTCCCTGCTTCCTTCACCTCCAGACTCCTCTAGTGCACACCCGCACTAAGGCACTGCAGAAAGCATCATGAGAAAGACCTCAGAAGACTTTCATAATTTTGTCTTTTGAATCTGTCAATAGGAAATACTTTGAAATTTAAATTCCTGGTAAAGAAAGTCCATGTAAAGCTGAAGGCATGTTTTGATTATATTAAACCAAATCAAAGAATCAAGGAAGGTCACATCACTTGGAAGCAAATGCTACTTTTGAGTAATGATCTCCTTTCTCCAGCTAAACTGACAAAATAAGTGCGATAAATGATCTTAAGTGGGACCGCTGGCATAGCCTGCGCTGTGGTTTTGAAGCATCATGGAAGGATTCAAATACTTATGCATTTACAGCGGAACTGGAATAATTTATCTAATCTGCTTTATGTCAGCACGTTTATGTCCAGATAGCTGAGATCCCCCTTTTGCTGATAAACAACTCAGAAAATTATCCGCCCTCACTGGCTCACACTGCATAGTTTACATTGCTTTGCAGCAGCTGCAGGACTCATTCTTTACACTTAATGTATACAAACAGATACATCCTAGCTAAGGGAGCACTCTGGGGGAGGGGGGGGGGAGGACCTCTGCGTGATGCAGACCTGCACCTCCCTGGCCAGGCTGCTGCTTGGGCTGCCTGTGCTGGAGATGCCAGAGCCTTTGATGGCTCTTGGCCTGGGCTGTATCCTATGCAGATTTCTAAAAACCAGCTATTATATTGTTTGGATATAAACTGGTTGCTGATTAGATGCAAGTGGACCCGTTTAATATTTATTTATTTATTTATTAGAATGGCCTACTAATTGATTTAAAACTATGTGTTTTATAGGAGAAAATGCCCATGTTAATTATGGTTACCATCTGTTTCATCAAAAAGCTCCTTCGCTTTGAATGCCTCTATTGTCAGCGCTGTTTTTAATATTCTGAAATTTATTCCAGTGAGGAGGTTCTTTAAAATTACATTACCTCGTTCCCCATAATCTCTGGCAGACAGCAGAGTGGTGGTGTCTGCAGTGACCTTTGGGTGCTCTCTCTTCTAAAGGAAATATTGTGGCGGGGGGCTTTAATCACTGCGAGCTGAGCTCTGCACGCAGGAAGCTCGCGTGATTTTTTTCCCATGGATTTATCCAAGCAGGTATTCACATATGTGTCTGTCTGTGGGGCAAACTGCAGACACAAGCATCATTCTTCTCCATCTTCCCACTACCTGGCCAGGATTTAATTTCTGCAGTATTAATTATCAAAAACTCCATGAAGAACACACCTCTCCCCACGGTACTTACACACATATGTAAGTGCACACCACCTTGCTCTGAAGAGCTGTGTCATGACATATGAGACAGACATCTTGAGAACTGTGCAACACTCATATATCACACAACATCAAGGAATGGGGGGCGGGGAGGGACATGACACTGGAAACAGCATGAACTTGTTTTCCGCATGGGACCTTCTATGGGCTGCCTGCATTCACTGCGGGTGCTGGCACAAGCACCGATTGCTGCCCAGTTTCCAGGAGGGTTGTGGGGTGTGTGAAATCAATGCCACCTACTGCTGTTGGTAAATGGAAGAGTTCAGACTGGCAATAGAAGGAAGATGGCCATGAAGCTGTCAACGGGGAAACAAAAACCAGTGACTTCTTTCAGCAACTGCCCGTCATCGTATATGCACATTGTCCAAAACACGCATTTGGCTGAAAAATGAGGAGGTATGACCCAAGGCTTGTCATTTCCAAGGCTGAAAGGAATGTATGAATTCATGTGTACCGAATCCCGTGAATTCAAGGAAAACTCAATGGAGATTTAATCTGCTTCTGGAAGGAAAAATCAGTTGTTCTGCCTGCTTCAAGGAGAAACAAAAACATCCTTTATTGTTCTTAGCAAGATGACCATACTGCTCCCACTCAACACAGCGAAATGACGACTGTTTCTAAACATTGCTGCTCTCACCTCTTGGGTAAATACTAATCGAATAGGAGCGATAAAGAATTAGGCAATAAGATTAGAAAGAGAGGTTGTTCCTGAATCAGTCCATTAGGATTAACCAGGCTTTGTTCCATGGCAACCTAGCTAAGAATAATCATGACTGCAAATACTGCTGTTCCAGTTTCTTGGGTGGAGCACGGAGTGAAATCGCTGGTCTCCAAAACGCAATTGTTAATGTGTTTGGCCGTGCTTAAATGTCACTGCACCCGTACTTCAGCAATTCAGTTAGTTGGTTTTGCTGTCATGTGTGTGATGCACGAGCAGTCCAAAACCCTGCAAGCCAGCTGAGTCTATAAGGTCTTCATACTTTCCGATAATTTTTGGTGGGACGTGATTTCTGACGTTAGCAGTTGAAGCTGACAGCATTGTCTCTGCCACCGTCCTGAGTCACTGGTGGCTATGAGGCGTGAACGGAATATGTCAGAGATAGGGACTGGAGCGGTCAGACTGGAAAATTGATGGGTCCTCGAGATAAACTGGTTCTCAGGAATGTGGTTCTCTATGGAGGAGAAGTTCAAAACATCTTCTTCATTCACTCATGCTGCAGTGCACACATGTCCAGGTCCTGTCCCTGGTGCAGCTGCTCTGGGTCCAAGGAGAGGAACGATTACCAGTGAGCAACCTCATTACAGTGATTTTGTCAAGGAAAAATCCTGACAATCTTTTCAGAACCACAAATCTTGTATTTATTTAAGTTACTTGTTTTTATTATTCTACTCTGAGACCCCTACCTCACATTGCAATATATTTTTACTTTAAATGCATCTGTCTGTCAAATCTGTGCTTGGAAACTAAGGTGCTTCCTTAATTCACCAATCTAAGTTAGCATGAATCATTTTACATATTTGACTCTGGTGGCATAGTCATTTAAACAATGATGAGGACCATTTAAGTACTTCACTGCAGGCAACACCAAACTTACACAGGGTTCGGGGAGCATTTATTTGTGTACATGAGATACTCTGGAGGGGAAAAAAAAAATTACTGACTTATAGTTTAGTGTGTGTTTTCAAATGGTCTGTTATTTCTCCTAAAACCAGCCGAGGCCCTAGAAGAAGCTGAGTGCAGGGACACCACCGCTCTTCACAGCTGCCTCTCTTTGAGGGTAGATATATGCATTTGGAACACTTCCTTGCTCTCCTTCCCACATCCTTGTTAATACAAAGGGCCCAGTTCTTCTGGACACCTATCAGCCTCTGTCTTCAAAGAGTCTTACTGATGCTGAGATCAGGTGCCACTTCATTCAGCTTCAACTGTCTGGCCTGAGCCTGTTGTCCAGGTTCCTCCATCAGCTGGTGGATACCACTAGGGCATGGCTTGGGTGTTCTTGGGGCAGGCCTTGGGGATGGGGGACTGCTTCCTGCCCAAAACTCTGCCCTTCCTCTCCCAGCTGCAAAGGGAACACTATCCTTTCAGTGTCCCCAGTTCCTGTCTTGGCATTTAGCCAAGGCCCAACCCAAATGCATAAGGAAGGAGCAGAGATAATTGCCAGCCAAAGTGGTCCAAACACAGATTCATCAAAAAAAAGCACTGTTCATTCATCCAAATGGAAGTGGAGTGCAGAAGAGGGAATGAATGGCTTGAAGGCCATTCCTACATTGCCCCATTCACTGTAGGCTCTCCAGGGAAGCTTTGGCAAGATACTTTTGGTTCAAGTTGCTCTCATTCTTTTGTCCAGTCTCCCTTTATTGTGTTTCTGCCAGGACGTCAGCACCAGGTGGTGTTGACAGTTCCCTTTCCACACCCCCTTCCACATCCCCCCTCCCCCCTACACCTTCCACCTGGCTCTTTTGGCAAGCCAACACCCTACAGGTTTCAGTATCCTTTTTGGTCCTAGCTCCAGATCGGGGTGCTCAGCATCTGGGCATTCACCAGGATATTCCCCAGCTCACAGCGTCCCTGTGGTCACACAATGGACTTGTGGTGTTAGGTGAACGCCACTTTGCCTTGCCATCATTGTCTTTCCCTTCCAATAACTTGCCTGTGCTTCACCACCTTGCAGCCAGCCTGAATAACGGCAAGCTCATAAAAGTCACAGTGTCTTTACATCCACACCAGCCACCTTTATCACCTGGTGCTGAAACTCTCCAAACATACAGTTTAGTTGAAGGCAATTACGGAGCCAGTTTACTTTTAAAATAGCTGGAAAAAAAGGACATCAGACATGTTCTTGTGGTCATGTACAGCCCTGTGTGCCTGCAGGAGTGCTGGGACTCTGCCCACTCCAAAGGCTACAGCCGGCCATGTAGAAGACATCCATAAAATTTGTGTAGACATGACAGATAGTCTTTCTGGGGTGTGTTGTTTGGAAACTCGTTTTCAAGCTTGTAGAAAGCCCATCTCACAGATTGCAGCCTTCAGGCTATAAAAGATTATCCATGCAAAACAGACCTGCCGCAGGCACACAATGTGTCAGGTACAGGATATGACAAGGGCCTGTCCCACCTGTGGAGACTTTCCACGGGTGATGTAGTTAGCTGTAAGAGTGGTACGTGTGTTGTCACGCTGAAGCTTCCGTTCTCCATCAGATGTTGTTCTCCTGGTAGAAGCATTGTTCTGTGGCCCTTTTGCCACGAGGGGAGTGTGTATATTGCTTAAGAGCTCTGGTTTGATTACAGTCCCTGCCCCTTACGCTGTGTCCTCTTGTCTATGTGCCTCTCAGGGTGTCTGCCAAATCAGCCAGTTGAGGCTGAAAACCTTTCCCAGATTATTTAGGCATCATTATTTAGGAGATACTTTCCCAGTATCTCCTAAACCTCCCTGGTTTAGGAGATACTCATGCAGGAACAACAAAGGAGACAATGCAGCCTCTCTGGTGTCCTTCGGCTGGAAGCTAACGTGAAGTTTGTCAGCAGGAGAGAAGAGCAGATGCTCTGCAGGCCACTGGTGCACGGAGCCACGCTCTGGGGCCAGACGCAAGCCACAGCCTCGGTAAAACCACGGCATGCGTGGCAGAGTACCCCTCATGCCCCCTGGCTGCTGAATGCCCACCCCGAGCTGGAGGTAGGACTGCCTTCGTGCGCTTACCAGCAGCAGTTGTTGTTCCACAATATTCTGTTGTTGTTTTATTAGACAAACTATAACACAGACGCCCCTTCCCTAAGTGACAGTAATTTATTCAGTGCTTCGTGCTCTTTTGCCAAGCTCACGAGGAACGCCTCCTTTTTAATGCTTTGCAGGAGAGCGCCGGTCCTTCTTCCAGAACTGATTTAATCTGTGCACACTGAAGTTTGATATCCTGCAGATGTTTGGCTAAATTCTAATAAAACAGCCAGAGCGACCCACCATGGGAATTTTATCATAATCCTCTCGAGGGGAAAAAAATGTTCATCCCAAGGGATGTGTCACAGGTCAAGCAGAATCTCTCGTACCTCCTCCTTGTTTTAGAAACACCCATTGTATTTACTTTTATTTACAACAAATGCGTAAAAGCTTTTTGTCAGCAATTTGTCTTTTTACTTACGTACTGGTATGGTAACTAATTATTACAAGTTCCACACACTGCTAATCTCGCCGTAATGGTATTTCTAGTACAACAACTTTCATCTGCTGAGTAAACAAGCACAGTCTTGCCTTTTCTCAGCAGGGCTGTGAGTCAAACCCAAGTCACTGGGATCTTCGGATCTTCGGGCTCGCCTGTGCATGGCTTTTGCGTCGGTGCGATTAGATGAGTGTAAGGCAAAGCAGCAGAGCCCCCAAACATGGGTGAGATCGCATTCTTGCTGAAGTGCTTGTATCAGCACAGCTCATCTGAATCAATTCAGTGTAACACCCAGTCCTTGCTGGAATGGTCACTGGCTGTCCTGGTCTAGCTGAGACAGTTCCACGCTGCCCACTGATGTGCCAGTGACCCCAGGATGTTTTTCCTGATGATATGTGTGAGAATTTAGAACGAGCTGATGGGACAGGGAGTTGGACATCACGCTGTTCACCAGGAACATGAGATTTTTACCTCTGCCACCCTTCCAGATCTAGGAATTAGGGGCATGGACTTGGAGTCTACAACTAGTTGTAGGGAACAACACAACACATGGAACATCCCCCTTTCATGTCACCTCTCACCACATGACCAGTTGCTGGAATCACACTCTTTGCCACATACCCCACAGCAGCACATGTGCTTCTGACACAGAAGCATCATGCAGAAACGTCCCTGCAGGACTGCACTCAGGGTAGTTGTTCTCTACCACATGCTCTGCTGTGTATGACGCAGCTCCTGTATCGTGGGGGTTCTGTTTGTTCCTTTTTTATTTCTTTTTTTTTTTTTCCCCAAAGCCTGATCACCATGTGCTGATGGTGTAGGTACACAATGTGTTTGCTTTGGCAATGAAAGCAGCTGAAGAATTTCCCACTTCATCCCCCAGACCAGCTGTGCACCCTGTCTCTCTAGGTTGTGCTGATGCAACTGTTTGCTTAAGGGCAGTATAAGCCAGGTCAGAGAAATAACCTATGTTAAAAAGTAACTTTCAACAAAATGACCCGCCCAGAGTTGCAAGGGGGACACTGACTTGTGATTGGGACAGGAATGCACTGCAGAGGGCAAGGCAATTTTAATATATCATGACAAAAGTAGTCTACACAGGGCTTTGGAAAAGTGTTAGGGGCAAGGGGGGTAAAGCCACAAAAATGTGAAAACCAAGTGTTGAAATAAATAGAGCAAACAACTAAGACAACATTTGGAATTACACTAATGTGTTGTCATCCACTGTGAGTATCAAGCATATTTCTTCAGTCTGGCTCATCTAATACCAACAGAGAGCAGCATGTATATCTACAAAAAAACCAACCCCTCCACCAAAACACTGCAGATACTGATCTTGCCCTAGGGAAATGATAAGGGAAGAGAGCAAACAATGTATGACATCTCCTAGAGGCATCATTTCATCGGTGGTTAGAAGGCACTTGTATTCCATTCTCTGTGAGAGTGGAAATAACATACTGGGAGAGGAGAGGAGAGGAGAGGAGAGGAGAGGAGAGGAGAGATGTTACATCTCAGTGAACTATTAAAGCACATTGACATTGAAAGTTAGCTTCTCAAAGAGTTTTCTCTTTCCATTCAAAGTAGAGACCATGTGAGTTCAGCATGAAAAAAAAACCCAAGAGAGGTAGCATTAAGCTTCATTTTGGATGCTAAATTTACTGGAACAAATGCGAATGCTTTTATTGCCACCAACAAATTTAAAAACAAGTCTTCCTTCAACCTGTTTTTTTGTCTCATAGCAAGCTGTTACAGTTAAAAAGATCCCACCTCTTTCCAAACATACACAACATCAAGCCAAAAGACTCCTTGTATGAAGTCTTGTTTGAAGGAGTAAATTTGACTAAAATTGAAAGTCTTTCAGGGAACTCCTAGAGCTTTGTGACTGGACAAACTCATTACAGAATTTTTTCCTTGACTAATAATCGATGAACCCACATGGGTTTTGTTCCACTTCCCTAAAGTGCTATTGGAAAGAAACAGGAGGCATCAAAGTTTGATGTGACTCGCAGTGCATCTTGGAACCAAACTGTCATGTGTTTTTAACAGTAGCTCTCCAGGCCCTGGTTTGCTCACAGATGATCTCACTCGAGGGAAGAGGAAAGAGAACTTCAGATTCTATGGATGCAAAATCTTCCTTCTGTGACTGTGACAAGAAACAACACTGACCCTTCTCTGACCCTTCAGTGTCTTTTCACACTGATGTCAAATTAAGCTAGCAGATGCATAATAAAGCTTCTGCCATATTTTAAGTGCTGTTTGGATGTAGTCTATACAGTAACAGCTTCTAAGATGGCTTTGCTTTAAATGGGAGAGGATTTAACATGCATTTTAATTTCATACTAAGAAAATATTTCAAAGTAGGATTAGCCAAGGAGACAGTGTTTGCACTTCAATCACTTTTCTGCCTTGAGTTTAAATTCCAGGTTAAAAACCTGACTTTCCGAACAACTATGTGGAGTCGTTTTCCCCGTCAGTACTGAAAATCCCATGAAATCACCAGTGATCATATTTCATAGGGGATGAAATCTCAAAGAAGTTCCTGAGAGATCTGGGCTACGCATAGGAAGAGATTGGAAACTCTCCCTTCTGTCTCTGGCTTTGATGCGGGACTACTCCTGTCTCCGGCTGCGGGCTTTGCCCCCACCCGTGGTGCTCTGAGAGGAACACCTGCCCAGCTCAGCTTCCTCCTTCCCTTCCTGCTCTTCCCCCTCGCTGCCTCTGCCACCTGTGGGGCTGCGCTTCTGGTGCCCATCTCCTCAAATGCGCTTCAATCTATCTTGGTCACTTTAGTCTGTGGCCTGGAGGGAAATATTAAATAAAAACCCCAAACCCTAACAAATAACAGATTTCAGGTGTTGACCTCAGCAGTTCCTAGGAACTACATCATTTCCCTGATACTTGTAGTCCAGTAACCAGGGAGGAGCCAAGTTGGCTGGCTTTTGGCCAGGGACTGGGTTCCTCTGCATATGCCTGCAGTCATCCCAGTCCCTTGCCACAGGCGCCACTGGCAGTGTCAATAAAACAAAGACATGATCAAGATGCTTTCAGTCTCTGCAAGTGTATACAAAAGGGAAGTGAACAGCCTATCACTGCTTCAGGCAGTTCAGGAGCTGCAATCCCTGGAGATGAATGAGACCAGCAGTATTCAATTCTGCATAAGTGCTGCTGAAAACTGTGGGAAAGTCTTGATTTTTCCTGAGCTGCAGACCCAGCCCTGATTCCGGAGAAGGCCCCACGCTTCCCCCTGCCAAGCAGGCTGGCACTTAGTCAGGGAGCTGATGGCCATTCAGGTAGGATGAAATAACGACCTTATGCAGGGGGAGACACATGCTCCCCTGACCACGTGAGTGATGCATGGGGTTTTGTGGATCCTGTCCTCTTGTTGTGTGCTTACTCAATGAACGTGCAGGAATGGCAGTTCATTATTAAAACAGACAGTTTTCTCATTGATTGGATAGTAGGAAAAAACAGGCACAACTATTTCTTAACAGAAATGTGTTAAATGCCTTTGGAACAAAGTGAGATAACATTTATTATGGGGTAATTGCAACCATGTATATGTTGGCAACTTTGTTTTACAATGCAACTCCCTGGTAGATTTTAGATAGATCTTTATGTTGCATTCCAGCTGTCACAGCATTAGCTGTGTCACTAGCTATTACTAAATAGCTGCTGTTGCTGCTTTAATGTTTTGGGTTGTTTGGTTGTTTGTTGTTGTTGTTGTTGTTGTTGTTGTTGTTGTTGTTGTTGTTGTTGTTGTTGTTGTTGTTGTTTAGACAAACACTTGTATCTCTTCAGTCACAAATTTAGGCTCCTTCCCGCTGCAGTGGTAAGCACGCGACTCAGCACAGATTCGCTACTGCTGTTTGACAGGAGCATGTCAGAGGGAGAGTTTTTATGAGGTGTCTGGTTCTCTTTTAATCAGCACTCCCAGGAGTCACCACTGGGACCATCATAGCAGCTCCTGCTGCAGAAACAGATAAGGGATTGCACCAGAGCAGTGCTGTACATGATGCCAAACTCCCTAAGGACATAACCTAAAACTACCAAAGCCAGTGGTGCTTTGGCCTTTCGAAAAATTTATCATGACTTCCCAGTCCAATACATTGGATACTGGGTCAAAATGTCTCTGGGTTCTCATGGATTTTTTTCTTTCTTTCTTTCTGAGTGGCAAAGATACCAGTCTAGCTGTGCAGGGCAATATGCCAGTGGTCAAACTTGTCTGTCTCTGCCCAGGGTAGTTTGGAGAAGGAGGAAAATGTAATAACTGGATGGCAAACATGTCACACATAACACTTGTATCTGCAGGGCTTCCTTTCAGCGCAAGTGGGTAGCAGACAGCCCCTGCACAGGGAACACTCCCTGCCAGCTCTGCAGAGATTGGTTTGTTTCCTTGCAGGGTCTCAAGCCCCGTTCATTGGACAACCCTCAAGTCTTGTTCAGAGGAGAAAACTATTTTCTCAGAAGACTTTCTATGTGGCTTATACCAACACCTACCTGGTGGTTTATGTAGGCTGTGAGGGTGGCATCACCTCCACAGGCATGAAGGCCCATGTCAGAAGTGTCTGTGCTGTGTGTGCCAATTGTTTTGGATGTCCTACCTCAGATGTTATGGACCCAGCATTTCATTGCTTTCGGCATTATTTGGCACTTTCTACAAATCGAAGCCAGAAACCCAAGGTGAGCCTGGTGGGAAGTGTTCTTTCTCAACTGCTTTCTGGGACTGAAAACACAGAAGAGGAAGGCTTCCTAGTCTCAGTTCCTCCACCTGGTCAATAGAGTGAAGGAACTGCATTTATGGAGAAGGGCCCACATGGCTCTAAGCTGGATTGTGTTTCCAGGAAATAAAGGCAAAAGTTGCTCACGTGTCTTTCCTGAGACGCATATGCAGCATATATCTTTTCAGACCTTTGAAACCTCAAAAAAGGAAAAAGCACATTTTATGCCAAAACTGCAATTCCTTTCTCCTGAGCATGGTGACATTGCAACCTTTATGTATTTTTTTTAGTGTGAAAAACAACACTTTGTCCCTTGGTGTTATTTTGCAGTGCCTGATCTTTCACAGTTGTCACCCTTCCTCCCCCACCCCCCCACACCCCCCTTCCCAACGCCCCTCATTAAATCAAAATGAAGTCAGAGAACGGAAAACATCAGACCATCTGTTCAAAGCTACAAACAATTGAAACCAAGGTATTTTTCTGGCAGTCGACCATATCTACAAAAATTAGGTTTAGTTATGTTTCTTTAAACTGTGTTCCTTTATTTGCCTGTACAAATACATTTGGGAGCTAGAGCTCCAAATGCACTGGAAAAGGCAAAACAAGCACAAAAATCCCTTTCCTACAAAGATGAGTGAGGAGACAATACTCTTCCGGAGTGAGAAGCAAAGCCATAGATGCAGATGCTTACAGAAATGCCATGTGGGATTGTTGCCATCCTTGGCAGCAAGTCACTTTCATCCTCCATCCATAGGCCTTTGACAGAGTGTCCGTGGCTTCGTTAGGACCTCAGAGGAGTTAAGAGCGCAGCCAAAACCCTCATAACCCTCATAACGGGGGAAAAAAAGAGG
The DNA here is from genome assembly GCA_013399135.1 of Heliornis fulica. Lineage (NCBI taxonomy): Eukaryota > Metazoa > Chordata > Aves > Gruiformes > Heliornithidae > Heliornis > Heliornis fulica. The sequence goes on along the minus strand of VXBZ01001810.1, from coordinate 803,840 downwards.
TTGGGTTTGGAATTTTTTATCTTTTGCATTTTTTAGATTTTTTACATATTTGTGGCTATTGCTGCATAACAGGTGACCTGAAGGGAAGAATACACATTTAAATGCTTCTGTGGCTATGAACTCAGCAGCTTCACTCTAGCAGCCCCCAAAACCCATTTCCATTTGAGACAGTCTGCCAGGGCGAGGACAACTCCTTAATTAACCGCATCCTCGGTGTATAGTCATGAGATAACACAAGGAAATGTGTTCACGGCTTGCTGCTTCATCAAGCTGCTGTGCTGATTCATTCCACACTGACTAGCACTGCGAGAGCAGAAAAGCCCAAGCTGACAGCAGAGATGTGGAGAGCATCGTTCCCATATGTGACTCTTTCATGTGGTGTCTCTCCCATCGTTTTTCCACAGATGAAGGTTTGCCCTGTGCTGCCCTCCTTTTACCTCCCAGAGCAGGAGATGTCTGTAGTTGGCTCTGCCACTGTAGGTGTGTGTGTTGAAATGTGTGTTTCTTGAACTTGGCTGCCACCTCATACAGGGGAATTAGTTGAACACCAGTCTCTGGAGCAGTAATACCCAGTTCCCAACAAATCCTGCTCCTGGAGACAAGAGGGGTCTTCAGTTTCTCACAGTCATAGAACTATATGCCTAAAAGAAGAGAAGCTGGGATGACACACTGCCAGTGAGGACCTTCGGCTTGTTGCTCAGAAATGAGCTGGACACACCACACAGCACCCTGCAAGTGGAGCCGAGATAAGCCAGGGCTCCTGTGGTCATAGGAACAAACGGGGAAGCATTGGTAAAGCACATCAAAGGAATTCCAACCACTCCAGCCAGTCAGTCACCGTCACTGATTCTGCTCAGGCAGGGGGGTTGGACTAGATGATCTTTTGAGGTCCCTTCCAACTCCTGACATTCTGTGATTCTGTGATTCTGTGAACTGAAATGCCTCCGTTCAAACACACACAGCACGGGGAACGGACTAGAGGAGTTAGAGACGTGCGCACACCTGCAGGGTTATGATCTTATTGGCATCACAGAACCATGGTGGGATGGCTCCTGTGACTGGAGTGTTGGGATGGAAGGATACAGGCTCTGTAGGAAAGCCAGGCTCTCTATGTCAATGACGAGATGGAGTGCATGGAGATCTGTCTGGGAATAGATGAGGAGCATACAGAGAGCTTATGGTGGAGTTCGAGATCCTCACGGCAGCGAGGACAGTGCATAGTAAGCTCACTATCTTGTACTTCAGGAGAACAGACTTTGGCTTCTTTGGGCATCTGCTTGTAACATACCATGGGACAAAGCCCAAGATAGCTACCTAATATTCATGGATCACCTTCTCCAAGCTCGGGAGCAATGCACCCCAGCAAGGAGGAAGTCAGGACAAAATGCCTGGAGGCCTGCGTGAATGAGGAAGGAGCTCCTGGTGAACTGAAACACAAAGAGGAAGCCTACAGAGAGTGGAAGCAAGGACAAAGTAACCTGGGAGGAATACAGAGAAACTGCCCAAGCATCAAGGGATCAGATTAGGAAAGCTAAAGCACTGGTAGAATTAAATCTGGCCAGGAACATCAAGGACAACATGAAAAGTTTGTCAGTATATAGGTATGTCAGTGATAAAAGGAAAATGAAGGGAAATGTGAGCCCAGAAGGAAACAGGAGACCTGGTTACCCAGGATACGAAGAAGGCAGAGATACTCTGCCTCTTCTTCTGAGGCAAAAGAATTTTTGCCTCAGCCTTCACCAGCAAGGGCTTTAGTCACACTGCCTGATCACAGAAGGCAAAGGCAGGGACTGGGAGAATGAAGAACTGTCCATAGTAGGAGCAGTTCAGTTTCAAGACCATCTAAGGAACTTGAAGGTGCACAAATCCATCAGACCTGATGGGATGCATCCGTGGCTCTTGAGGGAACTGGTGGATGAAGTTGTTAAGCCACACTCCAACCTATTCTAGAAGTCATGGCAGTGAAGTTCCCACAGACTGGAAAATGGGAAACAACACACACCCCCTCCCCCCTTTTTAGAAAGGGAAACCAGGAAGACCTGGGAAATTATAGATTCATCAGTCTCACCTCTGTGCCCAGCAAGATCATAGAGCAGATCCTCCTGGAAACTACGCTCAGGCACATGGAAAATAAGGAGGTGACTGGTAACAGCCAACATGACTTCACTAAGGGCAATTAATGCCTCACAAATTTGGTGGCCTTCTACAGTGGGGTTACAGCACTGGTGGATAAGGGAAGAGTGACAGACATCATCTACCTAGACTTGTCCAAAGCATTTATCACTGTCCCATACAATTCATTGTCTCTAAGCTGAAGAGACATGAATTTGACAGATGGGATACTCAGTGGAAAAGGAAGTGGCTGGATAGATAGTCACATTCCAAGAGTTGTGGTCAATAGCTTAATGTCTAAATGGAGGCTGGTGATCAGTGATGTTCCTTGGGTGTTAGGACTGGGACCAGCGCTGCTTAACATCTTTATTGGAGACATGGACAGTGGGATCAAGTGCACCCTCAGCAAGTTTGCCAGTGACACCAAGCTGTCTGGTGAGATTGACACGTTGGTGGGAATGATATTCAGAAGGACCTTGATACGCTTGAGAAGGTGGGCCTATACTAACTGCATGAAGTTCAAGACAAGCACAAAGTCCTGCACGTGGGTCATTGCAATCCCAAGCACAATTACAGGTTGGGCAGAGAACGGATGGAGAGCAGCCTTGAGGAGAAGGACATGGCAGTGTTAGTTGAAGAAAAGCTCAACATGTGCAGTCAAAATGCGTTTGCAGCCCAGGTGCATTTGCAGCCCAGAAAACCAAGGGCTTCCCAGGCTGCATCAAGAGCAGCATGACCAGCAGGTCAAAGGAGGTGATTCTGCCCCTCTGCTCCAGTGAGACCCCACCTGGACCACTGTATCCTGCTCTGGGTTCCTCAGCAAAGGAAAGATATTAAGCTGTTGGAGTGACTCCAGAGGAGGGCTACAAAGATGTTCAGATGGCTGGAGCACCTTTCCTATGAAGACAGTCTGAGTGAGTTGGGCTTGTTCAGCTGGGGAAGAGAAGGCTCCAGGGAGACCTTTCAGTGGCCTTCCAGGACCTTAGGTGGACTACAGAAAATCTAGGGAGAGACTGTTTACAAGGACATGAAGTTGCAGAAGAGGGGTAATGCTCTTAAACTGAAGGGAAGGTAGGTTTAGATTCAACATAAAGAAGAAATTCTTCCCTGTGAGGGCGGTGAGGCCCTGGCACAGGCTGCCCAGAGAAGCTGTGGCTGCCCTCTCCCTGGCAGTGTTCAAGGCCAGGTTGGATGCGCCTTTGAGCAACCTGGGCTAGTGGAGGGTGTCCCTTCTCTTGGCAGGGCGTTGGAACTAGGCGATCTTTGAGGTAACTTCCAAACCAAACTCTTCTATAACTCTATGGTGCTCCACTCTGAGCATTCCACACACAATTCATTGTTCTTTTTGGGATCCCTCACCTGACTATGGCCGTCTGAACACTAGCTGCATCCTCCCAGTCCAGGGCCTGGACTCATTCCATGGTCAGGAACAAACAGCTGCATGTATGCATCTCTGGAAGTCATTTCCTCTGTCTTGTTTCAGACACCCACCTCCCTACAGGAAGCTTAAGCAACCATTTCTGGATCAGCTCATCGATCTCTTAGAAAGCTGTACTTGAGCAAGACACATCCACCCCTCTATATTCAAAAATAAATCTTGTATTTGTCTGAAGAGATGAAAGGAGAGTTACATTTTTAAACATCTCTGCAGTTTAATTTGATTCCACCCCCTTCAGCATCATTTCCTGTCACCCACATGTAACTTGTCCATGCTTATAGAAAGATGAGTGATGAAAGATCACGTGCATGCATGCGCGTGTGAATGGTTTCAGGGTCTGTCATCTGCCTGTTAACAAATGTGATGGGTGCATGAATTACTGGCAGTATAGCCTGGTGCTCTGAGTTATTTCAGAGATCCAAGAGTTATTTTTGAAGGACACACTATTTTTCATATTACATGTCTGTAACACAGCTCCTTAACTCTGCAATATGTCATTTGCTCTTCTTCCAAATAATAGCTGCTTCTAGATGGTTTCACTGGGCCTGTCTTCTGCAAGCACACTCCCTAAAGAGGGGAAGCACTACTGAAATGTGTCAGGTACCTGACGACTCCTCTCCCAGGAGGTATGCCAAACTTGAGGATTAGACTCAGTGTGTGGAAAAGTGCTGGGAGTTTCCCTCGGGAAGAAAAAAGCCTGTTTTGTTCAGCCAGTGGGAATGAGCATCCATTCCAGCAAGAAATATGTGTTTATGGTTTAGCCCTAGTAGCACCAACCCGGTTAAGTCTGTATGGTAGCGTAGCTCAACGGTTCTCTGTCAATAGTCCAGGGCCAGATGGCAGGGCCTTATGCTGACCTGCATCAAGGGAAACACTGCGCTTTGATCTTCAGTACTGGCTAGTGCAGGCTCCTGCCAAGCTCCTCACCTACCACTGAGCCTCTTTACCTACCACTGAGCAGGCTGATCAGCTGTGCATTTGAATTCTCAATCCTGCTTTGTCAGTCTTCATTTGCTTTGCTGAATGTATCTTCTCTCATGCGTTGGCATTACAACCCGATCGGCTCAAGAAACACGCCTGAAGATGACCAATACATGTTACACACAAGCAAGCAAATGTTTAATGTGTTATTCTAAGGCCTTTGCTAGTAACCTTGTGTACAATGTAGGCAAAGTGGGGTTTGGTTGTCATTCTTTTCCAGCCAAAAAAAAACCCCCAAGTGCTTTTTCTACCAGCAACATGACCTGCTTACAGATCCTATCTTTCTGCATCATTTACTACATTAATTTTAACTGTGCTGAAGACACAGACAAAGATGAGAAACTAAAAGGATCTGAGCCAACAAGAAACAGAAGAGACACTTTAAGACACAAAGTTGACTATACACCATGAGAGAGATAGACAGAAGAGGCACTTGGTCTAACAGCTAGTTGGAAGGATAGTGTTACATTAAAACAAACAGGATTGTTTAAAAGTAATTAAAGGCTACTGATTAAAATACTTTTGATAATGGCACTGTGTGTGTGCCTACAAGGAAGACACACCCTCAGGAAGACAACCAGCAGCTCTGCTTTCTAGCATGGGGGAAGTGATCCAAACATCTTCACCGTCACTGAAAGTGGTGGATTTTTGCCTTTGTCAGTGCTGGCATCTCTAAAAAGTACAAATGTCTTAAAAAGGGAGATAATTATTTTCTCTCTACCTTTGGTTGGAAATATTAATATCTAGGTAGTATTGTAGCTTTGAAACGCTGTGGGTGTTCCCTGCCTTATATCAGCTTCACATGCTGGGCATTTTGTCTAGTGACAAAGTAGTCTGGAATGCCAGCTTGACTTTTAAGAAGCCAGTGTCCTTAGCATTAGTTGTATCTCTCTTGGCATGTCCTTTTCTGCCTTACTTTTGCATAAGCAAAGTCTGTTATATAATGTTTGCTCATCATCAAACTTTCCATTCTTTGGGAAGGAGGGGCCTTCTTCCTTTTTAAGGACATTTATTCAACTTCAGAGGGTTACTCATTTCCAGTATACTGCCAGGTAGCATAGACAGCAGGGTTTAGCAACAGATTTTCTATATCTGAGTCACAGGATGTACTATGGAGAGAATATAACGTTCTTTAGAAAGGATCAGTGTTTTCAATTTAGGACATACACAGTGTAAAAAATAGAATGAAAAAGCAGTGATGTCTCACCATTTTCTTCATGCAGAAAACGTGGCCAAAACTGAACCAATCTTTTACGAAAACATACGAAGCCTCCAACATCTTTCATCCCATTTCCTTTTTGCACGTGTAGTGACTTGTTTTGAAATAGCACCTCCTAATTTCTGCAGCCTTAATCCTGTTCTTTTTTGTGCAAAGCACTAAATAACCCGAGATGTAGTTCCCTGCTGCACCATTGCACGGAACAGAAAACTACAGGGAGTGGGAACTGGTTTGAAGGCTCACTGCATGAACACCTTCGCGTGTGAAAAACCTCTCTTCTGCAAAGGCTCCTGTCTTGGCCTGCTGCCATGCCACTTGCTTGCGGAGGTGTCTAGCCACCAGCTGTAGCTCAATTAAGCAGCACTAGGACAGAACTCATTGTCTTGCCCCCCTTAGCCATCTCCTTGCTCTGTTGCTGGTGGCAGAAGCCCAGACTGGCTGCTCAGGCTTAAATCTGGGTAACACCTAAACTGGTACCTGAAGTACAGTTTAGTACCTCACTGCTTCCAGGCACAAGGGTAGGTAAAATCAATATTCCCTAATCTGTGATCAGGTCCGTGAAAGGAAAAGGCTGCAGCATAAATAACATTTGTAACAGTCATCAGCTTCCCACCTGTATGAACAAAAAACTTCAAAAAGAATTAGCAGGAAGAAAAAAAACTTCAGGCTTTGGCCCTTTTTTGTGGTTGTAAATGCCAGTATTTTTGGCACTGCTGTACAAATAATATTCTGTGAACTTTTGACTCAGAAGGTTGGGGAACACTGGAAACACCACCTTCCAGCTTCAATGATTTGTTTGCGTTTTTTTTTCTTCTCTCTTGGCAAAGGGGAACTAAACATTTCACACGGCATGTGTGCCACTTCTGCATTGGAGAAGTGACCCTCTGCAGCAGCAACGAATGTGATAAACAAGCCACGGTGGCTGTAGCTCCTGTCTGCGTGGCCCTGCTCATGAAGCACAGAATCACAGAATGGTTTGGGTTGAAGGGACCCCAAGGATCATCGAGTTCGAACCCCCCTGCCACAGGCAGGACCACAAAACTCCAGGCCTGCATCTAGACAAGGTTGCCCAGGGCCCCATCCAACCTGGCCTTGAACATCTCCAAGGTTGGGGAATCCACCACCTCTCTGGGCAGCCTGTTCCAGCACCTCACCACTCTCTCCATAAAGAACTTCCCCCTGGTATCCAATCTAAACCTTCCCCCCCCTACAGCTTAAATACATTCTCCCTTGTCCTACCATTGTCTGCTCTTGTAAAAATCTGATTCCCCTCCTGTCTATACGCTCCCTTTAAGTACTGGAAGGCTGCAATGAGATTCCCCCTGCAACCTTCTCTTCTCCAGGCTGAAAAAGCCCAGCTCCCTCAGCCTGTCCTCACAGGGAAAGTGTTCCAGCCCCTGATCATCTTTGTGGCCTCCTCTGAGCCCTCTCCAACAGCTCCACATCTTACTTGAATTGGGGACTCCAGTTCTAGATGCAGTACTCCAGATGGGGCCTCATGAGGTCAGAGTACAGAGGGACAATCACCTCCCTGTCCCTGCTCTCCACCACTCTTCTGCCCTGCCACCTAACCTCACAAATGCCCACCAGCAGGCATGGCGGGCAATGACAATGTTGCTAATTGCACTGTCTTGTCTCAGCACTTGATCAGTATCTGTCTTGCCTCTGTAAAGGCCTGAGGCAGTGACCACCTCCTCCTTTTCTGTGTATCACTTAGCCCAAGAGGGTCTAGCTCACGATGAGGATATTGAGGAGCTAAACCAAAAATGAAGTAATATAACCCAACCCAAAACCCAGAAGAATTAAAAAAAAATTAAACAAAGGTAGAAATAAGTGCCCATAATTAGCATATTACACATATTTTTCAACAGTTAGCAATGGAAAAAATCACCATAGGAATAATAATTGTTACTATTTTTGCCTTGTGTAGATCTTTTAATCTATGAATTTCTGAGCATACTAATTAAAGACTTTGCTCATATCCAAGTACAAATAATTCCCATCTGGAAAGGATGGGAAGCTGAGAGCAAAACAATCTCATGCCAACAATATCCTCATCTGACATTATCACTGCAGATCTGGGGTAAAGTTTCCATTTTTAATTAGCTAGCAGTCTTAGTATGACACAACTGTGTTAAGTAGGTCTTTGTCTACTGTTAGATACATGGGCCAGCAGTCACCATCAGATCGTGGATGTTTGCTCTGGGCACGTACCAGCAAATCTGTGACTTGTGCAGTGATTCAGTCATTGGCCAGAAACACTCGCATGCCACTCTGCTTAGTGTTAGCAGGAGAGCTGGGGTTCAGCTGCAGAGCTGAAGGTGGTCTCCACACTCATCATGTGTGGTAAAATAAGTCCTTCCTTCATTGTCTTATTGACAGCTTTAAGATTTTAGCTTTCCCTTTGTGGGATGGCAACCACCTCTTCTCTGTGGTAAACAGCAGAGCAATTGGTGTCAGTCCCAACCACATGCATTTTCCTTGGAGTCAGGCAGATGCAGCCCCAGAAGACTCTTTGTGGTAGAAAGCAGAAAGCTTTTGAGCTTTCACCATACATTGTTTTACTAAAACTTCTGTAAGCGATGGTGACTTTTTGCTTTGCTGTATGCCCATGTGGAGGGATAAAGTCAACCACTTTCTACTCTGCCAGACCCATCCACCCACCATCACTCTGTATGACAGCAAGGTTAGTGGTTCCCATCCTGGTTTCAGAGGCCATTTACAAGAAAACAGGGTCCAATTGCTCTCTCCCTTTCACAAACTAACAAACTCACAGTATTTCTTGGAGCAGCTCTGCATCAGGTTTGGCTTTATGCCAAGGACCCATCACAAGGAGCCAGGCAGCCAAGTAGGAGCAAGGTGACACAGTCATAGTGTCCTTAAGTATCTGCTTCAGTTGCAATTCCCTTTTTGTTGAGGTTGGAACAGATGGTGGCTCTGAGCACCTTCAAGAGAGTAGAAAACCTTCCATCCCCAAAGTCTGGAGCACTGAACTAGGCTCCTTGCATGTCCCTCCCCCAACCCTGCTCTGCTGGCCCAGGGTGCTGTCAGATGCTCAGATGGTTCTAGACAAAGAGGGTCGAAGAAGAGAAGTGGCAGATGGCAGCTCAAGTTGGATCAAAACAGGAGGCCTCACCTCTGTGTGACAAGCACTGACAGGAGCCGGATTTTTTTCTGGCTGTTTTGGTTGGCTGTGTTTAAAAAGTGCCTCTCTGCAGAATACTTTGAGTGTTTTTTAACATAGAAAGTCCACCACTCTGTGCAATGTTTTCCCCATCTCACCTGTAAGGGTAGAGGGCCAGGCCCAGACCTAGGTTAAAATATTTGTGAAAGTGAAGCTCCAGCGGCAGGGTCCCTCAATGCTGCTCTGCTGACCAGCTGTAATGCTTCAGCTGAGGATAATTGTTTCAAGGGATGATCCATCTTTCTTGCCATGTTTGTAGTGCAAACATGTCTGTGCAAGATGTGTAGTAAAAGCAACGCAGCCTTTTCTGTGGCCCTCCTGTGTTGACAGGAAGCTGGCAAAGCTGTTGGTAGCCCTTTCCAGGTGCCCTTCATGTGACGATGCCGGCGTGTTTTGCAAACACCGAATTGGCCAAGAGAGCTGCTTTCATGTGCACTACAATTTGCCCATATAAAATGCTAGGAGTGGTTGAGTACAAGAGTGGCAAGCAGGCCTGTAGGAGCTGGCATGTGCCCATGCAATGCTGTTCTCTGTGCACCTCAGGATACAGTCACACCACGGTGCAAACCTGGGGGTATTTAGGAGAGGTGCTTGGTACCTGCTGCCAGCTGTTATTCTTTCCTTTCTTTTTGCTTCTCCTGCTTTGACAGAGACAAAAAGAAAAGAAAAAAAAAAAACCAAAACAACCCAACAAACAGAGAGATTGATTGGGCTAGAAGGCTGATGTCAAGTCCTTGGATAAAACAACAACGTATCAGACTTTTATAATTTAATTTTGCAATCTCAGTATGGGGAAAAGCTAAAGATGTGACCAGTACATGACAGTAAAGCTTGCTAGCAGGAGAGGAAAATGTGGCAGATGTGTCAAGTCTAGCTCTAAGACTTAAGTCTTCACTACTCAAATTGATTAGGCAGCACTGTTGAGATCCATAAGGCCGTGTTTGTTACTCTAGCAGAAGTGTCAGTGACAGTAACGGTACCCTTGGCATAGGACTGAATTGTTCCAGCCACTCCACAACGAGAGCCCTGAAGCAAAGGAGATCTAGCTATGAAGTTTGCCAGGTGCAGAGAGGGAATGGGGGAACTAAAATTCCAGCAAAGCTGAGTCAAACTTCTCCTTAATTATGTTACTAGTAGACAGAGGACAATCTGTTCCTCCTAACTTTCATTCTGGTGATTAAGGACACTCGAAGCATTTCCTATCTTTTCAATCTATTTTTATCTGGAGGAGTCTTCACAGAGCATGCAGCATCTCGGGGAGAGCAATACTCAAGGAAATCAGTGTGTCTTATTCCAAGTAGGAAGAGGTTTTCATAAACTTTCCTAGTACTGACAACTTCAAAAGCAATTTTATAGCACTCTGTTAACTGACCTAGGAAAAGGTGTGCTAGTGAAGGTCCCTGAACCTTTGGCCAGAGCCTCAGGTGGAGCAGGTAAGTTGTGTCCTACAGCACCACATGTTTGGTGAATGGTTATCTTCCAAGATTCATATCATAGTGAAAAATAAAAAGTGAATGGGACATCAGGGGCTTGAGCTATTACCAAAGCTTTTGGAGGTTGTCTAGAATGGTATGTAACTGACAAAAGGANGGGGGGGGAGTGTCTTTCCTCTGGGCTGGGGCCCCTTCCCATCATCACATGTATGGAAGGAGCTACAGGGATCCCCAAGGTCTGTCTGGTTGCATGGGATACAGTCTGCTGTAGTGGAAGTAGGGGGTGCTTGAGCAGGCACGCTCTGAAAACAAGCTCAAAGAAAAGTGCTTTGGTATTTTTTAATGTCTGCACTAACTGCTTTTATAATTTCAGGGCTATGAGGTGTTCACCTGGCACCAGCAAATGTGGGGTATTGCTTGTAACTAAAGAAGAAAACACTTGGGTCTCTCAAGGCAGTTTTGCAGGAAAGAAGGCGGGGATCTGCCAAAAGTTTGCTAAATGGAAGCAAAATACTAACTAACTCTCAGAGGACAGCTTGGGGACATACTTCCCCAACTGCAGCCTTGAGTGAAGACCAAGGAGGAAGGCAACTCTTCTCTCAAGCCAGCTTCCTCACAGAGGGGAAGGGGGATGCACTTCGATTCACAGTGAGACATGTAGATTGGCAGGGGGTCAGCCTGCAGCACCCTGCCCTTGGTGGTGGTGGTATGTTGGTAAAGGAGCCCACAGGCCCCATGATCAGCTGAAATCCAACCCCTACACCAGTTCGGCAGCTGAGGCCTGCCATGGTGACCCATGAGGCATTGCTTCCTCAACAGCACCAGCCCCTGCATTCAGGCCAACCTGAGGTTGCTCTAAAGAGGGATAAAACTCTGTGGAAACATCTCTGAAAATCTTGGCAGTGACCTAAGGGTTTACTGTAGTTTTGAAGGACAGTTGTTGTTATTTTCCTTTTTGCTAGGGAATCAAAGTGGCTGCCAGATTCTCCAGCTCATTTGTGGAACCTGAAGAGCCAGAAATAATCCTGACAAAAAGCTATCTCCCAGCATGGGGCTGTAGATTGACAGTATGGGTTCCTGCATCACCATGGAAATTAAGAATTCTCAGACAGCTTATTCTCACTGAGAAGGAAACGAAGTAGTGAAGTGCCACAGCATGGCAGGTTGAAATCTGTCTTTCCTGGATTTCCAGTGAGATAGCCAGCTTTGGACCAGGATCAGAGAGAGTGAAAGGGATTGTAATGGGCTCCTAATGGAAGGCTCCATTGCCAGAGAGAAGTAATGTCTTGAGCTGTTACAGTGCATTGAAAATTTCTATTCTGCCCCATGGGAAACCTTGCGAGTTAAACATTAATGCGGTACCTTTGCCAGTGGCACAGGGCCCAGGAGGGGAACAAGCACAGACAAATGATCACAAACTTGTATTTCTCTGGCCGTTTGCAGATCCAGTCTTACGTCCTGGCTTAAGGTCTTTTAGCCTGTATTTACCTCATAGTGTGACAGCCCCTGGTATTTCTGATTTTAGGAAATTGTACTGCTGGTGAAGCAGTGGTTTGACAGTACAGGCTATATCTGTTGAGGAAGGTGCCACTGCTCCAGTCACACCGCTCCTTTCTTTCCCAGTCTCAAGTATTTGCTACTGCCATGTTGTTTGGCTGGATGCTGGTGCTTCTCTGACCTTTCTTTGATCCGAGTTCCTTCGTTAAGATAGCAGAACACTAGCTCTATAAAGAAAAAGTGAATCATTGCAGGGTCTCTAGCAGGGAACTGGGTCTTTTCACTAAAGGCTGAGATAGCTGGCAAGGAAGGGATTGTGTGCTGGGGAAGAGCAATGATTGGGAAAGCAAGGGGCAGGTCTCTCTCCCTGGGAAACAAAGAGCTGTTAGAGCAGGTAGGCTATCTTGTCTAACTGCATCCTTATTGCTCATGGCTTGCTTACAGCTGCCAAACCCTGGCAGCACAGCGGGCCTTGGCCTCAGCTCCATCCTACAGAGAGGCAGGGCAGCTGAGCCAGGGCAGCCTGTAAAAGCCAAGGTGGGTTTCACTCGGCCTCTCACTTGGTGAAGTTATGTGGCAATCTAGGACAGCAGAGATATGGAAATAGGGTTAAGGGTAGGGGAAATGGAGAAGGAAACTTTCTCCAGCTGCAGTTACAGTAGTTCCACATCCTGCTTCAATTACTGCATTCCCTCTCCTGTGCTGTTGGGATGAACTGGTTTGCTCCAAAACTTTCTGGGTAAGTGAAATGAAAAACCAGAACAGCACATTTGTTACTAAAAGACTATCAGGCTTGAGGTACAACCAGGCAGTGGAAAACATGGTGGTGTAATCTAGTGTTGAACTTGCCAAGCCAAAGATCAGGTGGCTGAGTCAAAGGCACACGGTCCCCACCTAATGGGGTCAGGAAAGCTGTGATATGGGATTTGTGCTGCCTGTAGGAGATAACAGCTGATCCACCATAAAGCTCAAGTGCCACAAACAGATGATAGTAGCCCTGCCAGTGCAACAAATTAGCTGTGAAAATTGGACTTGGCAGCAAAAGCTAAGTGTAAGTCAGCACTTTACATTGTGTGGCTGCAGCAGTTTTGATCTAGGAGGCCTAATGCTGGATTTACTGCACTGTGAAATCCTGAGCGCAACAAGGGGAACGTAAAGGACCAAGGGAGGCCAAAGCACTCAGGACCTCAAGAACAGGGGCTGTTAGGACTAAGCCTGCAGAAAATGACAAGTTCTGCTGGGTCTGGCAGTGTTCAGAGCTCCCAGCTCTATTGTAAGCACTCATCAGAGCAGGTTAACAGCTTGCAACTTCCAGTAGCTACATGAAAAGCTGAGAAGAGGGAATATAATAAATTAACTTTCCATATTCTGATTGCATCTAATTTGGTGATTGACCATCTGCCTACTTTTTTAGCATCTTTTCAAGTCTGCGGCATATGTGCTAGCTTTCAAAATCACTTCCAGATGTAAAATTGTGTCAGATAACAAACCTTACTTCTTTCATATTAGATATTTAGGTGTAATGGGTACTGGCTTTTTTCTTTTGTTACCATTGCCTTTCTCATAATCTTTATTGTTTGAGGTTGGTTTTTTTTAAAGAGTGTGGTAATCCAGCATAAGAGTGTTGTTCCAGTCCTTGCAAGTAAGGAGCTCCTCTGCCTGCAGCATACTCACTGACATCTGAAGTTTATGTTCTACATGCTCCTCTGCACCAAAGACTAGCCCCTTAAAGGAGCGGCGAACATAGCCAGCTCTTGGGATAGTGTGCTCAGGTGGGGGTCTATAGGTAAGAACTTTATGAGAGAAGGGAACCATGTGAGAAAGATTGTGGTGTTCACCCCAATTACCTTTTTATTTTTTTTTTAATAGGTAGAGGGGTTTGTCCTGGAATGTCAGACTTTAAGAGTGACAAGAATTAAGGTGATGGAAAAATCACTTACATTAAGTGAAAATCTGCTTGGAATGACTAAAATTTGTCTCCGGAGAATTTCTGGACAACTTCTTTAACTGACAGTGAAAATGCTTTGAAGCCACTTCTGAAATTAATGCATTTCAAAAGATGTCTCATCTCCTCTCATGTCCTTTTACTTTCTGGCTCAGCTTTAGATAACTTGCTGGAACCACCCTATCTGTAGAAGTTATCACAAACAGTATCTTCTGCCTGCTTGCAGCTGATTATTGAGATGGGATTGAGCATCTCAAATATTTCCATTTCTTTTATTAGAAATTTAAAAGTATCTGCATAAAATTACCAGTAATGAGAAAATCTTCTCTGAAAGCAGGTCCTGGTTATTCAGGGTACCTGGAAGTAGGATAGCAAAGATAATAGATATTTTGAGTCACAGAGATAGTTCAGAAAAAAATGAAAGGAAAAAAATATATTTGTGTTGCACTGAAACAGAAACCTTCCAGAAATAGCTGGTGAAATCAAAAGGTTTGAGAAAAATAATTCTGGGATAAATGAAGCATTTTGTTTGACCTAAAATGCATTGCTCTTTCTGCTTTGAGGATTATCATTCATATTTAAATTACCATAAAGTAAATTTCAAGGAAATATCAAAATGGAAAGCTGAAGTTAAGTGCATTTCATTTTGTAGAAAGCAGAAGTGAAACACACAATTTTCTTCAAAAAGATTTTTTTTTCCTGATGAGACAATTAAAACCCAGCAGCAAATCTTAAGATGTTGCAGCATTACTGAAGCTTCTCTGAGAAATAATCCCCGCGTTTGTACATGCTTTCCAGGTGGGAAGAAGAGAGAGCAGGAGGGTGATTGAAACAGCCATAAGGAGACAGTAGTTGCAGGTCCTGCTGCCCATCTCTTCTGGTGAGGGTCCTGAGGGGCTCCAGCCCTGGATTTCTGGAAGGACTCTTAGGGAAGATGAATCTGCCTGGGGCTCCCAGACTACACTATGCACAGATGGAGGTCTTGTGGGCCAATGGAAGAAAATCAAAACCTCTTGTTCTGAAATTACTTTACTCTGATGAGGGAGAGACCTCCACATGGATGTTAAAGTAAGCAGAAGTTCTTACTGATGGTGTAACCCATTTAGATTTCACTGATCTTCTGTGACCTCATCCCCATTTGTGCGTGATACCTGAGATGCAGACCAGATTCAGGGCAAACTCTGGAGGGCAGGAGCCCCCCTCCCCCTGAGTCAGCCCCTGAAGCACCAGACTGTCTCCACTAAGAGCAGAGGGACTGGGGGTCTGGAATCTATGCTCTGAGTGATTCTGCTAGGCCACTGACAACTGCCTTAGTGTTGCAGCCAGGGGCAGCTCAGATGCTTGCTGTGCAATTTCACACCAAAGTTTCAGACCACTTCAGCTTCCTTCTCCTTCTTGATCTTCCTGAAAGTCATATTTGATGTCTTTTCCAGACCATTATCAAAGAGTTAATACAGAAGAAAGAAAAAACATTTCTGCCAAAAATCTCTGAGAGATTCCTACTCTTAAGGACAGGCTATCTGAGCTCTAAAACCATATCTGCATTTGAGCTCTATTGCCTTGTAAAGGGTTAACTATATTGGTGTGGAAATCCTTATTTCTGTAAAGATGAATCCCTCTGCAGAGGCACCTTTGTATCGATGGGAAGGAAGGTGTGACCATAAGGTATGTGTGGTATAAACAGAGCAGTAAAGATAAAGTCTCATCTTCATATATAATTCAGTAGGAACTTTCCAAACTGAGTGTTTTGGCAGTATGTCATTATTTAAAAGAGCATATTACTGAAATGTGCTGTTTTCTTGCTTTCCAGATATACTACAAAGTCAGTGGATTAAAAAAAAGAAAAAATCTGGCATGGGACAAAGCAAAGGAATTATAACTTTAAACAGCACAGGAATCCTTCTGGTGGCAATCAGTGCATGCAGTAGGAGGATAGGATTGAGCTAAGCCAGCCTTCTGGTACAGCAGGTTCTGGCTAGCGAGGCTCCATTGTCATTTACAAGCAAGCATATTTAAGTGGTTAGGATATTTCCATTCCATTTTGTTCTTATTTGGCTGGTTTCCTTGTGCTTATTATTCTTTGAGCACACTTAAGGGACCAACCCCTTCACTGACACGTTCAGTTACCCAGTATTTTTTCATCAGGTCACTCTTCCTTGAGTTGCAATTTTCCAAGTTGAAATTTGTATCAGAAGCATTTGCTGATCTCAGGAGAAGCAATGCTTCACCTCTCTTGGGAAGCAGAAGACACAAGTCCTCACAGGCAGAAAAGGCTGGGCTTGATGAAGAATCTGTTAGTGTAAGTAAGATACAGATTCAAGGCACAGAAATTGCACTTGCAAAATGTATCTGTGCATTAAGAGAACTCTGAAAACCCAGAGAAAATACCTCCATTAGCCTGGGAATGACAGTAAAAGAATTTTTAACTAAACAATACTAGGCAGTGTTTAGGATGCACCAAGAGCACGTGTAAACACTGGTTTATACCCATGTCTGAGGAATGTTAATGGTCTGCCACTGCCAGAAGGGCCAATTCAACCCCACTCTCCATCGCTCTTAACCAAGTCCCTCCAGCCCTGCTTGCAGCCCCATATCTTTGTCCCTTCTCTTGAGTCATCTCTGGCTCTCAGACTAGAACTGATGAGCCAATTCTCACCTGGCAGAAACTACTCACCCTTTTTTCTTTGTGTGTGTGCTCAAGGTTATTTTTGGTCAACAGAGCAATTTCAATTGGTGCTTTGTTCCATCAGATTAGCACTGGGGAAGTGCTTGGAAGGAGTCAAGGGCTTTCAGTCAGTGTGAGGGGGACTGGTAGAGGACTTGCACCTCCTCGTTTGGTGGCAAGGAGCATGTAGGTTGATAGAGCTCTGTCATATTGCAGCACCTGGGAGCTGAGGTACTTCAACTGTGCCATATAGTTGTGTAACTGAAATGAATCTGTTCCCTGCCTGTAAAAGTCCGTGATTTTTCTGCAGGATTCATAATGCAGCATCATCCTTTTCTCCATGTAAAGTTCCCGAGTATGGGGGGCGGAGGGGAAAGCATTGATATTTGGGGCACAGAGTACTGCACTCATTACAATAAGAAGCTTTGAGTAGTTGGCAGGCGTACTCTAAACAGTATTAGAGAGAGCTATGCCTTTGGACTGACAGTTACTCAGAGTTTGCCTTTTCCCTCCCTTCCCAGTTCCTGTGAATGTAGTGTCACTGTTTCTCATCATGTCAACAAACCAGCCTCAAATACAAAGGGTCTGTTCCTTCCATGAAAACTCAAAAAGACAGTTGAATCCTATGAAGACAGCCAAAAGCCCCATTCAGATGCAACCACGTCAGTATGGGCTACTGCTGGCATAATGTTTTGGGTTAAGTGTTTCTGGTTTTGAGTTGGTATCAGTACACAGCCTATTCCTTGAAACACTACGCTGCCAGTTGCAGCTATTGCCTCCTGTGCTGCCATCCCAGCATGAATGTCACTGCTGCTGAACCACAGTATAAGTGAAATGCTGAGGCAATTCACTTTCTGGAGCCTCAACAAGGCTTGTAAAGAGAATAACTTAAAACAGCAGATGTATATTGGAGGTCTAGATAATGTAGACATGATTAATTTGGGACTTTAAGGACAGTAAAGGAGATTTAGCCATGTATTTTTCATTAAATAGTATGAGGAAATGCTCGTGTCCAGCTTGGAAAATTTTTATATAAACTACTTAGATGCAGATGACAGAGTCATCTTGAGCAGTACTAGCTCTAGCTCTGACCCTTTTGAAAATAACAAATTCATTAGAAAAGAATGAAAGGAAATAAATACCGAAAAAATGTTGCACATATAAAATTGCTGAAGAATGGAATGCTTTCCATGGTGATTTAAAAAACCAAACAAACCAGAAATCATGTTCTTAAATTCAAAACAGCATTTAGGGGCTACAACAATGTAGAAACCTTGGCAGGAGAAGGAGCTCTGACTGAAGCCTATTGTTAGTATTTTCTGGTAAAGCGGGAGCCAGTTGTGCTAGAGTTTATCCCAATAATTTAAAAAGGAGCTTTTAAAGTATTTTTACTTAGTTCTTTTATAATTTTCTTAAACTTCTGGCTACTTCTGGTTTCATTTTTTTGGGGGGTCAAAACCACAAAGGTTTGTTAAGGAGGACTTGGTTAAACTCAAATTGTAACTGCTTGCTTTCTGACCGTTGTTTCTTTTAAATCTCGTGTGAGCAGAGGTTAGCTCGATGGGTTCTGAGCTTTGGATCCCATTCTTCAACAATCCAAGCTTGGGAGAAGTGGAGCTCGATATAACAGTCGAAATAAAATTGAGGGAGGTGCTAGGTTTCTGCTTAGTCATCTGTTTTTCAGCTGATGTTCCGTTTTCCTTTCCCATTACTGGCTGCTGAATAACTTGCAAAGAATGCGGCAGATGATCAGTCTTCTGCCCTGCAAAGTGTGATATTCCTCAATCCCTGGAAGCTCCCCAGCACGAACACCAACACCTATTTGTGTAGAGTGCCTAACAGGTGATATCGCAAGATGAATTGGAAAAACAAGTCCGTAGAATTCCGAGGAGAGGAGGAAGAAGATAGATTTTAAAAGAGATCTGATGAGAATGATTGCAGAATTAGAAACAGAAAATTACTTTAGTTTAGCCAGTCGTACAGAATCCATCAGCCTGTTCCCCCTGAAAAGTAGACTCCACATCCTCACAGGTGACGTTCTCAGTACCTTTTTGAGAAAACAAGAAAGAACCAAGTCCTTCTGTGGCTTTGGGTTTCTAAATATTCCCTACTGCCCAAGTCAAAGATGCTTTCATTAAAATCACTGTTTGACTACTCTTGACCCTGAGGTGGAACTCAAGGTCCTGTATAAGAGGCTGTGAGCACACATATTTGGGAGTAGGATGGGGACAGAGCAGGGGAATCAGTGTCTTTCCTGTGGATGTCCACATGGACCTGCATAGGTATAACATCAGACCACAGAATGGGGTCAGGAGTTGTGCATAAAGCCACCTCCGGGTGTTAGTTTGATACTTCAGAGCTTTGCTGATGGCCAGGATCCCAAACCATCAAACTTTCTTCTTGAGTATTTTACTGTTTCTGAATTAAAGGAGGTACTTTTTTACCCTGGAGAAGCAGTTCTTAAACTTTGAGTCATGGAGTATTTTGAGCCAGTACACAAAGAGACAGCTGTTTATCCACACAACGGTGAGTTTCTTGTGCTAATATTAATATGGCTCCTTTGAAGTTATGTCTGGCTCAATTTGCAATTATGAGAATATAATGAAAGAAAGAAAAGTTGGATTGTGTCCTTTCTTGAAGCCATTCTGCAATGTGTGGACTAGCAACTGATCTGGTGTGCCATACTTTGCTGCAACATAGTTTATGATGTGCAAATGATGAAGAGCTCTGGCTCTCTGTAGAGTAGCTACCATAAAAAATCATGTTGGTTTAAAAGTACTTATCCCCAGAGAGTCCCTGTCCCCTTTTTGAGTACACAAAGATTACAAAGAGCAACTGATAGAGTCATTTCAGTTCTCAATGAATGTATGAGTCCTGTAGATCCTGCGCAATCAAGACACTAATACTGCTGCTGATAAAATGGGTGTTGGAAAATGCTCACCAGCCCTAAATGTATTCCTGCACTTGACATGAAGAAAGTGTGGCTGTTAGTCATAAGGAAGTTCTAGTTAAACACAGCTTCGAAGTGAAGTAGAAGCAATGTACATAAATTAGTATAATACAGAGTAATTTTCAGTAAAAAAACCCCACACAACCTAAAATTTTATTATATCCCTGTGAGACTGCAATTTGCAATTTGCTCTGTAATTCCATCAGCTGTCATTTCTGCTTCTGTGCACAGATATAGAATCACTGTGCCATTAAAGAAACAATTATTCTAACAACAGAACTAATAGAAGCCTTCTGTGAGACGCAAGATTTAGCCAGCAAACACAAATAGACCTTTTACATCAAAACCAGCTAGGATTAACAGTGACATTTAATGTCACCCACTCATTCATGAATTGCCACATTGTCATTGTAAGCCATGAGGTGGAGGAAAAAAAAGTGAAAGAGCTAGCAAATGCAAAGTTATCATTCATGGGAGTGAAGAAACTGTGACTATTTAAAGATGTTAGTCAAAGACTCTAAATTTAGCACATATTTGAATCCCACACAAATTCCATATTTAAGATTGTAGGATTGAATACTGAACAAGAATTTGGTTGCACAGATTTTTTTCAGGTGCAGTACGTTATATTGCCTACGTATTCAGAGCCTTCCTGTGCTCACTTGGACAACTCACACTGTATTTGCATGCTTCATTTTCTCAGGATTATCATTTTGGGGGTATATTTTATAGGAGTATGTCCTATCCTCACATGGAAGCAATTTGGTAGTGTCTGTAAAGACTCTAGAGATGCTCTGATGCTCTGTATGGGTAGGGTAACACTGCTGTTACACTGAAACATAGAAACCTGAGGATCCTATAACAGCTGATTTTTACCTTCCTCTCACTTTGCATTCCCCAAGTAAAAAAAACAGATTATAGGCAGCAGCAGGGTTAGTGAGATTCGGAACTGGTTTATTGTTAAAATTACACTGCAAAATTAGAATACATTTCAAATGTCAATTTTTTACCAGAGATACATTTTTTTTTTCTCTGCAACTGCTTTTTTAAACATTAGTACAGGAGCACAAAGTAGATTTTCTGTAGCACTCATCATTGTGGTACTTTTAGGTATCAAGGCCAGGATCCAAATGCAAGTTGTCAGCGTGTAGCCAGTCTTGCAGTCACACATCAATTGTCACGTATTTGTCATCCCATCAGCCGGGTTGGGCTTAATTCCTTCCCAGCAATATGAAATCAGTTTAGCCTGAATTCAATTGTGTTTTTTAAACTAGGTTTTAAAAATGTAGGCTGGAAGATTTAGGTCAGTGTTAACTCCTCAATGCTATTTGAAATGTCAGGAATGCCAGATGTTGTGGAAGGTTTTCAGATGAGTTGATTGTCTCCCAGCAGCCACAGTGAGATGTGAGGGAAGCGTAGGAAAGCACCTAACCCAAAGTGATGCAACTTCTCCTCTTTTTGGTGAGTGTCCGAAGATAGAGCTGATCTATTTTGCATACACGATCCCTGCCCAACTGCCACTGTTTGAGCAGGCTACAGATTCTAGGGACAGTGGGTGAAAGGCTACACCCTTTCTTCTATTTGGGCACCACCTGATATTATGGGATATCGACCGTGATTTAGCAATACCACTCTGCAACTGTCAGTAATAGCAATGTCATCAACAGAAGTTTTGACAGTCTAATACACTTTTTCCAGTGCCAATTAATCAATTTCTAGTTCCTCAGGATCATTTCCCTGTTGCTTCATTCAACCTCAAGTCAAAAGGGTGGATGACACCTTCATGAGGCCAAAAAGGGCCATAAAAAGTCATCCTGGCAACAGCGGCTCCGTAATAATTCCTGTCTAGAAAGACTACAGGGGAAAAAGCAATATCCTCAGAGCAAGTAATTAATTCTTCATTACCACTAAAGTAACAGCTGTTTTCTACAGAGATCAATGAGATTTAAACCCAGCACTGGAAGAGGACCACTGAAGAGCACGAGTGTGGGATGTGGAACATTAAAATCATTCAGTCATTGAAAGAAAGGAGCTGTTGCCCTGTACTGCTTAGTCACTGTGTGTGCTGGCATATTTGAGAGGGGTTACTTTCCCCCCTTTGTTTTTACATCAGGCATTCAGTTTGATGGGTGCATAGGGAAGTGAGCTTTCAAAACCATTAGTCATCTGTAAAGTTACTTTATTCTACTCTTAATAAGATGTGAGGCAAAGTTTTCCCTAATTTGGATTCACCTACACAGGGATCAAGAGAGGCTCGTCTGCAGAGGAGGGTGAGGGGGGCATTCAAATTAGACAGAACCCATCATAAAAGACATCATAGTCTTGATGTAGTGAATGGAATCATCATTGGAAATCCTGCGAATGATGTTTAGTGTTTCTTAGTACAAATCTGTCTATTAAGTACTGGGATTACATACTGAAATCATTGAGGACAAAGTGTGGTCTTTCTCGATATTTCCCTGCCAACTTTTATATTTTTTGGGGTCTGTGTTATAATAGAAAGCTATATGTGGAGACCTTTGTCACCAATGCAATTTATGTTCGTCCCATTCTCAGAGTTTGAAGTAAAAGAGGAAAAATTATGTTCAATTCTTAAAAAATGAAGATCCCCATTTTCTGAGCTCTGTAGATCTATTAATCAGTATTTGTGCAATTCTAGCTACTAAAAAGTATTTAAAAAAAGAAAAGTGGGGGAGGTAGCCAGGAAAGGAGGAGTTATCTGCAGAGGACTCCTGGTATCTCTGCACTTTGCCAAGCACTGTCAGCGAGGCATTGTCATAGTAGGTCTTTGCTACCCAAGTGGAGAACCAGCTGCCTTTTTTTCAGCCCCAGTGTTCCAGTCTAAAAGGAATCACATTTTAAAATAGAGTTCTCTGAGGTTTTTATCTGTTCTGGGAGGTTAAAACTTAAACTTTACTACAATGTAAAAATGACTGCTATTCTGTGCAGCTGGTGTATCAGAGAGAAAAAAGCACAGTCCCACAGTGCACACAGAGAAACCTCCCTTTATCCATACTTACCCATTTGCAAACATTACTTCAAATGAATTTACTGCAGATCAAGGAAGAGGTTTGGGTTCTCACCTGTTTAAGGCCCACAAAAGGGAAAGGCCAGTGCCACATTTCTGGTTAACACACCAGTGTGAGACCTGCCCAGCACTTTACATACGTGAGCACTGTAGAGTCACAATGCTACTGAAGGTGCTCATCTTCCAGCTCAGACACAAGTTACCCAGTTTTGCTGATTTACATTTTTATAATGAATTTAGGGAATGGTTTTCTTTTAAAACATGGAAGACTTTAGAAATGAGTGGGCAGGAGGTCAGTGTTTTCAGTTGGACTTTTTTTTTTTTTTTTCCCAGTGGTCTCTTCTGAGGATGGTTTTAGTACTCTCAGAACCAAAGTTTTGCTAAAAGGAAGTTGAGGCTGTTGCAGGAACATGAAGCAAACTTCAGAAGCTGAGAATATTTCAGGTTAAAACCCAAAAGCCTGATACTTCCTATCATTCTGAAAGCTATCAGTGATCTACTATACAGCCCTTAAATAGATACTTCTTGGTATAAAGTACTGCAAGCTATTGCCCCCAACACAACTAACTTCTTTTGTAACTCCCATGCAATGAAATCACATCCTTAACAAATTATTTATCTTAAGAACAGATACGAAACTTCTGTAGCACACCCTCTGCAGTAGTTTCCTGTAGCAGCTGCTGAGTGTTGATCCAACTGATTTCTATCAGTGGCTAAAGGTTAATGACATACTGTAGCTGTGTCTGCTATGAGGTACTTCACACCACTCAAATGCAAAAGTCTCCTATGCACTCCAGTGTCACCATCTACGGTTCAGCTCCTGCCATTTATTCACATGCACAAGTATAATACCTGTATAAATGTCACAGGCAGATGAAAGGATGTAGCATCCTCCATCCCCATCTGGGGAAGTGCTGCCAGCAGCTGCAAAAGGCTTCAGGTTTACCAGTGCTCCAGCCCACAACATGCAGCTGTGACACTGTCAGTCTACTCCACCCAGTCCACCTGCAGCAGAAGGGGAAGTTCCGAGTGGCAGAAGACAACTGTGAGGTTGGTAGCAAACAGTCCTGGTGTAGGCTACAGCTGAACCAGTGGGACCTTGCTGCGTCCTTTTATTATACTCTCCCAAATTGTCACGAGAGCACTTCCATAAGATGCACCAATAGTAAGATACTATGTGGTAGGTTACAAGGTACAGAAATGGCAAATTGAGATGTCCTTATATATTCAAGCATTACAAACACATTTTCTGGTACTCTGAGGCTATATGTCATGCAAGCAGTGTCCAGTGAACAGAGGACATCTTTATAGCCTGCACAGTTAATTTTTTCTTCTTGTATTTAAAGTAGTAACAGGGGCAGCACCTCCTTAGTATGAGACTTCTCAAAATTACTGAAGACATCCTTTATCTCTTTTTTTAAAAGCAAAAAATCCACACTGCCAGAAAAACCAACCACTCCGCCCAGCTTTGAAGGGAGGTATCCTTTATTTATGACCATTGTGCTACTAGTTTCTCAGGCACTCCAGGGAACTGTAAAGTTCAACAGCCACCTAGCAAAGGTTCTCTAGCCTCAGAGGAAGAATACTAAAGCAAAGGTCAGTGTTTCAACTAAAGTTAGGGTCAGCTCTAGGTACAGCCCAAGCAACTGAATTGTCTGTTGGTTAGAAACACTTAGGATTAAGTTTCCAAAGTCTCATTTCGGCAGCAAGGATTGATGCAAGGATGCATTCTATAGGCTGTCTCCTTCAGCCTGGTAGCTGTAAGCTTCAGTGCTGCACTTCAGCATCGATGCAGAGGCATGCGTAGACACAGATCTGATGACTTCCATTGTCACCTCTTGACAGTCCTTCCACAGGCTTGAAAAATGCTTTTTAATTAAGGGCATGTTAAAATAGATTAATATAATTTGCTAGTTTCTTCTCATGCTTCCCAGTAATCCAGGGGAGAAGACCGCTTATGACTCTCTATACAGAGAGGTAGGTGCAGCTAAACTACAATGGTTCATTTTGAGTGACTAATCTAGGTGGAAGAACATAAAATGCCTTTGCACCTTGATCCAAGTTATTACCTGCTTTTAAGTGAACTCTTCCACAGGCCACTAGCAGCTTAACTCCTTGTAATAGAATACTGAGCAAAGACCTTTCTTCAGGATTAAATACTTCATAACTGTAATGCAGCCAAACAATACCTGGTAGCTTGGCTCAGTTCTTCCAACAATGTGTGAGCATTAGGACACATCAGTACTAATTTTGGCAAAACTAAAAAATGATGTAAGATAAATTCTGGAACAGCTGCAAAATGACAATACATGATTATTTATTATAACATAATTGGAATTTCAAAATCATATATTTCTTGTTTTCTGTTAAACTTCTCACAAATTAACTCAAACTGAAAAGCTATTCCCTCTCCAAACCCTAATAATAATCTCAGATTTCTACCTTCTCCCCACACTCAGTTGAGGCGTTAAAAAAAGACAGTATATACCTTTCATGGTTTTTTTTTTCTTCAATGCCAACAAGGAAACAAAATGCATGAGTAAACGACTTTTTTCTAGATGAAGTCCCTGCAGTTTGCTGTCTTCATGTTCATATGCATTCCATATTACTCAAGGCACATTAAAGCAGAACTGTAGTCTCTTGACCCCTCCTTTCCAGCCAATGGAAAAACAAGTTTGCAATGTGATGCTGAAGAGCTTCTCTCCCACTGAGAAGCCTTGAGTTAAGTGGGGCCATTCTGATGTACCGGACTTTCCTGCAACAGCTGGAAAACAACTCAAGAGTTTGTGCCTTTGCAAATAATTACTAGCTACATTAAGAATTCTTGGTAAGAGAATCAGTTCCAATACTTTGCATCAAGTCATTGATTTACATTAGAGCTCTTAGCAGATCATCTCTCTCAACTATTATTCTGTAGGAGAAAGGATCTATGTTTAGATACAGTTTTCTAAACAGCTAGTCATGATCAGCAAGGCTCACGCAGACTGCTCTACTACTGAGTCCTCCACCTCCCCCATAACCTCAACTGCTTCCTGCATGCCCCCACTCTCCCCTAAGCCTCCAAGAACACTTCTCCCTCCCTTCTCCTCTCACTTCTGTCCCCAGACTGCTGCTTTGAGGTTGCTTGGTTTGGAGCTGCACACATCCTAATCAGCAAGCGAGGTAACAGCCAAGCCCTTTTTTCTGTCTAAGCACAAATCTGGATGTCTCTCAGGAATTACTGTAATTTATTAGTTTTAACATCTATTTCAGTAAGGCAACAGCTTCAAAGAATTTTTAGATATATGAAAATCCCACAGTCTAGCTTGGTAATGAAACCAAACTTCCCTTTAGAGAAGCTGCCAGCTGTAGTTAAGGCACGCTACAAAAAGCCTTAATCCTAAACCTTTTTTAATTAGGTATTGACCTTTACATAGTGCCCAAAACTAGCATTAGCCTTCCCAGAGTCAGAGAAATAAGGTCAGGATGCTATTTTAAGTTAAGCAATGCCACTCTCCCAGGCCCTTATTTAGACATACTTCCCTTAAAAAAATAAAATAAAGTTGCCTCTTCATCTACTTTGACATGAGCTATTAGAGAGTAACTGCCAAAGAAAGTTGTTACTGTCTTGCAAACAGTCATACTTTCTCAGTGTCTGACTCTGAGTGTTAAATGGTATCAGGCATCTTGTTGACTAAAAAAAAACAAACACAAAACAAACCACAAAATGGTATACATAGTTTTAGCTGCCAGTATGCAACCAGCACCTAAGTACACAGCATATAGAAGCCTATTCAAGCATAAACAATTCAAGGGCTCTTTTTATTTCAGTAAAACTAAAGCTTGCAGATTCTTAACTCATAACCACTCAGAAAGACACCCATAAAAAGTTGTATTAATAAAACCTGACAGGCTTTCAGGCTTCTAAAATATTTCAAACACAAGACACAGTAAGAGATATCAAATGTTTACATTACAGTCTTGCTGCCTTACGCACTGTCTTAAAAAGCGAACACATTCAGCAACTTCAAGCGGACCATTAAAAAGACACCAGTAAGTGCTCCAGTTTTCTGTACCATACAACTTTATTTCAAATTCACATCTCTCTAGGCAACGTATCCAAAATATTTGACTTGAGAGTACCTTTAGATTGTAAATATTCTGAAACAGGGCATCAAGCCTTTCCTATCTCCAACAAAAAAAAAAAAATCTTAAGTTTTAGCTCATGTTATAAAAAATAACCATGTGGAATGTGACAAGTCTTAATGTGAAATCAAAGTGCTTTAGTCCCATAGCACAGACAGACACTGGCGGTTATCTAGCCATCAATCAATACAACCCAAATGCCAAAAGAGATGCTTGTTCTCTGCACCCCACCTTGCAAAGACCTTTGGACCAGTACGGTGACATTTTATTCACTGACAGCTAAACAGTATCAGCTGACCAACAGTTTCACTTTGATACTTCAAACAATGAGTTACAGATGAGGCGTCTTTTTACTGTTTTTGAAGTTCTTTTAGTAATTCTCAAAGATCTACTGTATTACGCAAGATAAAACTATGTTCCAGTTAGTAGTTTTAAAACCATATTGTGCTATAATCCAAATCCCAAAGCATCAAAACCCTCAAATTATTTCCCCAGACCCTAACAGCTATCTAAGACTCAGCATTTTTGTGCAATTCTTTGCTGTTCGCGTGTGAAGAGATAAACACGTCACCCAACAGCTCATATGAAAGAACTATAAACTCTCAAAGCAGAAAGTTATTTTAATAAGGTTTGGACATAGGTAGTGGCATGGAATACATGCTCGGTTCAGAAGTGCCGTACTGGAATGGGCTCACGTCGCAAGTGTTCAGTCAGAAAACTTCCTTTCTGCAGAAGCCTAAAAAGCTTTTTTAAATTATTTTATTCCAGAGTGAAGGAAGCTTAAGATTTTAGCATCTAAATATCTTCTGTTACAAAATAATTAGCTCTACAGTATAACGTCTATGATTTCTCCACACACACTCCCCTTCAGACACTCCGCTGTTGTACCAGTTTACATCTTTAGTAGGAAGGGACGAGGGAAAATTTCTAGTCCTGTCCCACTGATGTAAAGACAAGGTGCTTTGCAAGACTGATTTCCTCTGTCACATTTGTGGCAACCAACCCAAAAGGAAGGCACATGAAATCTACAGTAATATATCTTACAAATTATAAACTAAAACTGAACTTCTGCATAATTTCTAGTCTTTTTGCACAACAGTTAAAGACCAGCACCTATGCAGAGATTCACCTTTTTTTTTTCTCATGTAACATTTCCCAGGAACAGTTAAGTGGTGCTTGCATGCCTATGCAAATACTGACATTTATTAGGTTTTGACACAAAGTGCAGAAATTGATCATTTATCTGCATGGGAAGTCTTAAAACCAACACATTGCTAGCACCCCTGTCACAAGAAATATTAAGCCACCAGCAACAGCTACAGACAGCTGTTACTTTGAAAGTGGACAACTCCCAGCCACAGCTTCCCTGTGAGGTGCTCTAGAGCTAGTGGCATGCTCTTAATCAGTGTCTCAGATTTGGATTTTCACACGTCAAAGCCCATCTACTTTTGGTTAGTCAACAGCCAGGCATGCACACACATTCCGAGGAACCTATCTCGAAGGATGCTTTGACCAATGTGGCGTGGAAATTGGCTGTACCTTAACTTCTAATCACAGGTGAGCTTCTACCCTGAGCAGCACTCAGGATCCAGAGTCAGCTCAATACCTCATTCTTAAGGAAAGCTGAGTTTGGATACAAATCTGTCTCCTAGATTTCACTGGAATTGCTACCTTTAAAGCAGAGAAACAAGATTCAAGGTTTCTGAAAGCTTTAGCAGACGGATAGGCTTGTCAATCAGATTAAGACTTACTAGGTTGTTAAACAACAGTTCAAAACCTCAGGTATCACTTCTCTAGTAATACAGGTTTAAAAGAACTCAAACACCATTGCTATCGCTTAATGAGAATATGTCATTATACTGCTTTCACTTGGGATGATAGACAGGACTGAGTTTCAGAGTTATGGTTATTCACCTTCCATCTAAATTCATATACCATTTTCCCCCCCACTGCCCCCCCACCGCCGCCTTCTCCTTTTTCCTCAATTTCTGCATGAAGTCAGTAGAAGGGATTGGCACACAAGTTACGAGCAAATACAGACCTGTAGCTATTACATTACAGGACCACGTCAGAGTTTCATGAAGATTTCATGCAATGGTGTCCGTGCTCTTTTCTAAAAGATAACAACTTTCACAGGTAACACATACAACACAATTTTCTGATTTCAGATGCAGTGAGTTACACAAACAACATTAACAGGAATTGACCAGACTTAAATAACTGGAACTGCACTATGTCTGGCACTTGAGAATTCACAGTGATTAAAATAAAACTGCTTTGCCTAGGACAAAACATAAGATACCAAACACATAAAATCACTCTTTGCCTGCATTACCTTGTAATAGCATTCCAACAGCAATAAGCAAACTCAGTAGTACCTCAGACAGCAGAGACTTCTGCACAGGGTTAACTTTATTCATTGCTTGCAGTGCAATGTATTCACAATGACAAATCAGGCAATTTTCAACGAATAAAGTCAACACAGGCTCAAGTCTTTGCTGGATTGAAGCTTGGATTCTGACAGGAAACCTTTATCATTTTGGGTACCCAACTCCATGCTGTGCCAGGTGGTATTGCTGTTAAAGAGAAACTTAAAGTATATTTGCATATTACTGAGGTGTTCTTATATAGCAAGTTGTTTGCAAGTAGTTTATAGTACCAGTTGATAATATGAGAGTAGAGCATTTGCACTTTTCTTTCCCCCACACAGCTTGCTAATCCTAGTAGATTCACTAATGCAGGTTTCCAAGCCCAAAGCCTGCTTTTTGAGAGAAAGGAGCACAGCTTTTAAACGCCCCAGTGTTTCTCAACACACCCGCTGCCTCCCATTTCAGTGCCGAGGGCCCAGCCAGAGCAGCTGCTCTTAGAAGCTGAAAGCCACCAGAGCCCTGCTGACACACTGGGCTCAGTGTCCCCCCTGAACGGAGTTAAAAGCAAGATACTCAGAGGACCCATCTCTCCAGAGAACATGAGTCTAGATGAGCACCCACTTGTACCTGCCTCACCTACCACACTGCACCCCAGGCCACTTTAGTCTGTGCGCCCACCTCCCACACCTCCCGTTCCCCGGCCTTATCCAAACACATTGGACTTCGGCCTGAGCTTGAATGATGCCTTCAGGGTTTTCTCCTCGTGCTCTTCTTCCTCGGTGTCACCACGAAAGGAGGGCGTGTTGTGGATGATCTGAGTCCTGAAGCGGATCTTATTAAGCCGAGGCTTCATCCGCCCACTGCCAGAGGCTTTCCTGGTCATCTCCTTGCCCTTACCTGGCACTGCCACACCTTCAGTACCCTCAGCCTCCTCCCCGGTGCTGTGATGATGGTGGTGGTGGTGGGAAAGCCGGTAGTTCATGAGGTTGGAGGGCAACACCTTGGAGAGCCTCCAGCGTCCACTCCCATTGCCGGAAGCCCCTTCCTCCTCCTCCTCCTCCTCTTCCAGAGCCCCCACGAGGCTCCGCATGTCCCCAGAGGTGCCCTGGTGCAGGTACTGCGCAGCCTTGCGCCCGCTGTAGTCACGGATGTCCACGTCGGCGTCGTAGGCTCCTACCAGCAGCTTCACCACTTCGGCGTGACCGTGCATGGCGGCGATGTGCAGCGCGGTGTGCCCGCCGCTGGTGCGGGCGTTGATGTCCACCGGCAGCTGGTGCCGCTGGGCAAAGTTGACCAGCGTGGCCAGCAGCTCCTGCCGTCCGTGCTTGGCAGCCCAGTGCAGCACCGTGAAGCCGGTGATGAAGTCCCGCTTGCAGAGCAGCGCCGGCTCGCAGCTCAGCAGCCCCTCCAGGCTCTCCCACCGCCCGTCCGAGGCCGACAGCATCCAGGCGTGCTCCAGGGGGTCCAGGGCCACGGCGCCGGTGGTGCTCCCCTCCTCCTCGGCGGAGGATGAGGCCACCGAGGCACTGTCCGAGTCGCCGCCGCGCCCGCGGGCCCCACCGGGGAGGGCGCCGCGCTTCAGCTGGGGCGAGCCGCCCCGCGCCGCCTCCCGCAGGCTCCGGCGGCCGCCCCCCTGCGCCACCGCCCCAGGGGAGCCCTCCG
>VXBZ01001810.1:762208-772707 GCA_013399135.1 Heliornis fulica | reverse complement strand
GCCCGCGCCACCCCCGCCCGCCCCAGAGACAGCGGAGCGGTTGCTGGGTCCCGCCGCTCCTCCCCGCCCAGCCGTGGCACCGCCTCCGCCCGGCGGCCCCGAGCGCCCTGCCACAAGTACCGTGTGGGTGGGTGAGTGGATACGCGCCTTCTCTCCTCAGCGGCAGCTCCGCCCGCGCGTTTCTCTCTCTCTCCCTGCCTACCTCCGTCCCTCGTCTTGAGGGGCTATGGCCGCTTCCCCTGCCGGTCGGCAGCCGGTAAGTCCCCTCCGCTGTGTGGGAGCCGTGAGGAGTCGGGCGGGGAGTACCGCCGACCGTTAACCGCCGCGGTGGCTGGTGGACACCCCCAGCCCTGGGGGCACCGAGGCGTCTGTGTCACCCCCTGCGCGGCTGGAGGTCATGTAGCAGCGAACCAGGGCGGGAAGGAGTCGGGCGGTTACACCGTGTGGAGAGGTGGGAGGGAGTGCCGCTTGTACCCTCGCAGCCCTCGCTCAGCCCCGGCGCGGGGGGAGGCCCTGGGTTCGCCGTGGAGAGCCGGCGGGGCTTAGGTTAGCGGGCGATATCAAGCCTCCAGGTGCCATGTAGTTCCTGGAGCTGCCAGGCTTAGACAGAACTCGTCGTTAGAGGCGCTTGTTTTCAGGTGTTGCCCCCGTTAGAGCTCCCGCAGGGTATCGCGTATTTCAAGTAGTGAACTGCACCTTGGCCATGGAACGTGCGTAATGGCAAAGTGGTCAGCTTTTGTGCTTGGAAGACACTGAAGCCATCCACGAATTAGCACTAAATAAATCAATTAATGTCTGACTGGAGTTTTATGCTGAACTTTATGTCTCAGCGAGGCAGAGCACAGAAGGGTTCTAGAAAAAAAACGGAGTGGGAGGAATTGGGGGGTAGGGGAATCCTCCAACCCGGCTGTGCAGTTAAATGCATTTTCCATAGCGGTAAGGTAGATAAGCACCTTGCACCACCTGTGCCTGGTGATTCCTGGCTCATTCTGCTGCTGTTTATGGAGGTGGAACTGTGTGTGAAGCTGCACCATGAAATGGAAAAAAAAAAACAAAAAACAAAACAGCAAAAGGACTGTTACTCTTATGAAGTTTTATTTCCTTGGAGTAATTTTCATCCAGGGTAGTATCTTGCTCTGGTTCTTGATGGGATGCACCCGAGGCAGTGGCGTGGGAGCGGGAGAAGGCAAAGGGCCTGCTTTTGAATCTGGGTGCTGAAAGAGTTATTTGTTGATGGCTTTAACAATGGTTAAAGCCATCACAGGGCCCGACCACGTCCTGGCCAAGGCCAAGCCTCAGACCTAGTGTGAAAGGCCTTCATTCACGTTCCCTGGCTTGCTCACAACTTGACTGTGGAGCATAGCTTGCTTTCTTGTCCAGGCTCCTGTCCAGGGAGCTTTGTTTCACATGGATTCTCTAAGGCCTCGCTGAATCCTTTGCAGCTGCACTACAACATAGTGCCATGCATTAACTTTATATAAACTTTCTCTCTTCATACATAGTACATATATATAGTGAGGTGGAGAGTCACTACTTCATAGGCAGGGTCTTGAAGTAGGCTGGAGAAATACCTAGAGAAAAAAAAAACCTAAAGAGCCAAAGTAAAAGAAACGATGCAAAATGGGTTTTCTGGCCCGAAGAGTATGGAGAGATGCAGCAAATCACCAAAGTCAGTAAGAATGGGATTGAGGGTCCACTAAGTGGATAGGTTTGGTAAGGGAGGAGAGAGAAGCCTGTACCTGGCAAACTTTACAGAAAATACTGCAAAACCAGACA
Organism: Heliornis fulica; assembly: GCA_013399135.1. Lineage (NCBI taxonomy): Eukaryota > Metazoa > Chordata > Aves > Gruiformes > Heliornithidae > Heliornis > Heliornis fulica. Next base: position 770,931 of record VXBZ01001810.1, on the reverse strand, counting down.
AGTGACATAGTTTTGTAATGGAGGAGAGTGATTTTGGTTTAGGTCTGTAGATGTAAATGATGTAAATATAATGATGTAAAATATATTTGTATTGGCATAAAATAATATTTCCTCATTTAACACATGCTGTGTAATTGTGTTTCTTACAACAGAGAAAGGTTTTGTTTTCAATTGTTTTTCAAAAGAAATGTACAATCACTCTCTGAATGCAGTCTGACCTTATATAAATCTATTTACGGTCTGCACAAAGTCTGATGCGCATGGGTTTAGTACTTCTGAGTTTTGAAAACTTGTCTTATGGGATAGTTTAGACAGCCATTGCTTCCATACAGCAGCATATAGTGCTCGCTGTTGGTGAGAAAAAAAATAATTCTTCTTGCAGTCAAAGAGACCTTCAGATAGCAACCACTATTGTCATATCGAAGACTGGCAATTGCTTCCTTACTCAAGAAACATTAGCAGGGGCTGACATGGTCAAGGGTGAAGAAGGCTGACCTGCTGCTGCACTTCAGGAAACAGTGCTAAAGCTGCAACAGGCACAGCTGAACCATCAGCACAGCTGAAGAGGTGGAGATCTTCTGAAAGTGAGTGCAGTTGTGATACCAGTACTGATACCAGCATGAGTATTTTTCTCTGTCATGGTCATCTCAGAGGGATGCACCAGATTTCCATTTCTTTGGTTTTTCTTCCTTGAAAACGCACAGGTCAAGAGAGGCCTTTCTGTGCAGAGCACAAACCCAAACATCCGCGTCGCAGCAGCTGATTAGTCCTGTCTGAACCAGCACTGTTGTGGTTATCATCCTTTGCCTGGTGTGTGGAATACTAGCTGTGAGGAACTGGTTTCTTTTCTATTATCAAGTCTTGATTCCCCACCTGCTGCCTCGTGCCACATCTATCCATAGGCAGCGACAGAGGAACTGGTAGCACATGAGCAAGATTATCAAGTTACTTAAATGCCTGTTGGTGACGACAGGCCTTAGTGGCATTTACAAATGAGTACGCTGCTGTCTGCAAAATCACAGAATCACAATTGGAAAACTAGCCGAGCATTTTTGCTTGTCTGCTCATTCCTAAATACCTCACAATAAAGTCCAGAAGTTGTCTTCAGTAGCAGCCTGCACGTTGCAGCCCCTGTTCTCTACTGACAAAGCTGTCACTTTTTCCTCTGGTCATCCAAGGTGATTTCGTGGTGTTCAAGAAGAGGGAAGAATCCTGGGCTTCTGATGTTTGTACCAGTATCTGAAAGTTGTCTACTGTTTCTGTCATACTGAATAAATTACATGGTAACTGTGAGTGAAATTGACAAATGAGTTTTAATTGAATCCTATTTTGGACAGTACTTTTTTTTTTTTTTTATAGACACCTTTTGGGGAAATGTGTTTTTCTATACTTGACTCTGTGTGTTGCTTTTTATTTCACAGAATAGACTGATAATATAAACTCAGTGTAATTGTTAATGATTCTCCATTTCTACTCTGCATCTTCATGAAGTTTTCTTTCTTCGTGTTCCCAAGGGAGCTGAGTCTCTTTAGCTTGGAAGAGACTGAGGGGTGACCTTGTTAATGTTTATAAATATGTAAAGGGCAAATGTCAGGAGGATAGAGCCAGGCTCTTCTTGGTGATGGCCAACGATAGGATCAGGGGTAGTATGTATAAACTGCAGCATAGGATGTTCTCTGTGAATGTAAGGAAAACCTTTTCACTGTGAGGGTGACAGAGCACTGGGACAGGCTGCCCAGAGAGGTTGTGGAGTCTCCTTCTCTGAAGACATTCAAGACCAGTCTGGACACGTTCCTGTGTGGTTTAATCTAGGTGACTCTGCTCTGGCAGAGGGGTTGGACTAGATGATCTCTCGAGGTCCCTTCCAACTTCTGATGTTCTGTGATCCTCCTATATTTTCTGTTCTTTGCTATGTTATTTTGCCAAGGTTTCCTTTCTGTTCCCTCTACTCATCCCATCTGTTCCCTGTTTCTCTCACACAAGTGTTGGCATTGAGAGATGTCAGTGGTATGCATGCCTACACCACACATCTACATTTTAGGTTTTGACTACCAAAAGACAGAAAGTATTTTTCTACTCACTTCCAAAATCTGTTTAATTTCCTACTTAGCTCATGTGTTGAAGGCAAAAGCAACATTGATATATACTGGGTTATTTGTACCCTTGGTTATTAGGAAACTAATTGTCTGTAAGAGAATAATACAGTTTCTTATTGAAAGATTAAAATAAATTTTCTGGTTTAATGAATGTCCACACCTCTTTGTGATAGTGGAAAAGCCAAGCCTATGGGAGACTCACATTTGGATTGTTTGTGGATACATTGATGTGTTGACTGCTCTCCTGGCTGATGCCCGGGCATCCTTCTGAGGGCCTGCACATAGCTTGCATTGTCGATGGGGCCTGGCAGGACCCTCACCTCCTGCATAAGCACACAACGATTGATTACTTTTTTCCTTTAAGATTTGGAGGGCAAATTTCAGTTGTCTCTACAAGCAGAGTGGCAAGGTTTGCCTGGACTGTAAGTCTGGCTCTGCCAGAGGCTTATGCAGAGAGATGCATGTGGTGTGAGACCAAGGTTTTGCTCTGAAATGGCCCAGTGTTACATGTCTTTAGTCTGAAACAGGTGGCAAATATAGAAGATAGAACTCTTTTTTTTGTTTGTTTGTTTTAGTTTGGTTTTGGGTTTTTTTTTAGTTTGTTTCTGAAAGAAAATACCAAAAAGTTAATGTTACTTTTGTCTTAGGGAATGATTTTTCTTTGTACGCTGTTTTTAATGAGCAAGATGACTTATATAAAGTAATATAATTGATAACTGAATTTGCAGAAATTCAGATGTAGTTCTGTGAAACATATGCTAGGATGCCTTTAAAAACTGGGGACGAGGGAAGGAGTGAGATGTGATTTGGACCGTCTCAAGCCATGCATAGTGTATGCTGTTCTGATGAGATAATGAATTCTGAGAAAGCAGTGAGAAACAGGAAGTATTTATGTGACTGTTGCGGCTCTGGTAGCATTCCAGTTACAAGCTTTGAGTTACTGAATATAGTTGGATGAGACGCTGTCTTCAAGGATAATTTAGCTGCTCTATCCAGTGGATACTAATTTGAAAAGACTGGCTAATCCAGTGACTTGATTGATTTCAGCACAATTTGTATTATTTTTTGAGAGGTCATAATTTTTCTAAACTGGTGACATGGGTAGTGACTTGTTTTTCAACTGGATGATGTATTATTTCTTTCAGAAGCGGTGAGACTCACAGGGTCAGTTTTGTGGATGTTTTCTCTATGTATTTGTTAGCCCATGGCCAGCGAAGCTCTCTGAGGTGCTGGCATTGAGAGCGAGACACATGGTGCCTTTGGAAAAATTTGGAAAGAAAAACGTAGGTCATTGCTTTCCTGTTAAGAGAATACACCAATGATGTCAGATGGAACAGGTTCACAAAGTGATCCTTATATAAGGAAGGTGGAGGGAGGCGAATCTCCAAATAGGAGCAGTAACTCTTGCTCCTGCAACACTCATTGTGTGGAGAATAGAAGTATAGACTTGCAAGACTTCAAAATCAGCATGAGTGAGACTGTCTCACACATACTGTCTAGCTGAGCTAGACAGTTCAAGGAATTCTGACATTCAAGAAATGCTGTCTGGTTGAGCTAGACAGTATTTCTTGAAAGTTTTGTAGTCTAAAATAAGAGCTTTTACTGCAGCATTTCTGGGGAAGCTGATTCCTGAGACTGAAGAGCTAACTCTGAGCAGTTTAATACAGTTAAAATCTCTAAAAAAAATTAATATATACATTATATTTCTTATGTGTGCGCATATATATGTTTCTGCACATTTCTATCTCTAGTTAGTAAAATTTTGCTATTTATTTAGTGTTGGGATTTGTGTGTGTATGCTTCCAGAAAATCTCCTTGTTAACATGTACTGTAATGAACTGTGTTTTCTTGAAAGAACTTACATAGGCTGTGTTTCTGTAATGCTTCTCTGTTTAAAAAAAGAAAAAAGTTTTTGAGGCCCTGAATTACCCCGTTTCTGATCATTCTTCTGTTTGTCAGACTTCTCTTAAGTGTCTTGTCCTAAGGTCCTTGTTTTAATGTGTTCTCATGAATTATATAAATAGTAGTATTTCTGCTTGAAATTCTTGTTCTCATCTATTGTGTATGTTCTCCCACTGACATTGTTGGGTCACAACACATGAATGTATGAGGTTTTGAGGGTTGGTGGTTAGGGATTTTTTTTTTTTTTTTACTGTGACATTACCTGTAACAGAAAGAACTAGAAAGAGCGATCTTGTGGTTAAAGTCCTAAATTACATATATACAGTGGAAGAGACTGATGTTCACACTCTCTAAGCCCTTGCCTTTTTTATCTCAACTAGTATCTTTGTGTCATCTGTCATCTCTACATGCACAAAGTGAAGATATTTTAATTTTCACTCACAGCTGTGTAGTGTCATTAATGAACTTAAGTACTGAAGAAGGATGAAATAGACTATCTTAAAATAGCAGCAAATTTGCGATGTCTCAGAATATCTTGGCAATTACAGAAATACTTACTGAAGAAATTGTTACTCTCTTTCCTGACATACATATCCATAAGAAGTATCGTTGGGAAAAACTTAGAAATAGAAATAAATTGGATGTCTTAGATGTCCAGTGTTTAAATAGTGATACATCCAGATGTCTGTTGAGTTATAGGCATAGCCACAGCCTTTTAACCAAACCTTGGAGAAGGCACCTTGCTTTGCACATTTACTGTTTCTCCCTCTGTTTCGCACAGAAATTTGCCCAACTTTTCAGTGGCAACCAGCCAACATAGCAGTGGAAGAACTAATCATTGTTGATTTTCATTTCCAGACAACAGTAAACGCTTTTGAGTTTTATTGCTGAAGTGTAATTCATCTCTCCCTTCCTTTTGAAAATGAAGTTATGGAGTTAATGGCTATGAGAACTCTGGTTGTCTGTTTCTGCACTTAGCTTTGTAGAGCACATACTGTTGTCATACCAATTTCCTTAGCTAAACGCTTTTCAATCCTGGCAGTCTTTGGTGGATGACGTGGTAATTACTCTAATGACCTCTGGAAATGGTCATTTAGGCTGTGGGTATGGGTGGTGTGTCTGCTGAAATCCACATGGGCTGGAAGGATATAAAATTCTTTCCCTTAGGGTTTTTTCTTGGAGGGCAACATGGTTATGCAGGGATTTGGAGGGTGGTTTGGATTCAGGTGGGTGACATGGAAATGAAAGACTTCAATTCTATGGCTACGCTGAGCTTTTGCACGGGCTTTTTGGATGTGCTGCCACCACGTCTCAGATATGCTTGTCTTTACATAGAATACCATGAGAAGTTTCTTTTTTAGATATGCTTTGAATGAACCTTTTTTTTTTTTTTGTAATACACCTAAGTTGTCATATTTTCTGTGTAAATTGTTCATTTTTGCTTACATGTTTTTCTTCATTAAATTAGTCTAAAATGAGAGTTAGTGCAGTCTGTAGTCCCACACAAGGAAGTCCTGTGCAATACAAGAAGAGGATGAGTATTTGCTGTGAGGCAAGTTACTTTACCTGCCAGAACTTTGAAACTTGATATGTATGCCTGTTATAAAAAGTGTCACTTTTATGGGCTTGTAAAAATGTTCTCACTGTTGGCTATATACGTGTTCCCGGGAAGCAGTAATGGCGTGTGGATCAGAAACATGAGAAAGCATGGGATGGTGAACCTGTCTGCCACCGTTTACACTTCTGATATGGAATGTTTGTTGAAAAATACAGTTCAAGATATTTCCCTTTAATCTTATACATTTCTTGGCAACACATTGCCTTGATGTCAGAATGCTAGATTGCTAGCTGATATTTGGAAAGGAATGTATGCATTTTAGACTTTTTTAATAATATATGTAATATTATCTCTTACACTTATGGTGTGTAGATAATGTGATATTTTACCTAAATAAAAATTTCAGTTCCAGCTACTCAGAATGAGTTCTGATTGGTAACATACACCTTCATGTGATTATGGTCTCTGTTGTGAATTCTGCCTCTTAGATAGTGTTTATATATTTATTTCTTCATTACTAAGAGCAAACCAACTGTGATGCACTTTCTGTAAACTATTTTCAGTTTACGTTTTTAATTGGACTTGTCAGCTTTACTTTGTTCATGTGTCATGGGTTTCTTTCTTTTTTTGCAAAAGATGGACTTCACTTTGAGCCTGCAAATAGTTCCATAAATTTCAGTGTTTCCTCAAATCATGGAATAAAGTTGGTTTGGCAGATCTTTTCTTCAGACTTGATTCCATGTAGATCACAAGGAAGGACTTCTAGCTTACTAGCAGATTTCCTTAGTTGCTGTCCATCGCTGATTGCTTTGCAGCTCACCTCTCTAATGTATTTTAAAATTACTTTTCTGCAGCAGAACAGTGGCTATCGAGCTTTGCCCTTGTCTGGGCATGTTGGTTTGGGCACTTTACCCGATCAACTGGTTAAAAAATCTATCCAGCATGGCTTCTGCTTCAACATTCTGTACATTGGTAAGTAGTATCTGTGTGCTTTAAGGATTGAGTAGCATGTCCATCCTTAGGAAGTTACTGAAATTTAAATGCAGTTGCAATGTTAAAACTCTATTTAATGTTAACTATTTTACCCCTTTCCCCTTCCTTTGCTTATTTGAATTCATGTTTTGTTTTTAAATTTAGTATTTTCATAAATAATATGAAGACAAAAATGTTGAAAATGCATGTATTGATTTACAGGAAGCTTCTTGGATTGTTTTGAGTAAACTGAGCTATGCCCTACTTTTACTGTAACAAAGAGCTTCAGATAAAAAAATCCTAAAATCCCAAGATACTGAAATATTTCTATTCTGACCAAATGTTTGCTCTAGTATTTTACCCTCATTCATACAAACCCCAGTGTTGAACCCCATGTTTTCACAGCTACTTCACTTTTTAAAATCTGTGGGAAGTCAGTTCACACTTAAAGAGCTGGTTCTGCTTCTTGCTCATTAGCAGATAACATCTTTAGGATGGAAAAAAGGTAGTTAGTGCTGATTATGAAAAAGAGATGAGGGCAACCATTTTGGTCTGAGAAATTCGTTGGCAAGTCATTGTGTAAATTTGTTTTGCTGTGATAACACTTTCTGTGCTTAGCAGGTATTTGATGTGCAAACTGGCTTCCCCTACCCTTCTGTTTAACTGTAGGGGAAACTGGATGTGGGAAATCAACCTTGATAAACAGTTTGTTTAACACCAATTTTGATGACCCTGTGTCAACGCATTTTCTACCAAGTGTGCGACTTAGAGCCCAGACTTACGAACTTCAGGAAAGTAACATTCTTTTGAAGCTGACCATTGTAAATACAGTGGGATTTGGTGACCAGATAAACAAAGAAGATAGGTAAGTGCCCTCTTTTTGCTGTGGCATGCAGAACTTTTGGTCTTCAATTGCAAGCTGATTTTACTTTGGATTTAGTAGTAAATATATCTTTTATATGTTTGAAATATTTGATTAACAGTTTTCTCTGTGTGCCCAAGTAAACTTGCTTTTATTCCTGCCTAGGAAATTATTTGAGAGATCAGATGAAGTCTTCCCCTTTCCTTGTGATATAATCTTTTATAGATGAATGTTAAGAAAATGTGCAGTAGCAATTAGAATTTCTTTTGGGGTGGAGGAGGTGTTAAAACAGCCAAACAGGTTATAAGGTACTGTAGATTATATAGATTAGATACATAGGGAGTTTTACAGTTTGATTGGAACATATTGAAGACCTTAATGTGGAAGTGGTATCATGTAGATTACTGAAGGCATTTGCTTTTTTATGTCGGACAGCTTAATCAGAAGATGTAGTGGTACCACGCTAATGTCGTTCAGAACTCTTTGAGTTTGAGTTTTTATGAAATGAGGATTTTAAAACATTAAGCTGTGCCTTACTAGATTTTGTTTCTTTCACCTTAACTGTGAAGAATTTTAGCAATTTTTTGGCTGTATGGGTGCCTAAATGGTGGTAATTATAAATGAAGATTAGAGAGTTGCATTAAGATTATCATGAGAGTTATGACTTAAGATTGGAAAATAGCTACTGCCAGTAAATTTGAAGAATAAGATGAAAACAGGTATAGACATTACGGGGTTTGATGTGTGGTATAGGAGCTGCTTTTGAGTCTCTTAATTTTGTCTGTAACCACCACTCAATTTTGATAGCATCTAATCTTGTCTAGCTGGAAGCCTGTAACTAGTGGAGTCCCTCAGGGGTCGGTACTGGGACCAGTACTGTTCAATGTATTCATTGATGACCTGGATGTGGGAATAGAGTGCACAGTCAGCAAGTTTGCTGATGACACAAAGCTGGGAGGGGTGGCTGACACACCAGAAGGTTGTGCTGCCATTCAACAGGATTTAGACAGGTTGGAGAGCTGGGCAGGGAGACGTTTAATGAGATTTAACAAGGACAAGTGTAGGGTATTGCATCTGGGGAGGAACAAACCCAAGTACATGTATAGGTTGGGGACTGGCCTGTTGGAGAGCAGTGTAGGTGAGAGGAACCTGAGGCTCCTGGTGGACAGCAGGATGACCATGAGCCAGCATTGTGTCCTTGTGGCATGGAAGGCCAATGGCATCCTGGGGTGTATTAGAAGGGGGGTGTTAGGTAGGTCAAGAGAGGTCCTCCTCCCCCTCTACTCTGCCCTGGTCAGACCACACCTGGAGTATTGTGTCCAGTTCTGGGCCC
>VXBZ01001810.1:731215-762165 GCA_013399135.1 Heliornis fulica | reverse complement strand
AGCTGGAACACAGGAAGTTCCATGTGAGTATAAGGAAAAACATTTTCACTGTGAGGGTGATGGATTACTGGGACAGGCTGCTCATCTCTCTGGAGACATTCAAAACCCACCTGGATGTGTTCCTGTGTGACCTAATCTAGGTGATCCTGCTTGGACAGGGGGGTTGGACTAGATGATCTTTTGAGGTCCCTTCCAACTCCTGACATTCTGTGAATCTGTGATTGTTTATAACTTCTGTGTAGCAGCAGAAATACAAGGGCGTGCTGCTTGTACATCTAGCAACATTTTCTTTTAGAAAGCAGATTACAGTCTGGTTGTTAGTAGGATAAAGTATACTTTAACTGTACTTATTGCAAATCAGATTTACATTCTTCTCTTACATTCCTCCTTTTCAATTTTTGTCTATTATTTAAGAGCTCTCTCATGTACAGTCCTTCATCTTCAGAAGATAAAAGAGGTCCTATTTCTTGGTACTGGTAATTGCATGTTCATTCTTTTCTTGTATCTAGGAGTTTTTTGTCTCTCCTTTCATCTAAGAGTTCTGCAATTGCACTGCTTGATTGCACAAATTTATAAAACATCACTTGGGAAGATGGTTTATAATCATAACTAACTTCATGTAGCTTCTTTCACTAATAGTAGCTAGGAAATGTTTTAGCTGTACTAGGTGCACACTTTTTTTTTTTTTTTTTTTTGAGTAGCCTTTTAGAAATTAAGATTATTCTGTACATTTCATTTTCTGCTGTAATGGGTAGATACCTGAGCAGCCTTTTGACATGTAAAGCAAAAAATCTACAAACAATACAAGGGGAATTCCTTTCCTAGTCTGGCTCTGTTTAGGAGTAGCTAATCTCTGCTTGTTAAATTTTATTTCTTACAGCTATCAGCCAGTAGTGGATTATATAGATGCACAATTTGAAGCCTATCTCCAGGAAGAACTGAGAATTAAATGTTCTTTATTTAGCTACCATGATACTCACATCCATGTCTGCCTCTATTTCATTTCACCTACAGGCCACTCACTAAAAAGCCTAGATTTGTTAACCATGAAAAGCCTAGACAGCAAGGTAAGACTTTGAAAAGGAGTTTTAAGAATTTGTCTTAAAGCAAATAAGTGGCTTTTAGATCCTCTACCACTTTTCAGTTCTGTATATGTGTGCTTGGTTTGGGGATTTTTTTATTACTGGTATGCCTGAAGTTCAGAATAAATTGGTAAGTAAAAGAAAAAGGAATTAGATCCACACCAACTTTATTTTTAATGAACTGTTAATATCTTATTGTGACCGGATAGGGTATCATCCATGATTCCTGTAGGACTTCTAATTAAGTTTGTTTCTAGTTCACTGTCCAGTTTTGGGATTGCTGGAAAGATGGCAAATAAAGCTTTGCAGCACTGCTAAGATCTTTTCTATAGATAAACAAAGAGACAAGTCCCATGAATGGAGCACCCTGCCAGCATGACTTCTAAGATAGGCTGTGTTGCTGGTTTAAGCTTCACATCTTAATTTGTTTTGAAAAGGGCAGTTTCTAGTGTGATTACTTGTGCCTTCTAAACTTCTTAGCTTTCTTCCTGTAGCGAGGCTGTGTGAAATGGATGAAGCTATATGTTTAACCCATTGTAGGAAACCTTACATAATTTGGATTTAATTAGTTGAAATTTTGATAAATTTGGAAATGTAAATGCATTTGCTGTTCCTCTAGCTGTTTCCTTTGCGCTTTACTATAATCTCTCCTAAATTTTCTTTCTGTATTTTCTTGTTTATGATGTTTCTTCACGATAACAAGGCTCCAGTCAGCTGTCTGTTCCACGTATGTGATTGAGGAGCACCTTTGGTATTTTTGGCATTTTGTTTGTGGATATAGTTTGCATTTTGAACTTAATAGCACAGAGCAAGTTTAGGAGGACATAGGTAGGGCAGAGAAGGGTCGCTTCTTCCTGCTGTAGTGTTGGTTTATGCCAGATAAAAATGTTTGTGAAGATACACTTTAATATGCACTGATAACTAAAGAGCCTTCATACTAGAAAACGGGCCAGTTTCATGGAGCATATTGTTCTCCTCTGAGGTTGGAGGCTGAGTTAAATCACTGACGTGAGGGAGAGCAGCACTTGCTGACAAGCAGAAGGATGGTCATAGGGATGAATTTGGTGCTAGCAAACAGAAGTCATGTGGATGGCTAAAGTTTATCCTGGTGACTTCATATGGTTATTCTGTATTGCTGTTGAACGAGGTAGTCTGAGCTGCTTCTTCCTGTTGTGCATACTTAAGTGTTTTGGGCAACCTGTTCCCTTCATGAGGGTACTGTGTTAAATGGAAACCTAAAGGTTTTTTGCTTAGTTAGGGAACTGATCAAGCTGAAAAGTGCATGTCTGCTTGGACAGTTGCACAGGTTTTAGCTCTACCTGGCCACGAGCAGCCACAGGTTTTAATTTATAAAAGATGCCACCTCGGAATTGAAGCCTTACACTTTTCATATAATTTGTATCATTAATAGGTGAACATTATACCAATTATAGGCAAAGCAGACAGCATTTCTAAAACCGAGCTGCAGAAGTTCAAGAAAAACATGGGTGAATTAGTAATGACGTCCAGATATACCAGTTTCCAACTGATGATGAAACCGTTTCTAGAGTTAATACCATCATGAATGTAAGTAAATGACAAAACCAGATATTTCAGTACTAAAGCATCAGTTGCTAATGCTGGTTCGTGCCTGTTCTTTTACCATTATCTTGAGGCTTACAGGTTTGTATGTAACAAGTTTGGTTTTCTCTCTTACTAAAAAGCTCGCACGTTTTGGATTTTTTTCCCTACTCAAAAATCCTCCTGTCCCTCTGCTGTTGATATCACTTGTTTTAGGATGCTTTTCTTTAATGGTTCAGCAACAGAACAGAGTTTCTTACAAGTACTTTTTCTAATTTCTGGATAATGTATTATTATTAACATAGATGGACAGATAGATTTGCTGTGCTCTTTTCCTCAGCAAATAGTACCTAACATCTGTTAATTTAAGTGCCTCACTTCTCCAGTTTTCTCTGGTCTTTATGATAGCAAGTCTTCAGTCTGCTTTTTCCTTTTACTTAGTACTCTCATTTAAAATGAGGACAATTTGTCCCTGGGGATTAAGAATCCAGACATAATTCTGGCTTTTTTTTACTATTGTCCTTTCAGAGCCTCCCAGGACTATGTGCAAGCTTCAGCCAAGCTTGTGCAGCTAGACATCTTTGCTTGGAGCACTCTGTCTCTGCTTGCTGTTCACGTGCATATGTGCTTGTAGATGCCTGTGAACGTATGTTTGCATGTAATGGGTTTTAAAAGTAGGGAGGAGGAGCTGGTACGCTGGAGTGGATGACTCTGCAGGCCCAAGCTCTGTCACTTGTGCCAGGGAGTGAGGATGTGCAAGCTGTTGTTCAGCAACAGGCCGTTTTGCTGTGGGAAAGGGTGGTGGTCTGTTACTTACCCTTTTCATGCTTTGCTGGTAGTTGATTTTTCAGGTAATGATTATTTTTTAAAATTTTTTTGGTTAGTTGTTGTGGGTACAGCACACAGTCAGTGCCCAGCCTGTATTTCTGGCCATTTGACTGAGCCCACAGCAGCAACCATGCCTTGGGTTCAAACCTGTCATTGTCTCATGGATTTTACTGGGGTTATGAACTCTGGCTGAATGTGTATCAGGCGGCGTGTATTCTCGAGCAGCTCCTCATCTACTGCTGATACCCTTCCTAAATCAGCTCAGGATGTAGTCAGACACCTTTGCCACCAGAGCAAGCCTACGGAATCAGGCCCAACCTGTGGGTTTCCTGGTGGACAACGTCTTTTTCTACAAAGTGCCTTTCCAGACAGTCAGCTCCCAGCATGTGCTGGAGTGTGGAGTTATTCCTCCTGATGTGCAGGACTTGGCATTGCTCTCATTTGAACTTGGTGAGATTCCTGTTGGCCCGTTTCTCCAGCCTATTGAGGTTCCTGTGAATTGGCAGCACATCCATCAGGTCTATCAACCGCTCCTCTGGTTTTGTTACTGTAGCTTGACTTTTATACCAGTAGTTTAGCTACTATCTTCAAAGTGTGGTTTTTTTTTTTTTTTGTTTGTTTGAAACTGCCTGCTGGCTTTTCCTGAAAGTTCTGGGGTTTTTCTCCCCTAATTTATTTCTGAAGTGTTTGCTTTCAGTTCTGACCTAAGAAGGCTGAGAGATAAGACTGTATTGGCGTGACTCTTACAGGGGCAGTTACCATTTGCTGTAGTAGGAAGTACAAAAAAGGTGAAAATTGGAAACAGAATGGTGAGAGCTCGTCAGTACCCTTGGGGTGTTGTACAAGGTAAAGGAATTCTCAGACATGTTTTTAGGTGGTATTTTTGTTGTTGATGAAGTATAAAATTCCCCAATAGTAAAAGAGGCTGGTATTATCTACTGATGACATATTGATTGCACTTTGGTTCAACAGTTTAAGGAGTTCATCAATTAATACTTGAGGTGTGCCTATAGTTTCATCTGCACTGATGTATCCCTGGAATTAAGCTATGAGATGGTGTGTCTAATATTTGGGTGGGTTAGTATGGTGGCAGTGCCTCTAGCACTACCAAATTTTGAAGTTTTATGATTATTGTATTGAAAAGGGGAAAAAAAAAGAGAAACTTATCTCTGTGCAGCTTGAACAGGAACTCAGGATGTGTTGAAACACAGTTACCAGCATTTACAGTTAGCGCTTTAATGTGTATATTAGCAATTATTAGAAATTATAAGAGCTATAATAAGCAAGATACCTCTTCCTGGAAGTATAACTAGTAAACAAAATGAATGTATCTCACTGCTGTTTAAAATACATTTAAATGGCTGTACTACTTGTGCATAATAATAAAATCTTTCTCTTCTAACTGGTTAGTGGAAAATGAGAACCACTGTGACTTTGTAAAGCTTCGTGAGATGCTTATTGGCACAAATATGGAAGACTTAAGAGAGCAGACTCATGCGCGGCATTATGAGTTGCACAGATGCTGCAGGCTGGAAGAGATGGGCTTCAGAGACATTGGCCCTGAGAACAAACCAGTCAGGTAAAGGACTTCAAGTGGAGCACTTGTTTTCACCATCCATTCACTTCACGTTTGAATGTATCAACCCAATAGGGAGCACATTTCATACGTAGAATTAGTTTTCTAAGAGGGAAAGAATTAGCTTTTTTTAAAAAAAAATCAGAGTATTTATGTAGCTGTTCCTTCAGTTCATGGAGAAGTAGAAGGGATTATACAGGCATTGCTTTTAAAGGAGTACAAGCTAGTTGTCTTTCTGAAATCTTTCTTACAGAATAAGCCTGGGGATTTTAATTTTTGTCGCAGAGAATGTATATTTTCTTGAAGTATGTGCACTTTATGCCTTTTAAATTATTTTCATTATATGTTAGCATGCTAGTTTACTCTCTTAATGGTGTCTTATTCTGAACAGTGGTTTGGTTGGACACAAAAGTTCAGAAGGAACTGAAGCAAAATCTTTTACCAAATCATCGTTTACACTGTTGACTTTTCACATTATCTGTCATAATAACAAATGTCTTTGGCCTTTTCAAGTCAGAAATCTCTTGCTAGAGTGTAGGAAGTTAGTAGATGATTCCAAAGAAAAATTATGCGGAGGGATAGAGACATCTGGTTGTTTCATGTAGCAAAGCTGTTTTCTGCAGGAGTTATTTGCAGTCTATATCCAGTTTGTTTAATCTTTATTTCCAATTCTGTCATCTTGCTCTTCCAACTTCTTTGGTCATTTTGGCATAGGACTGTAATTTCTAAGCAGTTAGAGTCCTGATGGGAAAGAACTGATGCTTCAGGAGTTGTTCAAGTCTTCAAACTGAGAAAAGTGCTCTTACTGCATAGTCATGGTGGGAAATACCCAACATAAACAAATTACAGCTTTGCATTAAAAACAGTTTCTAATGCTTTGAACCAACTGATTTGTTTACTTGTTTTACTTAGTCATTAAACTGTCTTTACTCATTCTGTGCTGGTAAAAAACAAATTACTTTTAAGTGGCTTCCCTCCAAAGAGTTTTTTTTAGTGGCCTGAATTTTTTGGTTCCACCTGTACTTTGTGCAGAAGTTCTAGGGCAGTTGCAGTTACTGTAACTTGTAGAGCTTTGATGGAACAGCAGAAGCACCTCTTCTATGAAGATAGAAGAGGTGAAGCCCAACTTTCTCAGCCTGTCTTCTATGAAGACAGGCTGAGAAAGTTGGGCTTGTTCAGCCTGGAGAAAAGGAGGCTCCAAGGAGGCCTAATTACATCCTACCAATACTTGAGTCTTTCAGGGAAGTGGGAAGAGGGGCTGTTCATCGGGGAGTGGAGTGACAGGACAAGGGGCAATGGCCTTGAGCCAAAGGAGGGCAGATTTATATTAGATATCAGGAAGAAATTCTTCCCCGTGAGGGCGGTGAGGCCCTGGCACAGGCTGCCCAGGGGAGCTGTGGCTGCCCCCTCCCTCGCAGTGTTCAAAGCCAGGCTGGATGGGGCCTTGAGCAGCCTGGTCTAGTGAGAGGTGTCCCAGCCCATGGCAGGGGATTGGGGCTAGATGGGCTTTGGAGTTCGTTCCAACCCAAACCAGTGTGTGGTTCTGTGATTTCTTTCACTTTGACTAGGCCTAATTTCTGTATTGTTCAAACAAAGATTAACATGGCCAAGAAAGATGCTGGATATGGGCAGTTCTTTCTGAGGTCCTAATGTCAAGGCATGTTTAAAGATTAGTTTGTTTACATGCTCTTGAACTGACTGTGAATCACAGTGGTCTTTTGACATTTCTCTTAACAAGGAATAAATTATTTTCATAAATAGGAAAATAAATGTGAGTGAGGTTTAAAACCAACTGAAACTGCCCATAGACTTTTCATTGGGACAGGGTTTAAGAACATACACTAACAGCTGATAGCTTGTTATCTTTGTCTAGGGAAAGCTGCTTTTATGTTTGGGTTTTCTTTTTTGAGATTTGGTCATGGCAATATTGATTGTAGAACCTTTGGAGTTTCTGAACTTGACCTTCACAGTGTATATCCATCTCAAGATAGGGGTTAAGTTATAAAACTGATCTTCCACAAAACTGATTTCTTCCACAAATACAACAATAGTCTTTGTAAAAACCCACAAATGGTTTGCATTTTAGTAACGGAATAAAGTGGGGGGTTTAAATCAGAATGTCATAGCATTTTACACTTCAGAAGCTGGTTTAAAAATGGGTTGCTTTGTGGAGGTACAGATAATCTTAAGTTCACTCTGGTGTGTCTTTTTTACATACGACCCACTAAATGTCACCTTACTGAGTGATTTGTGGCAAGACAGTACACTTATTTGTTTTGGTAAATCACATCTACTGAAAATGTCATTGTTTTGGAAGGTGATAGTAGGTATTCCTTAAGAATCTAGAAAAAAAAATGGACTTTTCCCCAGATTTACTGTGATGGAGAAAAATGGGACTGAATCTAGGATGTGTGGTTGTCCCTCAGTTATGTGGCATACTGAACAACACCGAGATCTGAAAGAGAAGGCATTGGGTCTTTTGGGAGTGATGTTTTATGATACCATTAACAGGGAAGAGAATTTAGAGGCTCTGTATGTAGAGTACTTAGCAGACTTATGTAGCTTTACCCATATGGTGTGTATGAAGATACTTAGGAAACAATGAAAAGTGTCATCCTCAGCAGTGGGATAGAACACATCTCTTCCATAGAGGAAGTTCAGTATTTATCATTTTGCTGACTTGTAAATTAAGTATCTTTCAGAATAGGAACTATCCTGTTCTTTTAGGCAAAAGTCTGTTATTAAATTGTCATCCTCTTTGTCCTTAACGACATTTACAATAAATACACATTGCTTCTAAGAGCTGTAGTCTTAAGGTATAGTTAATATTTAAGGTATAGTTATTATTGCATAGAAGAATATGACTGATGATTAAAATGTCATGCTACTAGTGTAAATAATGATCAAAATGCATACTGAGAAGTCATATATTTTGCCTGTGATGTAGCTGTGTACATGCTACATTTTGTAATCTTAATTGGGTTATTTTATGTAAATTTACAAAATTGCTGCTAGACTTGAGTTATTGGCGGATTTTATTCCACTGGGATTTGTAGCATCTGAGTATTGACACTTGAGTACCTAACATGCCCTGCCTTTTGGCATGTCATAAAAAAGCTGCCTCTGAAGTTCCTGTACCACTCTTTTGGATTTAAAAGTACAACAGTAGTTTATTCATCCAGAATTGTATGCCACTGCATTGCAAATCCAGTAATTCTTGGGTTTTCAGCTACCTTACGAGAGAGATTGTGGGCAGACATCTGTAAAGGCTTTCACTCTTGCATGTGAAAAAGACATGTTGCCAAGCTTTAGTTTTTTACAGGAGATGTGAGAACAGATGGTTCCAGCACAGTATGGAAAGATATATTCACATCTTTATTGTTAGGTATGAGGAGGGAAAATAAAGGTAGTCCAAAGAGACTGTCTTGCGTACACTGGTAGAGATACTTATTTTCTAATCCTATACTTTGTTGTGGATTTGTCTCATAGTAACTTTTAAACGTGTTTATTTGCAATTTCATTCTAAGAATTAACTTTCTCATTAACCAGATTTCCAGGGAAAATGAAGTTTACATGATCAGTCTGTTAGTTATGAACCAGCTCTCCATTTTCAGACTTCAGTAAAGTGTTGGATGCTTTCAGGGGATAACATGGTTAATGTTCTCACTGCAGGAAAAGCAGGCATCCTCTGCTTATGTTGGCCAGCCCATGTGCATTACTTGTCAGTAATAACAGCTCTGAATCATAGAATCATAGAATAACCTGAGTTGGAAGGGACTCCTAAGGATCATTGAGTCTGACTCTGGGGTCCACACAGGGCCAGCCAAGTCAGCGCTGTCTTTTGAAACTCTTTGGAGCTTGGCAGTAATGCAGTAGGATGAGAACGTCCTGGGTGATTTGGTAGTACCCAAGGCTACTGCATATGGGAGAGCCACGTGAATACTCACAGTAATTAAAGGAAGTATGTAGGGACTCTATAATTGTAAAGTTAAAAAGGTGTAAGGGTGTAGGAAGGACTTGGGGTTTTACAGTCACTGAAAGAACATAAGATCATCCTTATAAATTTAGACTATTAATTCTGATGTTTTCAGGGCACCTGGGCTAACAATAATTAGTTTGACTTAATGGGTAATTGGGAAAATAATCACATTCATATACATTGTAAAAACCTAGAAAACAGAGTTCAGTCTTATAACTGGATATTGTTCTCAGAGGTTGTGAAAATTACGTTCATGTCATGTATGTACCTTATCAAGCTAAAATATAATGTGATAAAACACTTTTAAAATAGAGAGCCCACCAAATGGTGCTTCACAGAGTGTAAATGGAATGCTAGCTAAGCCTAAACTTAGTCATGTAGGTGGAGTTTGGTTTCCAAGCCATGAAAAGCAGACAGTCAGGAATGGGCTTGGAAAGTTGTTAGGGCGAAAAGTAGGTAGCAAACTCAAGGATAGTGGAGTATTTTGGGGGTTGGTTCATGTATTTTATACAGTGTCTGTTCAATGTAAAATCCAGGAAGTGCTTTTATTATAATTTTTTAATACTTAAAATTGGGATTTGCATTTATTTGTTGCTGAAAAGTAGATAGACCTTTTTTTTTGTGGGGTGGTCCAGCCCTGTCTTTTTGATGTTACAATTATGTACAAAAGGAACATGAGTTCCTAGTTTCAGGTCAATTTTAGCAAGAGATAATTGCTGAGATGTCCCAAATAGAAACATTTGGGATAGCTGAAAGCAGAAATCTAGACATGAAGAGTGCTTCCAGCCAAACAAACTTTTGATATGTTTACCCACCAAGTAAGTTTAGATGTTTGCAAGGTAGAAGAGGACTGCTGCTGTTTGGAATTTGGATATTTTATAAGTCTCTTTTCCAATCTCAGCTAGGTTGTTGCGTAAGGGGACGTTCTTGTTTTGAAAGAAGAAAGCTAGTAGGCAAGGGTCTGCTGAAGAAAGTCAAAGGTTGATGTTCAGGCTGTCTGATTGCATATTTGGATTTGCTGATACTAATCATGCTGTTGCTCAGTTGGTTTTCTGTGCTCATGATTACAGTTTGTTCTTCATCATAATTGCAGTTAAACATGATTGTAACATAAATATCTGTTTCTCAGTGTGTGAGCACTCATACGTTTCATGCTTTATTCCCCTCTGAAACTGGAATATTCAGACCTTGCAGTTCTTGAACAAAAAACATCTTCATTTTTCAGTCTATTTTGAGGATGCTGGCAGAAAACCAGGATGGATTCGGAGGTGTGATTAAGCTTACATGTAGAGGAAGGTTAATACGACTCTGGTTGCCTTCTCTAAGAGAGGAAACCTACTATCTGGCAGGCTGTTAGACTTCTTCCTTAAGGAGTCACTTGGGAACGCAGTTAATGTGACCAGCTACGGACCTTTAAGTTTGAGTTAAATATTTTAACCTCCTTACGTTAAGACTGAACTGCATCCAAAATACCTGTTTATCATTCATTGTCTGGGAAAATGGTAATTACTTTGAGCTACCACAGCCTTAGTGTTGCTAAATATCACTGAATCAAGAGACCATGCTAAAAATACCTGCCACTAGTTAATTTCTACATTTTTTAGTTTTTCTCATATAACTTAACTGATAGTTGAATTTTATGCAAAATGTTACAAGTGTAGTTTTCAAATTTGAAAGCTTTATTAAATTTAAATTAACAAAATGTAAAATATTGTGCAAATACGTGCGGTGTTTAAAGCACACAAACATTTGTTCTACAGAGTTGAATTAATTTCAGAGTCTTTGTTTACGAACATAACATGTTTGATTTGCGCCTTTATATTTAGGCTTCCATGTTCTAAGTCTTATGCAGCTAACAAAACTGTATGTCACAGCCATGCTTCTGTAGAAAGGTAGGTGATAGTGCCGTTATGAGGTAGGTAATGAATTAGTTAGGTGTAGACTTTCTTCACAATCCTTTCCCTTACTCCGAAACCTCAATAAGAATACATTATTTAAATAGTAGGCTTTACCATATTAATTTTGCAAGTGGCTTTGCACAGAGTATAAAATATTAGAGATCCAACCCAGAAGAACAAGAGAACCAGTGAATTTGATTTTCATAATGTGCTACATGAGAAGCAGTGAAACCAGTCTTGAGGTAAACTGGAAAGTGTTTTACTCTCAGCAGCGGGTGGCAGTAATGTTGAAAGGATTTGCTTAAGATCTGGGGAAATATTTTCCCCTCCTCCCCAAACCTCCTAAAACCAAAGACTTTTTTTTTTTTTTTATCACTACGTTGTTGATATGCCAAACACAGAAGAGGAAAGTTTGTCTTAATTTTATCTTTGTGATTTCTGTAACAGTTTGGTCCAGGGGAGGGAATATCTTAAAAATCCGCTTTCATTTTTCCCTCTTCTTATATGTGTAATTTGATTACACGTATATTTGATTAGTAAATCTGGTGTCTTCAAAGTTAATCTTTTATGAATTTCAATACAAAATTTGTTTTACCTGATAAACTAGCTTTTGTTGAGTCTAAAGCTGTTCACATAATCTAAAGCTGTTCACATAATGAAACAAAGGTGTGATTGCAGCATGTCAGCTTACTCTGGCACTTGCTCTAGCTGCTTTAATGTACCCAAAGGCAGCTTGGTAATTAGCAGGACTGACACAGGGCCCAAAAGTGTGTTCAGTGAGGTTGCTAGCACATGAAAAACCTGTGCTGTTGCTTTACTGTTATATATGTGTCTAAACTTAAAGATAGTATGAATTAATTCATGGTCTAAGGGTAGACTTGGTGGCGGTAGATTAATGGTTGGACTGGCTGATCTTAGGGGTCAGTTCCAGCCTTAAAAATTCTATGATTCTATGATTCTAATATACTTGTGTGAAAATCATGCCCTTGTTTAATTTGGTAGATAGAATTTCAAGATGACCGAAGTAACTGCATAGCTGATGAAATGTCCCCAAAAAACCAAGCCTAAAACAGTGGTGGTTTTTTGGTTGCTTGTTTGGTTTTGTTTTTGTGGGTTTTTTTTTTGTTTGTTTTGTTTGTTTTTGTTGCTATGTATTGCTCAAATAAGAGCCTAGGAAAAGTGCTCTTTTTCCTGGACCAGGAAGCTAAAAAGGACCAGAAGCTCTTAGAAACATTAGGTCTGCATGGGCTGTTTCAAGATGTTTCTTCACTTTCTTTGTATTATATTTTAAATGCAAAAAAAAGCTTTAGAATTCAGAAACTGTCCAGTCATTATAAATTTAAATGTAAAACAGTTTAAGAGAATTTAAGCTGACCATTGCTCTAAGTAATGAAGGTTTTAGATTTTTTTAAGTCTTTAATTTTACAAACTGTTTTAATAGTAAAAGTTGAGACAAAAACCAGTGCAAGTGTGTAAGTGTATTAAAATTAAATACTTGATATCTATATATTTACATTGGAGTGGATTCTGAAACCACGACAGTGGCATAGAATACCTGGCAAAGGACAGCAGAGGAGGCCTGGGACTTAGGAAGTGTTAGAAGAGGTGAACGGTGTAAGAGAACAGTCCCAGAAAGAAGAGGTAGAACATTATCCACATTCTGATCCGTTCATAAGCCTTATATCTTACAAAATACTGGCAGATACTTTTGGGTTTGAAATTATCATTAGCACAGCTCTGATCCACCAGTTCTGCCTCTCTGGAATCTTGTGACTTGGAGAAGCTTGCAGTAAGAGTTGTGTTGGAAGAACATTAAGCAGGTACACTTTGCTAAGGTAGTGTGACATACATCTGTGTACGAGCTCTGTTCCTCTTTCCCTGAGAAGCAGAACTTTTCTGCCAACAGTGTGGTGATAGTGGTGGTAGTATAGACCTCCCCAAAATGGCCAATGTCTAGGAGTGTATTAATAAATCGTTGGCATCTTTTAATTTGCTATGATATGCCTTGATAGGAAAAAATTTCTCCATTTCAAGTACTTGTTTGGAGAGGAACAAAAAAAGTCCCGTGAACTAAAATAAATAGTAAAGTAACTTTCTTAAAAAAAAAAAAGGAAGAGGGAGGCATAGATTTAAAAAGTAAATAGATGTTTTAATTACTGGCTGATTTTCTATTTTCTCAGTGATGTGAGCTAATTTACATCTAGATAATTTCAAATACAACTGTACTACGTGTGCAGGACAAATGCTTCTGGGAGAGATGATTCAGGAAAAAACAAAACAAGCAGTCTTGAGGTTTTGGCTGATGGATGTTGGGAAGTAGCCCTGTCCTTTGGATGTTGAGCTACTCGGGAAATTGTGGTTATTCTCTATTAATGTAACTCTGCCATATTTAAATTTTGACTTAACATAAAGAGAGTGATATATATTTTGAAGGTCCTATTGTTTAACTTCCTTTTAATATAATAATTAGTTTGTTAGTCGTGTTGATGCACTTTTTTAATGTCCTATTTTAAGACTGAGGTTTCACAATGCAGACATTGTGGAGGATTTTTCTGAAAATGTCAGTCTCTTATTAATGTCAATTAAAGAAAAAGCTTATGTGGTTGGAGTCAGAAAGCTGTAACTCAAGTATTTTAGAACATGAGATTCCTAAAGTGTTGTATTTACTTTGAAATGTAAATTGCCTGGGAGCTGTTAGTGTAAGGAATTTTACTCAGGGTTGTTTACATAAAAATTCAGAAAGCTAAGATGCTTGCTTCTGTTTAGGTTTGTTTATGAATTTTCATGTGGGGAGCTATAGAAATTAATATTTCAGAATGCATATTAATTGTTTAAATAACATTCCAGATTATTGGTTTTCCACAGTGAATAAAGCAACACGTTGGAGACTTGCTTACTTTTTTGGACTTCAGCCTACAGGAAGTCTATGAGGCAAAGAGGCACGAGTTCTACCTTGAACTGCAGAGAAAAGAGGAGGAAATGAAACAACAGTTTGTGTGGAGAGTGAAGGAGAAAGAAGCAATGTTGAAAGAAGCAGAGCAGCAGGTAGGCATGCCTGTCTGTCTGTCCGGAATTTCTTCACTGAGATTTGGAACTGTTAAGTTCTTAGAAAAATCACAACTAATTGAAATTTATAATTTCCTGAAGTTTTGATGGTAGTAGTGCTTAAAATCAAAACCAGATTGATGGGATTAGCAGATTGATTACACAGGCAGACAAAATGGGGCTGTTTAGCCTGGAGGAGGCTGAGGGGAGACCTTATCGCTCTCTACAACTACCTGAAAGGAGGTTGTAGCCAGGCAGGTGTTGGACTCTTCTCTCAAGTGGTAAGTGATAGGATTTGAGGAAATGACCTCAAATTTTGCCAGTGGAGTTTTAGATTGGCTATTAGGAAAAATTTCTTCAACTGAAGCAGGCTGCCCAGGGAAGTTGTTTACTCTCCATCCCTGGAGGTATTTAAAAGACAGATGTGTAGGGACCATGGTTTAGTGGTGAGCTGGGCAGTATTGGGTTAATGGTTGGAGTCGATGGTCTTTTCCAACTGAAATGATTTTGCGATTCTCTAAATGGCAGGGTTTTTTTGGCAGAGAGCTTATGGTCTAAAGGTAATAGCAAGTCAATGCAAGAGCTGTTTTTCGTGCATAGGTCACTCTGTAAAAAACAAGATTTTGGGAAAAAATCCCATGGGCAGTTTTTCAGCCCAGGAGAGTGGGGCATGTATGTTAGTATGACCTCTGAGTTAATTTATTTGATATAAGCTAAACCCTCATGTTGAGAAGTTTGAAAGTGTGGGGGATGGTGGTGGTGTTTCTGTTGGTTTTGTTTTGGCTTGTTTTAAAAAATCTCATCTATTCCCAGCTGCCTTAAGAATATTTGGGCATGTGGAACATTTCTTGAATATGTTGTTGAAAATTTAGTCCTGGCAAGCTGGACTGGCAAAACAGGATCTTCTCATCTACATTCTGCCAAGCTCTGTCATGGTCATGCGTATTTATATTTAAACACTGGTTTATCTGAAATTGCAAACTCATGTGTATTTATTAATGTTCTTTTCTGTGCTTAGTCTTTCAGCAGAGATGCTTTTGCGAGGTGTTCAGGTGCTTGTTTTCAATAAAAAGGCTTAAAACTTTTTTTTCTAAATCTGCTAAGCCCCTTATGCTACTTGTGGAGAAAAAAAATCAGGTTCAGTCTTCCTCAGTTGGAGGCTATCCAGTTGGGAGAATACTTGGCAATGTTTCAAGCAGGTTCGGCTGGGTCTTACACAGTGTCTGTGGTTCCCTTTGATGTTTTCCTTCTCTGATTTTTACCAAGCACGTTGTGAGTTCTACGTATTGAAATAGAAATACGGGTGTTTGTTTTCTGAGTTCTCAATGTGGGAAAGTGATCATGCGGTCCCTCCTCAAGAACATTTGCCATGTGATCTTGCTGCTGCTCTCTGAGGAGATTCATACCTGAATCTGGAAAAACGGGAATTTCTGTTGTACTTCAGATTACTTTCATATCCTTCATTTAGAGGAAACTTCGAGGTGCAGTATGGTGTGTTTCCACTCCTGAGACATGCAGTCGCTTAGGACCTTACTCTTTCTATGCTGAATGTTTTTATCAGTACATCTGGTTTTGCAATGCATCTGGTTAAATGTTGAGAAGCATGTTGCTGTTAAAATGTTGCTGTTAAATAAATAGATGAATACTGTATGTACATAAATACATCTGGAGCCAGGAGTTGGACTCCAAAAAGAGTTGTTGGAGTGTGGAACAGGCTGCCCAGGGAGGTGGTTGAGTCACCACCCCTGGATGTATTTAACAGATGGGTAGATGAGGTGCTCAGGTATATGGTTTAGGAGAGGACAGGTACGGTTGGACTGGATGATCTTAATAGTCTTTTCCAACCTTGTGATTTGTGAATCGATGATTCTTAAGGATTCCTTCCAACTCAGGAGATTCTGCAATACATTTATAATTTCTGACATACTGTTACATTTATAATCCTACTTTTTTCTTAGTTCCTTCTTTGCAAACAGTTGAAATAAAACTCTCTGATTTTTATACCAGCGTAGCTGCACTCAGATTGAGTTACACCAACACAGTTGGTGTAATACAGAAGCAGGGTTCTTGGAGAGCTTGTATGTGGAGGGATGCAGGTTTCATGCAGGTTTAAACTGGTCAAAATGTATCCAGAGAGTAAAATCCATGAATACATCAAAAGAACAATCAAAGAACAATTACTGCAGAAGAACAGGTAACGTCTACATAAGAAACTTCCCTGACCAGACTTATGGTGTGTCTGCCTATTAACATATAAATGTAATTAATATACATAATAAACTTTAATTAATATGCACACATATATTTTCATATATATATGAAAATACATACCTGTGTAACTAAAGTATGTATGATTCCTTGCCTACTGGCTTTAGGGAAGTAGATTCAAATGGACAATTCCTGATTGAATCCTTCTGTTGGTAATAGTTTCCTCTCTGAAGGCATCCTAATTTTTGATATAATAAAGATGCAGTAAAATCTAGTAGGAAATCTCATATTCACTTAATGCCTTCCATGGTTACAGCATGTACTTTGTGTGTAGTAGCCTGGTTTCTATGAGAACAATCTGATATGAGTGATTATTGTTCTGGATAGCTGTTTTTCAGTCTTACCGGTTTGGGAAAAGAGCTGTGATTACTGCCGACTTTTAACACGAGTTATGTTTTACTGGTTAATTGCAGAGGGGTTTTGTATTGTGATATCACCACCTTGTGTTAATAGTTGGAAACACAGGTTTTCTGTGCTTTCTTTAAACAGGCACAGGCTACATTTGAACATCGTATGCTAATTCATCAAGAAGTGAAACTGAAATTAGAAAGAAAAAAGTTCTAGAAGATGAAATAGCTATGTTTATTCAGAAGAAAACTAATACTGAATTGCTCCAATCACAAGCGTCTGTCTCTACCCCTGTTGTCAGTTTGAAGAGAGACAAGGACCGCAAAAAGTAGGTCTGGATGCCAGTCATCAGAGGCAGCAATAAAAAAAATTCTTTACATATCACTTTTATAACGCAAATTTCAGTAGTCTTGTAGAAAAGAGACAAACATTGACCCATTCTGTTACGTGATAAAAAGACCAAAGTGTGTAAAATGTAGTCATGCTTGGATTTGGTTTAGCGTGCCGTATGTTCATGAGCATTTTCTGTCTGTCTGTCTTCATTTCTTTTTCCATGAAGGACCCAGAGTTTTCGACTTGAACTCCTGTGCTTTGATGTCACAGATGAAGAAATTGTGAATGTTCACGAGCAGAGGGAGAGGGAGAAGTTAGAGAGGGAGAGAAATTCACCCAGGGAACTCCAGAAATAGTGTTTGATGGCAGCACTCAGGTTCGAATGTAGGATCTGTTAGTTTTTTGAAGCAGTTTGACTGCTGCTGTCCCATAGTATTAGACGTGTCTTCCTAGTGCAGACTTTTGAGAGGACAGGTAGATAAAATGGACTGTAAATTTCACCCAGTGCAGAATATGAGTTGTTAAACATTTCACCTTTTTCCTTCCCATCCATTTCTTTCTTTCTCCACTCCCAAAGGAAAAGCTCAAATCATGAAATTTCAGAAAATGAATTCAACAGTAGTCTCTAGAGTAACACACCTGACTTCTTAAAATAAAAAACACTGAGTTAAAAGCTCATATTTTGGCATTAAATTAAATTTTGTTTGGTTTTTTTTTTCTTCTCCAAAATCAGGAATCAATGAACTTACTCATTTCCTTTCCTGATAGTTTAAAACTTTGCTGCAGGCAATATTCTGTTGATTAATATTGTGTTGCAATTAAAACCAGAATTTTTGGACCAGATGTTATGCATAATGCTAAGTAGTGAAAAAGGTAGATGGGTGCATATTCCTACAAATATAATCAAGACAGCTTTGACATTTTTGGGGTGTTTTCTGGAAGCCTGCTCATAAATTTGCCAAAATTTATTGCATTTCAAGAAATGTTAGACTCCTTTTTCTGGATTTATATATGAGAGTGGATCTCTTGGTAACTGAAATTGTTATCTGCATTATTATAAGTAACTCTCAGCTTTAGAAGTTTTTTTAGATTTCTGTTTCAGCCTTATTTCTTCAGCATATGTTACAGTTTACGTGCTCCCTTTTGTTTTGCAGTTCCAGCTTTATGTAATGCTGTTGATAGAAGAAACAATATTGATAATTTCTCTTGAGGAAACAATGATTCACACTCTGTTTTTGGAGATACAGGAGTTGCACTTGCCTTACCTACATGTGCCCAGCTTGCTGACATTCATAATATGAATGCTGTGCAACAGAAGTATTCAGTGAATGTATGCATAATAACCTTTCTAAAGAGTTATTTTCACAAGGTATGGTATATTAGTCTACTAAATATTATTTAATATAAC
Source organism: Heliornis fulica (assembly GCA_013399135.1). NCBI lineage: Eukaryota > Metazoa > Chordata > Aves > Gruiformes > Heliornithidae > Heliornis > Heliornis fulica. The sequence goes on along the minus strand of VXBZ01001810.1, from coordinate 743,840 downwards.
TGTTGACATAATTCAAACGTTAACTGATTTTTCTGACATCCTTTTGTTTATGGGGTTTTATGTACAAGCACCATCTTAAATTTCAGATACGATCCACCAAAATGGTTTTTTTAGGTGCTGTACTGTTACCTGATTGTTTATCTGACATTACTGACTTCATTTGGAAAGCACCTATAATTTTTTGATGCTTGTGATTGTAGTGTTCAGTTACATCAGAGGCTGAACTTTACAAAAACTATTAACTATGAGAACTTCAGGTTGAAACGAGTGTAAAAGGTTTTTTATATTTTCAGTAACCTGGATGACTGACTGGGAAACTGTGAGGTGTAGGTGTCTGGAGCTGTTTTGTGCAACTTGAGAAATGAAATACTAACTTGATAGAAATAAAATACATTGGTTTTGTTTATATGTTTCTGTTGTTCTTCTGCCTCTTCCTCCCATGTTACTAAAACCAAGGAGTAAGATTTCACGTGAATCTGAAAAATAGAAAAGTTTTGCATCTGTTTTAAGTGTCTTTAAGTCATTGATTGCAGAAAATAGGTGTTCTGTGCATACTGTGCCAGAAAGGCAATATGACTCCTGATGTGCTATTCATATACTTATCATAGTATCTACATATTTCTAGTAGAATCATAGAATATCTTGAATTGGAAGGGACCCATAAGGATGATTGAGTCCAACTCCCTGCTCCTCACAGGACTATCTAAAATGAAGCCCCACGATTAAGAGCATCATCCAGATGCTCCTTGACTTCTATCAGGCTTGGAGCCCCGACTGCTGCCCAGGGGCGCCTGTTCCGGTGGCTGACCTCACCACCTGTTTTCCGCACAGAGGGATCCATACCATGTAAGGTTGTTTTCCTGCCATTCTGTAGCGGTGGGGAGGAAGAGATGCTAAGGTATATAAATCCTTCGTTGTGCAGGAAAGAGTCAGGCTGCTAATCCAGTCAGTTCCATGGGCACAGTGGGCCATCACCTAGCAGGGAAGGGTTAAGAGGAGACACCCATTTCAGCTTGCACGCTCAGCCAGAGTGTAACTGATGCTTCTCTCGGGAGCAGAAAATGAAGTAAAGGAAAAAAAAAACCCTAACATTTTTTTGAACTAAGCAGTAGATTTGGTGGTGTTATCAAGTGATCTTGAGCAGAATGTAAGTACGATTGAGCGATATGTACTGTCAGCACTCATGTATCCCCACGTGGGTTATCCCAGCCTGTGATGTTAGTTAGCTGAAGCACAGCTCTAGGTGAGCCTTACACATAACCACATCAAAAGGCAGATTTAGCTGTCTATAGTGTGGCCACTTTGCTGAGGACAAAGCCCGAGGTGGTTAAGTACTGTTTGACCTAGATAGCTCTGTGCCTGGCCAGTACTCCAGGATGTGCTGCAGTTGGGCAGCTGGGAACCATGAGTGGTTCCGTATGGGTGCCACATGGCTTGCTCAGACTGCGTTTGTGTTGGCCCTGTGGGACTCTGTGGCAGAACAAAACCAGTGCAGGAACAGGTGACAAGCAAAGGGAGTTTGTTCACTTGTAGCACAAAGCGGGAGGGCTGGTGGGTTTTTCTTTTTTCCTGATACTCAAGCAGTGGAGAGTCATCGGCAGCTGTGGGAAATTCCATAGTATCAGATAAGCTCACAAGTGCAGATCACAGCCTGACAGTCAAATGCAGTTCAAAGAATTATGAAGGAACAATGAAATATCTCCTGAAAGTGCAGAATTAATAGTAGTAGTAAATAAGAATGTATATATGCTTCACTGCAGTTTCTCTTAGCTATGTGCTTTTTAACTGGACCTTCAGAGAGGTTTATCCTGCAGATGAAATGGCTCCTGTCCTTTTTGTTCTCTGTTGTTATGGTACCTTCTGTAAGAGGCTACTGCAAGATTATTTACAGCCTTTACAACTCTGAAGCCTTTTGGATCCTTCCCCCTCTGGTGACCAGGAGTAGGACAAGGGAATGTAATGGAACTGTGTCAGAAGAAATTCAGAGTGGACATTTAGAAAAAGGCTTCTCACAGAGAGGGTGGTCGGTCACTGGAGTGGGCTCCCATGGGCAGCAACCACAGTGATAAGCCTGTCTGACTTCAGGGAGTATCTGGATGATGGTCTTAGTCATGTGGTTTAGTTTTAGGTAGTCCTGTGAGGAACAACAGGGAGTTGGACTTGATGGGCTTTATCTGTTTCTTCCAACTTGAGATGCTCCATAATTTTAACTTAGAGAAACACGAGTCTCTTCCATAACAGCAACATAATTTCAAAAGAAAGATGACTGTTTTTTCAAGACCTTAGTGAAGACTTGTGTAATTTGCATTCGGTACATTACTGCAAAAAGTATTCTAGTATAACTCATATGCAAGTAAATTACCTAACTGCATTTTTAGAAGGTACTGAGGCATCTACCTCTCCTTGCTTTTATATTAAATATATTTTTGAAAATCCAGACCCTAGCATCAATACGTCAAAACACTGGTAGATACAGATACTTGCAGGATTTTACACGGGGGCGGGGGGAAGCGTTAGCAGTGTTTTCACTAGGGAGCGCTCGAAGAACATGGCTTTGCTTATGGGTGCAGGACCGTGGCACCCAGCAGCTGTGGCCCTGAGCCACCCCCTCTGCTTCATTCAGCCTGCTGCTGTCGGGTTTGGAATAGGTGGTCTCCATCAGAGACTGCAATTTTGTAATTAATTTAGCATGAGCAATATTTTTTTTTCACAAAAGAGAATATTAACTAATTTTCTGTAGAAACAAAGCTGTGATCACAGAAGGCAGTGTAAGAGTGCAGTGAGAACTCTGAGCTCATGGTTGACTGTGCTTGCTAAAGCATTAAAATGCTGAAATCGGTCTTTATAGTTTGAAAAGTTAATTGCACCTTATTCCTACTGTTCCACACTGGAGCAAGCGCCTGGCAGGACCTGTGGCCCCATGGAGAGAGGAGCCCACACTGGAGCAGGTTTGCTGGCAGGACTTGTGACCCTGTGGTCCTGAAGGTCAGCACCCCGTGGAAGGCACCCACGCTGGAACAGGGGCAGAGTGTGAGGAGTCCTCCCTGAGGAGGAAGGAGCAGCAGAGACAGTGCGTGATGATCTAGCCCCAACCCCCATTCCCTGTCCTCCTGAGCCACTGTGGGGCTGGAGGGAGAGAAATCTGGACTGAAGTTGAGCCTGGGAAGAAGAGGGGTTATTTTAAGAAGGGGGAGGTATTTTAAGATCTGGTTTTGTTTCCTATTATCCTACTCCAATTTGCTTAGTAATAAATTGGCTTGGTTTTTTTTTTTTTTTTTCTAAGTTGAGACTGTTTTGCCTGTGTTGATAAGTAGTGAATGATCTCGTGGCTAACAGCCATGAGCCTTTCATCATATCTTCTCTCCCCTGCCTGGCTGAGGAGTGGAGTGACAGAGCGGCTTTGATGAGCACCAGGCCTCCAGCCAGGGTCAACCCACCACAGGACCTTAAAGATCACCTAGTTCCAACCCCAGTGTCACTGCAGATTTTGGAGCCTAAGAGGCTGTGGGTGCATCCCTGAGTTTGGTTGGGGAAAAAAAATAAAATTATTTAAAAAAAAAAATCCTGTTTGATGTGAAATGAAGTTGAAATGTACTAAAAAATGACGAGGAATTTACGTGTGTATGTACTACCAAATAAGTTAATTTTACCCCAGTCAGGACTCAGTCAAACTGTAAACAGACTACAAAAACATCCACAGTCTTGTAACTGTATCAAAAGTAAGAGAAGGACAGATCTGGGTGTCTTCTGGGTTAGCATTTCTGGTGTCACCCTTAATCTGCTCACCCTCAATCGCTGAGACTCAGTTAATGGCTTAAAGCTAATAAAAACCTTGGGCAAATGAAATGTTTTGATGCAGATGATAGGGGAAAAAACAGATGTGAGACCAGGGATTGTTTTTTGAATCACCGGATCTGTTTGCACGAGAGAATGTTACAAGTGTCTTGGAAATGCAATTTCTTGGAAATTGGGAAGGCAACTCATATTGTGGTTGCTGTCAGCGTTTCTCTGGAACTTTTTTTTTNTTTTTTTGCTACTTCCCTTTCTATTTTAAAGCCCCTTTTAGTCTAGTTTATGGAGGCTGCCAGTGCAGGCTGCTAAAGAACCATCCTGGAGAGCCTGCAGCTCCTGGAGCTGTGTCCTGCTGCGAGCTAAAAATTACGTTGAAGCATAAAAACAAACCCCCAGGTGAAGGAAAGCTGTGAAACTTTCATAGAGGAAAAAAATAACGGATCTTTGTGATGTTACTGCTCGGAGACAGCCAGGCTCAGAAGGTTGGAATCTTGGGGAGTTCCAGCTTCAGGAAGGATCCCTCAGTGTGAGATGTGAAAGGCTGGCTGGTGAGAACGAGGCCTTCGGCGTGAGTAACCCAGGAGAAGAGACCCGCCGGTGTTCCAGTAGTGAAAATTGTGGTGATCTCAAGTATATATGCGAGACGTTCATGCAGTGTATTTTAAAGCTTATATGTTGAAAAGGCTCTTGAGGTTTTTCTGTCAAATAGGTGGGAAATTCTTTTGGTTTAGATGGGTTTAGCAGCACATTTTCTCACAGTGCACGTTTTAATTTTCTTTTAATTCTAGACATAAGAGCATGTCCTTCCCCTTTCGTGTTAGCCGCTCGCTCGCTGAACCCTCTGGTGAGGGTTCTCAGCCTCACGCTGAAAATGTGCATTACGTAAGTTGGAGAGAATGCACTTTGGTGACACACTTGGTAGTTTACATCCCCAAAACACCCTTCAGAGTAAAACCCGCAGAGCTGTCCCTGCCCTGGTGCATTGACGCTGGAGCTGGCTCCATCAGGCACCGTATGGATGCTCACTGCTTCCTCACACAATGCTCCGTGATGCTGTCTCAAAGTAGAGGTTAAAGGTGCTGGTGTAAGCAGGTGAGACAACAGAAATGTCTCTTTTGAGAAGAAAGAAATCCCTTCTTGGATTTCTGACGTGGCTTCTTGCAGGGTTGGAGGGAGTGGCGTCTGGTCCTTTGAAGGAGGGGGATTAGGGTGGGAGCCATCCTGTTACAGCAAGTGCAGAAACAGTAGAAGAGCAAACTCCTTCGCCAGCTGGAAGCCAGCAGTGGTGGGAGGCATATCTTCCTGTTGGAGGTAAAGGCAGTACGTGAGTCCTTGCTCCTAAATGATAGCCTCCTGCAGGTCCCTGAAGAGAAAGCGTTTTTTTCTCCCTTCTGAGCAAAGCCCAGTGAAACAAAACATGTAATTTCATTCTGTTTTGCTCAAATTGCTCCTCTGGGCATGATGAAACGTTTTCTTCTCAGGCACGAGTAGGTCAGTGTGGTCTCAGCACTCATCTGCCATGTGAAACTCATCCTTCAAGCTGCCAGAGGGGATTTGTTCTGGGCTCCCATGCTAATGCCTCAGACATCCTCACGATGCTCCGGGATAGATAGCGTCTGATTAACTGTCCTTACGGCCAGGCCAAGCAACCTGGCTTGTGGTTCATACCCAGTGGTCTAACTGGGTGGTGAACAGGAGCGTGGCTGAGCCTCAGCCTTGCTTGGTGGCTGGAGGACCATCCTCAGAGCCTGGTGGGGCAGGTCAGTCTTCCCTCTGGAAGGGGTGAGGACCGTCAGTAGCTCTTTGCCATTTGGGTAAATGCCCCAGTTCCTCGGCTGGTGGGAGCAGTGGAGGGGCTACCACCTTGGGGCTAATTTGCAAATAATTTGGGGATGAAAACCGAGCCTTTTGGTAAAGAGGGAAAATAATATCCAATTCTGTCTCATCTGCTGCTTCCCATTCTGGCAGTTGCTTTTCCTCTCTGTGCCTGTCTGTGATTTCATTTATGGGTCAGGGGGTCTGATCCTCTTGCCTTGGTGTCTGCAGCCTGTCAGCGAGATCTACCCTGGGGGGATCTGACTCTTCCCGGGGGGTGCAGCACGGGCCGAAGCTGGCTAACCATAAGCTTTTTGGTCACATAGTATAAACGTAGCATGGACAACAAGCAACCTATAGCCTCTTTTGACAGAAGATTTGAACATCAGAGCTTGTTGAGCACTGCTTGGGAGGGTTTGCTCTTGGATTTATCAAATAGCCCCTTTCTGGTGCTCAGTCAACACTGCTGCAGAGTGGGGCCATGTCCTGAAGCGCCCAGAGGAAGGCAGCAGGAGTGAAGAACATCTGCAGTGCTGGGGGTATCTTCCCAGGTACACCTGGCTGTGATGGAGCAGCCTGTGGCCCCACACCCCAGGGTCTGAACTGACAGGGGCCTGTGGCTTTTAGTGAGGCAGGGCGCTCTCACCTGGGGACAGGGGATGTGGCGTGGTGTGGTGTTCTCCACCCTTGCCTCTCAGATAATGCTTTTGCAGCATCAACTGGGTGAACATTTGTCACGTCTGTCAGTGTCCTCAGAACTGCAGTATGACCCTGTGCCTTCCGTGCTGCGTAGCTCCCGCTGAGAACAGCCGTGATGCTCTCCTGCTTGCTTTCACTTTCACACGGCCACATGCTTATCTTCCACCTCTGCCTTGCAGATGTATCTTGGCCCTTGCTTTCTGAGTACCTCTTTCATGAATTATCTGTGGGTTTGATCCTTTGATATCTTTGATTCTTGAAGATATCAGCTTGACATCAACTCTGGTTCCTGCCAGGACAAGTTCTCCCAACTGGACCACTCTTCTGCTGCACACCCTGAAGAAATGAAGCAGCGGTGAATTGGTGGGGTGCCTTGCCTCACAGCAAAGGGTGTGAGGTCCCAGTGCGCGCTCCCGTTGATGAGCATGGCGCAACCAACTCAGCTGTGGGCATTGGTGTGTCACTGGTGATGAAAACCAGATTAGCCCTGACAGACCTGGGAGGAGTGCGGGGATCCCCAGCCCTTTCTGATACGATGGAGAGGCAACTCTACAGGAGCTGTGTGTGTACTGGGGGAGCTTTCAGCCTTTCACACTGCCTTGAGGTAACGTACTAGCAGTATCACAGCGTGTTTCGTGTTACAGCAGCGACCTGATCAGGTAGTCTCTGTGTTTACAATGTGAAAGTGGAAGGAGCTGTCATTTGGTGCCATTCCATCCTTGTAGTTTCCCAGGGGCTGGGTGGATACATTAGCAGCCAGGAGCGCTTCTGAGCTGGTTGCTGACAGACATGCAGACACACTTGGTGTCTGTAGGGTTTTACACGTCCCATGGAGTTACAGGGATGGAGAGCAGATGTTTGGCTTCAGAGACCCCAGGGAATGGACAACAGAAGTGGGCTGGCATTCACTGGGGGTTCTCCTGGGAGGTAGAAGAGCTGAGCAGTTAACATCTGCATTAGACCTCCGCTTTTCCTGTGTTATTGCCTGTGGGCGGGTGGGATTTCCTCACTGTCACAGGCAACCACAGTGATGCCCATGACAGAGGAATGAGGGGGTCCCACCACTTAGCACTGCAGCCACCAATTTCCCCTTGCCCTGATGGGGATTTTCCCTCCGCTCTGTGGTTTATTTCTCCTTTCCTTACTTTCCCTCCACCTCTCATAGCTTTGGTGCAGCCTTTCTGTTCTGGGCTGGGGCTGTCTCCAGAGGTTTAAGGAAGGACTTGGTGCTGCTGGCCAAGAGCAGTTTGGCCAAGAGCAGCCATAGGAGCCACAAGAACATGAAATAATCCTCAAGGGCAGCTGTGCAGAGGGCTGGATCTAAGCTCAGTTTGTGAAGGACCTCCAAGATGCTACAGTGAGGGGCAAAGCAGAAATGCTCCTGGAGACCCCCACCCAAGGTGCTGGCTTTGTTGTCTGGTTATGCAGGTGAGGAGTGATGAAAACTCTGGGCGCAGGTGACATTAGACCTTGTCGCAGACTGCAGAAGGCAAAGTGCTGTCATCATGGCAGCACAGAGCACACCCCTCCCCCAGCCAGACTTGCAGCCCCACAAAAAGTCGGCATCACTGAATAAACCCACAGTTGTTCTTTATCTGCTGGGAGGTCCTGCCGTGTCCTGGTTCTGCACCGATGGCTTTCTCCCATTCAGCTCTACCATGGGGACTCACAGTCCTTCCGTAGCCAGTGCATCGGCTGTGACAGCCCCATTGCCATAGGGCTAGAGCCACGCTCTCGTTGAGCATCTCCTGGATCACTGCCAGCCCCACGGCCGATCCGTGCCCCTCTGTGCACCCCAGCTCCTGCCCAGCCTTCGGCAAACCCACAGAGAGGCAAAAGCGTGGGTGGGCTCAGAAGTGTCAGAGTGGGGCTGGGGTTGGACAGGGCATCAGGGTGGTTGAGTGGAGCTCTCATCTCTCTTCCTGGGTTGAAAACATGTAATAAACATTTGAGAAAAGGAAAAAGAGGAACAAGAAGGAATAAATCTGACACTTTGAAAAATAAATTACCTATCTGGAACCACATTTGCTAACACGTTCATGTAAAAATATACGGAATGCTTAGATAAATGCAAGTCAGTACGGTAGCAGATTAACTTCTGAAAACCTGAGGTAAAAAAAGAGTTACGCTTATTAGGATAAGATGGAGATTTAAGTGAGGCATTAAAGAGATGTGTCCCCGGTAATATATTTGGTTTGCTCTAATTTTATGAAGTCTGAGGCAGATCTGGCACCGTGCCTTCCTTCACTAATACATCATATGAGTGCTCAATGCCATCGGTAGAGGAAAGAAGTGAGCACCAAGGGTGGATTTTCAGGTCATATTCTTAGTTTGGCCTCAGGAAAGGCAATGGCTGAAAGGGGCTGAAACCAAGCCCCATGCCCCTCTGAACAGAAAGCAGATGGGTTTTATACCCATAGGTGACTTGGCATCTCTGTCCACCACCCCGGAAAGATATTTATGTTTAAATCATAGCACTCAGTGAGGATGGTAGATCTAGACTTGCTAAAGGTCTTTTGTACCACAATCTCCTTAAAACCAGCGTTTTAGGGTCTCCTCAGCTCATCTGTAGTTGTGCTCAGGCCCTTAGAGAAGCCTGTGCTGCCCCATACAATGGCAGAAGGACGTGGCTTGAAAACAAGGAAAAAAACCCTAATCCTTATCGAGCCACGATGAAACTAAATTTTGTCTTAACTGCGCTCAGTCCTTCTGCCGTCAAGTGCCGGAGGCTTTTTTTTCCTAATTGAAAATGATAGCTCCCTGGGTGCTGGGGAGGCATCTGGCAGCCTTTCACTGCCGGGAGGATTATGTGCTTGCTATATTTCACACACTGCCCCGAGAAATGCGGCAGGTTTTATTGATACGAGGGACAGTCCCTCATCGGGGTTTGGGTTTTTTTTTCTTGTGTCTCGCTCACACTTGTGTCCTCATTGCTGCTCACTTCCAATTTTATTAATCCGTGGGATGTGGCACTAAAACTAGTTCCTGTCTACATCAGCAGGGCAGGTTAAGTACAAAAATTAGCAGGGAGCCCAGGAAGAAGAATTCCCCGGCGCTCGGATTACCAGGGTGCGCATGGGGACGCATCCACTTCCATGCGCAAATACATTGCAGTAAAGGAAAATTGGGGAGGAAGGGAAAAAAAAATCCCTTGAATTTATTTGGCTATGAAAAAAGTTAGAGGAAAGGAATTAATCTGTCCTCAAAAAGGTTAATGCAGTCCATCAAGCCGAGGAGATTAATGAAAGTGCAAAAACTAATATAGTTTCGAAACTAAGTCAGCTTTAGAGAGCAAGATAAGGCTAATGACAAAATAAATCACTTTATAACTGTACGGCCGAGCTGCAGCTGTGCCCCAGCAAGGGTGGGCCAGCAGCTCCCTGCTCCGCCGGTCGCCCACCGAGACTGTGTCCTGCCAGGGCTGTGTCAAGCAGAGGGGATGTGGCTCTGAGTGCCACTGGCCACCGGCAGCAGGGCTGTGGGAAAAGTCCGCAGGACTGCTGTAGGCCTCACCGGCATCAAAATTGTGCAACTTCCAGAGAGCAATTTGCTTTGCCCACTGCTGAAAAGAGACGGTGTGTGAGGAGGCATCTGACCCAGTCTTGCTGGGGGGTCTCACCTGAATCGCATCCCACCCACTGGCCGGGCAGGGGTGGGAAGGGGCAGGAGGGAAAAGGTGATGGCCTTCCAGTACCTGAAGGGGCCTACAGGAAAGCTGGGGAAGGGCTGTTGTAAGGGCTGGTAGCGACAGGACAAGGAGCAAGGGTTTCAAACTAGAGCAGGGTAGGCTTAGATATTAGGAAGAAATTCTTCACAATGAGGGTGGTGAGGCACTGGAACAGGTTGCCCAGAGGGGTGGTGGAGACACTGTCCCTGGAGACATAAAAGGTCAGGCTTGATGGGGCTCTGAGCAACCTGATCTAGTAAAGATGTCCCAGCTCACTGCAGAGGGGTTGGACTAGATGACCTTTAAAGGTCACTTTCAACCTAAAGCATTCTATGACTCTATGACTGACATATGAGATCTTCTGAGCCCTCCTGGAGCTGGGCTGAAGTGCTATGGACTGCTCCAGCCCTTCCTGCTCCTGCTGAACCCCAAGCACTGCCTGTCAGTGGTTTTTTTTGAGGGGTGGGGTGGGAGATGCTGCCCCACCAGCCCCTTGAGTATCTGGAAATGTCTAAGGTCACATGCTTCAGGCACCAGCCAATATCATGGTGAGGAGATTCTCCACATCCTTGGGACAAAATCCTGAGCTGCTGACCCTGCACCCCCTGCTGCACCAGGGCAGTGGCTGACCCCTGGGACGAGGCCCATGGCTGTCTCTTTGCTCTGTGTCAATAACCAAATGCTCACTGGAGCAGGAACTCGACCTGATCCTCCTGTCCCCGTCACCCTCTCTCTTTCTTGTGCTCACTCTCTCTCAGCTAATGAATATTTAGTTAGCCAAAGCAAAGCAGTGCTTTTAGCAAACTGTCTTGGGCAAAATTTAGCCTTAATTGGGTGTGTGTTTCCAGAGCACTTTACCATCCTCTGGTCAGGGTAAATGGATGGATGTGCAGTATTACAGCAGCTCTTTGTATTAAGCCATGGAAAATGCTCTAAGAATACACTTTTCTGCCTTTAAATCTGAATGAATGCTGCCCTAGATAATGAAGGGCTCTTCTAGGGAGACTTGAAGAAGGAGGACTTAATTTTTTTCCTTTTTGCCTGATTTTCCCTTTAAAGTGCATTTTCAGGTGTCGTCTCACATTAATGGAAAGTTTGGACATTGGATAATTTCTTAAATTAGTGCTCTCGATGCATCTCCAAATGGGTGAGAGGACAGCAGAGGAAATCCAGAAGCTGCCAGAAGGGCAATGCCCTTCAAGCAAGGGGGTCATTCACAGCTGATACCTCAGCGTGGCTTACTACAAGTTCCTGGTGTTGCTTACAGCCAACATCTGCAACTCATACAACACAGCACCCTCTAACACGCAGCCCTGGACCAGCTGAAGCAGCATCGATCTAAACAGCACGTAGCACCATGGCACCCCAAGAGCTCAGCAAGAGCGCCTTGCTCTTTTAGGGGCTGGAACTAAAGTACTCATGGTGAGATCTATAAATATATATGTGTGTATGTGTGTGTGTGTGTGTGTGTATTTATGGGAGGGGTTATACGTGTGTGGGTGTATATGTGTATGATGGTAATGAAGGTAGGATCCATCACTTTCAACTTGTGCAGCCACGTGCACTGCCAGCAGCAGCAATAACTGCTGGCTTTCCTCGACTCACCCGCTCACAAGAGCTGCGTGTCAGCAGCCATGACCTCAAAGTCTTTTGGAAGTTCACCTGCTCGGATTTCTAACAACACTGAGTTAATGGGGCGCTTGCCAGGTTGTGGAGTCTCCATCTCTAGAGACATTCAAAACCCACCTGGACACTGTCCTGTGAGGCCTGCTCTAGGTGATCCTGCTCTGGCAGGGAGGTTGGACTTGATGATCTCCAGAGGTCCCTTCCAACCACCTTGCCCTTTTGTGATTCTGTTAATTGGCCAAATTTGCAAAACTGTCCATGGTGTGATGAGTCCCTTCTGAGGGATGCCCTGGACAGTCCCTGAAGGTCTCAGTCACAGGAGCAGAGCTGGTGGGTGAAGTGGAAATCCCAGCTGTCTCCTGAACAGAGGGCAGATCCCTCCTAGATGGGGCTACAAGTGCCACTCATTGACTTCTTTTACTCAAAGTCCAGATTGCAGTGGCCAACCTTGGAGTACCCACTTTCTGTCAAACAACCTTTTCATCGTAGACGTGTGTGAGCCATTCAGATATTCTACACTAAATGGTCTGAGGGCCCAACAACTTATACACACACAACTTCTGTTGCTTTTACAGACCTATTGCTTGTTCCCTGCCTTGTAGAGATTTGTGCGCGTTTTTCTACATGAGACATATTCAAAATAGAAAATAAACCCAATGCATTAATCCTTTCCTTCTCTGCAAAACTGTAGGAGTAAATTCAAACCTGTTTCTTAATTTATGGAGAAGTGCAGAACCCCAAATCAAACTCCAGGAAGATTAGGTTACAAATTTGTAGTGGAAAAAATTCAGGGACACCAATTCTGCAAGCTGTTGAATGCTTCAAGTTTTTGTACCCTGTCAGCTGCCACAGACACTTCTTCCTTCCAGGATAAGGCCTGCCCTATGGAAGGTGCTAGGTGGTACAAACCCACCACGCTGGAGGCACCTGCCAGCGCTCACCCTGTGTTTGGCACTGTAGCACAGAGTAATGTGCCAGAGAGATGGGCTGAGCAGCTCTGAAGGCTTTGCATTTTGTGGTAACTTT
>VXBZ01001810.1:720670-731198 GCA_013399135.1 Heliornis fulica | reverse complement strand
TTTTTTTTTTTTTTTATTTGCAGCTAGCTAAACAACCAGCCAACACTAAAGCACATCCCGCATGGGACAGCTACCTGGAGATGTTACCCCCAGCACATGGTGGTCTGTCTCTTGGTCAGTTGATGGAGTTGGTTGCATTTCATTTTTCAGATGTGTCATAGAATCACAGCATCTCAAGCTGGTTTGGGTTGGAAGGGACAGTTAAAGGCCATCTAGCCCAACCACCTGTCATGGGCAGGAACATCTTCAACTAGATCAGTTTGCTCAGAGTCCCTTCCATCCCTGTTTCCAGGGATGGGGTATCTACCAACTCTGGGCAGCGCTTTACCGCCCTCATTGTAAAATGTTTCTTCCTTATATCTAATCTAAATATACATCTGCCCTCTTTTAGCTCAAAACTATTACCTCTCGTGCTATCGCAAGAGGTCCTGCTAAAACGTTTGTCCTCCTCTTCCCTGTCGGCACCTTCAGGTACTGGCAGGCTGCAATAAGGTCTCCCTGAAGCCTTCTCTTCTCCAGACCGAACAACTCCAAGTCTCTCAGCCTGTCTTCAAGGAGAGGTGCTCCAGCCCTCTGACTGTCTCTGTGGCCTTGCAACTGTTTCTGTGTAAGGCCACTGGAGGTGCCCAGGCCGTGCTGCTGATATTGACCCACTAATCTAACAAGAGAAATGGGCTGCGAGTGCCGCAAATGTTTCTCTGCTCTCCAAGGCACTGCAACGTGTTTCATCAGGGGAGAACAAGCTGGGAGCAACAGACATAACATGATGGAAATGGTGGCTGCTCTGTCATATTCCATGCTAACCTGGGTGACTGAGAACTGCTGAAGTGTGGCTGAAACGCTGCCGTGCTACATCTTGTTTAAAAAAGTAATTTGTTAAAAGAATATCCACACCCAATATCTGAGTCTGGTCCATTAAAATAATAGGTAAACACTGGCCCCACAGTTTAACTGTCGCATACTTTGATAGCCTTTAGGAGCTGAACAGCAATTCTCTCCCCCCACCCCCACCCCTCCCCTGCATTATCATATAATCTCATCAGAAGATAAACAGCCTCCTTACCCCCAAACATTTCGCAATTTGCATTTAGATTGTTTGGTGCCAGTGTTCAGGATAAGACACTTCCCAGCTCTGTCAAACAAAACCCAATTGTCATTTACCAGCGTGGCAGTCAATTTATGTTCCCATTAATGCAGATCCCAGGAAATTATCTGGGGAGGGGAGGGGGAAAACCTTAACAAATTGCACCCCTGTCTGCTAGGCTCATTTTCCAGTGGGCAGCTGGAGGGAAAATTTGACTCATCCGTGAAGAAGAGCAAGCAAATTCCTTTCTCTTATCACTGGAGAGAAAGGAGAGGAGCAGGGGCAGCCCATGGACCCCTTGGCTGTGCAGCATCACACACACCCTCAAGTGTCTCATGAAGGCAGCGGTGATGTCCCTGTGGTTCTCTGGGCTGTGCCTGCAGCCTCCTTGGGGACCCCAGCCCTGCCTGGCCCGGATGGACAGCAGAGGATATGTCCTCCCAGTAAGTGGACTGCCCTCCACTGCAGCCACTCCGGGCGCCTGACAGTGGCTTGCACGTGCCGACACAGTTGGCAACAGCTTTAGTAAGTCCTTGTGCAGATGGGAAATGCAAATTTAATAGGCTTTCCTTCTCTGGCAGTTATTTGAAGACACTCCTCCACTCCCTCCTGTCTCAATGGCCTCATTTCTCCTCTGCCCCATCGCTTTGCTGTGCTCACCATCCTGCTGTGCAGATCCCCTGGGCAACAGGAACCTCGAAACCAAAGGCTTCTCCTCCATTGCTCACCCATGTCTTTTGCTGGGGTGCGGTGCCGATGGTACCAACAAAGCCCAGAGTTTCCCTGGGCATGGTGATTCCCCGATGACACTCACCCCTAACTAAACAAGCCAGCCCCCTTTCCAGGGTCTTCCCTGGGACAGACAGCCACATACCCCCAGGGTGGTCCTGCTGCCCTGCTGCTCTTCTTGCTTGTGGGTTTCTTTGCACACACAGAAGGTTGCAGAGCTCTAAACCACTGTCTCTAAGACACTGCCTTGCATCCCAGCTGATGTGAGAGCCATTTGTGTTGTAGGCAGCTTTCAGTCACTGCCTTGCCAAGTTGGTGGGATGCTGGTTGACTTTCCCTGAAGCTGAAGGGGTTCTTTGTGGGGTGGGACAAAAAGTCACAAGTGGGCCACATGGGAATGGAGCTGAACTACACCTCTAAACACAGGTGGAGCATCCAGCATGCTGCTGGAGGGGAAGACGAGAGACCCCCATAGTGTGAGGCCCTTGGAAGCCTGGCTTGTGGTCCCTCTGCGGCAGCATCAGGCTGGTGATGCTGCCCTGTGGCTGAGAAAGATCAGGTTGTTTTCTGAAGGAAGGGGAGACACCCACACCCCGGTAATTGGAAACACATCTGCAACCGCTTGGAAGGTTATTTTTGCAACATGAAAGGCTGGGATGCAAGGACAGGGCCTTCTCCAGACTGTATCACCTCTTGGCTTCTCTGTGAGTACAGCTCATTTATTTGGTTTGGCACTGAGTAGCTAAGCTGTGTAGCTGCCAGGTTCACCATGTTATAAGGAGCTGCTGATGTCAGGAAGAGCCACAGGAAAGCCCTGCAGATGTTGTCCAGGTGGTTCTGCTCTCCACGAGCGTTTAGGAGAGCATCAAGCTATGTAACAGCTTTATGATGATTATTTTCCTTACAAAACACGACTGTGAATCCTGTCAGGCACTGGAGCAGGAGCAAAGAGTGGCGTGTGGCATGAAGACTGGATGAGGTATGCGGGAACGAGAGCTGCCAGAGGAGCAGGACCCAGCAAAGTGTGGAGAGGACCCATGCTCCAGAGCAGCAGCTTGCACCAGACCAACCTGGCAGGCTCCTCCACGTGGCATCCTGCACCATGCTGTCTGTCAGGCAGGGAAGCCGGTGAGGCCAAGCAGAGGGAGAGGTGTTCCCTTCCCGTGTGTGCGATCTATTGGGCTTCCAAGATTTTAAAATTTTAGCTCAGGAACCAGCTCCTGAGCTGAGGCAAAAAGAAACTCGTGTCGCCTCACTGGAGGGGGAGCTGCTTGAGAAGCCTGGGATGAAGAGGTGCCTGTGAGATAGCCAAGCATGGCTCCTCCCGGCCCTGCATGCTCCTGGCTGGGCAATGTGTCACCACCCATGGGTGCTGCTTCCTCACAGGCCTCTCAAAGGCACCTCCCAGCCAAATCAATGCAAACACGGTCAGAGTCAGTGCCCGCTTCCCCTGAGCCGCTCTGTTCTGTGCGGCTTAACGGGAAGCTTGGGCCACATGCAAAAAGGGGACTCGCACACGTGCCCCTCACCTGGTTTAGGGGGTGTTCAGTTGCCTAGGTTACAGCCTGCTCCATGTGTTTCTCCTGGTTCCTCAGCTGTGTGTAGCCTGGAGAACATGTGGAACCTACTGGTGGGAAGCCTGAGCCCATTCAGGGCAGGAGGAAGGGTGTCTTCTTCTGCCCACAAACTTGCTCAATTCACCAGGTGACCTCAGGGCACCCTAGAAGCCAGCTAGCATGGTCTGAGGCTGCTCTTTTCCTCACAAACCGTTGTGCTGCTCCATCCCCTCCCAGCCTCTCTGCCCCAGCCTTGCCCGCACCACCCTAGTCTCTCTTCCTGGCCTCTGTCTTTGGACCTATACACCTTCTCTCCGCAGGCAACTTAAGCGTTAACTTCTCAGGGTTTTGAAGAATCCCAGATCTGCCAAAAGAAGATCAAGAAAGAGATATGACTCCTCCTCAGGCTTCTCTTACCTTTAGTTGCCCTTTATTTATGTGGCAATTACTACTGAAAGCAAAGGAGACGTAGGGCGGGCTCGAACAGAGCAGGGCTTGCAGAGGGGGCCTTCCCTGTTTTCCTTGCGACCCTCAGAGCCACTTACATTGTTAGCTCACTTTGCCACCTAACAGGGAGAGAAACCTCAGCCAAGTTGCCTTAATGTTTATTTTATTTAAAGAATCAGAAACACAGTCGTTGTAGCTCATTTGTACTCATATCCGCCAACACTTCCCAAATCACGTTAACATTCATGTATACCAAAAACACTTTCTGAGCTGTGCAAAGTTCAAAGGAATTGTTCAATTACTTGACCCCATTTCTAGAAGAGCAAACCTGGCATTTTACAAACTGAAGCTGCCAGAAGGAGTNTTCTCGTATCACTGAGCTGTATTAAGTTCTGCACTTGTGCTCCTGGTGTGGAAGTGATTTGTCCAAGAAGATTACTTGGTAACCCAAACTGTGATGATAAGCAATAAATAGGGACCAGAAGCAGCAGTTATCAAAACAGAAACACCCACCTCCCCCCTCCCCCACCCCAGTATTTTTCCTCCCTTGTGGAAGGTATGAATGGAAGGGTTTGTCGCCCATTAAAATACCCCATCACCCTCCCTGCGTGTTCTCCTTGATCTTCTCACACATCAACTTTTGTCCTGTTAGAATTAAGCATGAAAAGGTGGAAACCTGGAACCATTTTAGATCTGGCTAAACACAACAGGCAGCAAGAAAAACATCACCCTGCTTCGTTTTTCTGGGTGTAGTAAATAGACACATGGAACAGAATTTTAAGAGAGATCAAACCTCTGTAAGTTGCCTGAAAAATATCTCTCCTCGTCTCCCACAGATCTAACCCAGAATGTTTATTGGAAGCGATGTCTCGCATTTTGGCGTTGCTGACTTGCTAACTGTGCAGTTTACTGTTCGAGGCGCAGTGATACCAGTTCTGATCTGGACCAAAGAAGCGGAACAGATATGGCTCTAGTCTCAAGCAAGTCTTTCCAGAAGACGCTTCTTCAGTCTCTGGTAGGTTATAAAAAGGCAATTTCCTCTCAACAGTGACTAGACTTTGAGTGGCTGACTCATTACAATCCAGAATATGAACAAATGCGGCAACGGTAAGTATAAAAAGAAACACCCTGAAAATGATGCCTCCCTGTTTGAAGGTGCTAGACTTGGCCATGGACTGTGTTTCTGGAATTGGGTCTGTTACATGTGACAGCAAGAAGAAACTTACTTTACAGAGAACAAAGTCACGGAGCTGAACAAAGAGGAACGCTCACTGACATGGGGTTGGTTGGGTAGGTACTAGTATACACGGCTTGAGTGAAAACGAAACTTACACCTTCGCGTATGAGATACCGGCAACCCGGTAACGATGTTCACCCACTAGGCCTCTTTCTTCTTCATAAGATCATCTCCAGGTTGCAGTGCCTCCAAAGCGCTTCTAAGCAACCACCACACGTGGGCTTTGGCCAGGAGCTGGGCATGGCCAAAGGCAAGGTACAGACACAGACACAGAAATCCTTTCATCACGTTCCATTCCTCAGGAGCCGCAGTCCTTTTAAATACTCTCACAATCGCATGGCTGAAATTTCATTTGCTCGTTCTGCTTCATACAAATCACTGGCTAAACTTGCTTTACATTTATTGCACCTTGAAGTCCCTGGTAGATGGAAGCTTATATTGCCTGATACGGTTTGTATTGTAGCTTGACCACGTTGAGAAATGGAACAGTCTCCAGAACTGTACATTTCTACAGTAAGAAATCACATTTCGGTAATGCCAGTTACAGCCGTCGCAGATCAGCTCTCGTCTCCGTGATGCAATGACAGAGGAAAACTCCACGGTCCCTGCGCATGCTAGAACCTGCAGTGTTCTTCTTATTGCCATGAAAAAGTCAATTAAAACACCTCCTCTGGGAAATATTTCCAATTCTGGAGTAATTATCAACCTCCAGACAGAATGCTGTGCTTCAGCGTGGGTCTTCAAGTCACTCTAAACACACAGGAGCGAGCGAGCGTGCGCCTCTTGCACAGGCACCCTCCTCCGGGTGTATTTATTGGTGACCAGGCGGCTTTTTGTTTCCCCCCTTTCCTCTATGAAGCACAAACAAGCAGTCTGATCTCCAGGTACATTTCTAATTCCACGTGTTGAATGCAAATCTTGTTGCAGCCTCTCTGTTTAACCAAACCAAATCTTTAACAATTAAAAAAAATAGCACCAGATGTATGAAAAAGAGAAAATGTCTGATCTAGTAGGAATATATATAAAGTAGAGCAATTCTTACAGTAAAAAGGTACATCATACAAAAAAGCGATGGAAAGTGGTACTGAAGGACAAAAATCCATGCTGCATATAATAAGGGCAGAAGACAGGCAAAAGGGATCCTGCTCGAATAACCACAGTTTAATGGTGGAGCTGTACTTCCTCCAGGACCTCCCCGACGGCAGCGCCGGGACGCCAGGTGCTATGGGACTCTGAACACTAACACACTCACTCACAAACTTGCGCAGCATATCTTTGAGGTATATAGAAAGCATGACATTAACGTTTTGGACTCCTCGTTCTTTCTTGCAGGACGATGCTGAGGTTTTCTCCACCCTCCCCTCTCTCTTTTTCCCTCGGGAAAAATGAAATCCCAGTTTAAGAGCTTCCTAGCGCACCTCCTTGAACTCTCAAATCCATCTTGCATAGGCCAGTAATAAGAACACTGCAGCTCTGACAAATAACTTACAGCAATATAACAACTTTCCTCTTAATTTTTTTTCTTTGTGTTTTTTTTTTTTTAAAGATATCTTCTCTATAATTTACAGAAAGGGTTAACAGCTGGAGTTTAGGTTACGTACAGTCCAGGTGGGCGTCCTTTCAGTCTGTGATTCCAGGTGGAAGGCACTACTTCAACATACCACTGTATGCACCGCACGCGGTCTCGGGAGCGCAGCGGGGCACTGCGTCTCCAGAGCTGTAGACTGAAGGACCTGGGGGGAGTCTTTGGAAATAAAAATGGCAGTGGTTATCAGTCCAGTTTCCCTTTGCTGTCTCTTCTTGTGCTATGCAGTTTCCCCTGAAAGCTCCTCCAGTTGAGAGAGCGGAGAGCTGTCCTCAGAAGCTCTCGACAAAGCTCCCGGGGAAGAGGCCCGTCCTGCCGTTCCTCTGCAACGTCCCTTTGTACCAGCCGTCCTCCCGTTTCTTGTGCACGAACACAATGTCACCTTCCTTCAGTTCGATCTCGGCCTCACTCTGCGGTGGGTACGGGACCACGACGCGGTACCTTTGGAGACAAAATCACAAGGGCCTGGTCAGCCAGTGTTTGAGCCTGCGCTCGACAGCAGTGGCCAGGCACCACGCATCCGGCAGGCTCTGCTGGGGCAAGAAGTTTGGCCAGGTTCACACTCTCCTGAGCTCCCACCTTCATGGAGCTACCCAGATATGAAGAGCTGTGAAGGCGAACAAGCTGGCTGTCAGGAAAAGAACCACCCCCCAAAATCCCACCCAGGGTGACACCTGCAAGCTGCCCACTGACCACTGTGGTCCTTTCCCTGTTTCTGGTGCCAACCTGTAAAGCCAGACCTAGAAGCCAGCACTGCTTTCTGGCTCCTTTTCCCTGGGAGCACTGATGACATGTCAGTGACAGCAGCGTCCTGAAACCCTGCCTCACATCAGCCTGCTCCGGCAAGGAAAAGGGAGACATGTTCCTTCCTGCCTTCCTGAACCTAGCTCTTGGGCATGTTCCTTGGAGGCTCCTGGTAGCTCACAGCCTGTGCAGGACAAACTTCAGGACATGGGAAGCTTTTTAGTTGTTTAAAAAATTGGCTGTGTGTTGAGTCAGAAGTGATCATCTTGCCTCTGCATCCCTGCCTTCCTGTGAACCAGAAATCTTGAGGAAAAATACCTTTGGAAACATCAGTAAGTCACTTTATGAAATGGTTGTACGTGATGCAGCTGCATTTTCTACTAAAACTCAGTGTTATGGGGAGATCTCTGATCATCTTGACCAGAGAGTTGATGGGGATGTCCTCTGGATCCTGACCATGACAGCAGGGAGGTATCAACCACCAGGACTACTCGCAGAGGTCCCTGCTTACAGCAGCACGCCAAGCCCGCGTCAGGGACTCGGCTGCTTTCACCGCATGCTGCATCTTCCTCTGCTGTAACGTGTTGCATCCAGCACTAAGCTGGCTCCACCTGGAAATGGGGTTTTCAGTGCTCCCACCAGCTGCCTGTGGTACCAGCAGTAAGGTAAAGCAGTTCTTATTGCGTGTCTTCAGAATGTACTTTGGGTCCCTCAAACCTGGGGAAGGGAAGGTAAAACAGAGGGGTTTCATATGACTTGAGAAGCACTCTCCAAACCAAGAGGGAACCCCTGTCCTGCACTGTTCACTCTGGGTGCAATTTGGGCTCATCAGCAGGTATCCTCCTGAGAGCACCGACTGCCCTTGTACCTCAATGCGCAGAGCAGGGACTGTCTCGCTGCCGCGCTGCTCTTCCTACTTCAGCACATGTACTTCCAGTCATCTGGCACTTGGGTAACAATAACTACCTTGCTAATTGCAACGTAATGAATATACTACGAGAGCTAAAAGATGACAGTTGATTACCTAAAGGCCATCTCCTGAGGTTACTTCCACAACCACCTGAGGCCACTGATGCAAGGTGAGTAGTTATTTAAAATAATGTCCTGTCTGGAAGGACTTGGTTCAAAGTGCCAGGGAGGCTCTGGAGCACCTACTTGGTGGTATCAAAGCAAGGAACAATCCAGTGTCAGTCACTAATATTCTTTGCAGATATTGCTGAAGTACCAAGCGACTGAAACCAGTACCCTGTTCTGAAACCAGGGACTCTGCTTAGACAGGTCAGTGACAATGCCAGATTTGGCTCTGTGTTTGGATATCTCCATGGCCAAATATCCCAGTTACCTGGAAAAGCATTTAACTCCAATTGGAGTGGAGATTCTCCTCTAAAACCTGACTACAGCCTTTTTACCTTGACACAGCAACACAGTCATGCAGAGAGTGTATGTGTTCAAGTGCCATCAAAAGTTTGCCCGTCTTCTCTGTCCCTCAGTCAATAAATCCAGCTGTCACTTCCTTCTGCCGTGGAAAAGCAAACAACAGAGGTTGAAATGTGTGCTGCCAGCAGGCCGCAGGAATGTGGTCTATCTGTGGAACTGCTACACTTACATTATGAAGATTTGCCAATTACAGCCATTATGCAAATGAATGCACACACTATTTCAAACACTCTGCTGCAGTGTTGATTAATTAAATTATCAGAGTGGAACAATTGTAGCTAAGGTGAGGCCAAGTTGGAGCTGTTCAGCCTGGAGAAGAGGAGGCTCCTGGGAGACCTTATAGCGGTCTTCCAGTACCTCAAGGGGGCCTACAAGAAAGATGGGGAGAGGCTGTTCAGTAGGGCCTGTTGTGACAGGACAAGGGGTAATGGTTTTAAAATAGAGGGAGGGAGATTTAGATTGGATATTAGAAAAAAGTTATTTACTGTAAGAGTGGTGGAGCACTGGAACAGGTTGCCCAGGGAGGTGGTGGATGCCCCATCCCTGGAGACGTTCAAGGCCAGGTAGGATGAGGCCCTGAGCAACCTGATCTAGTTGGGGGTGTCCCTGCTTCTTGCAAGGGGGTTGGACTAGATGACCTCTGGGAGTGCCTTCCAACTCTACCTATTCTATGATTCTATGATTCTATGATTCTATGATTAAGTTTCAGATCTCGCAACTCTATGCACTGGAGCTCTGCACCAGGAGCTCAGGAGGCTTTGAGAAGGAAGAAGGTTGGACCTCGGCAGTGGCCAGGTACAGAGGTATTTGTGGGCCCTTTTTGGCAGGTCAGGAAACTGAAACTAAGGAAAAAGGTGGTGCCTGGGGCAGGGTCACCCCAAAGACCCATCTGGGACTGCCAAGACCTCATGTCATACCTCAAGCCCAGAGCCATCCTTTTAAAGCCAGGCTACATCCTAGAGGAGAGGAGCTGCTAGTCCCTAAATGGTTCACATGGGGAGGGAGGTGACCACACTCAACAGGAATGTGCCCATCATCAGAAAATGGGTTCTACACAGCATGTCCTTAGAGATTTAGAAAAATAAATCTCAGTTGCTGCATTACCAAACGAAGCACTTTTTCCCATTTAAGGGAACCCCGAATGTTACGGTTTAAATCTCAATTAACTATGGTACCTCATGGTGTAAGAGCAAAGCGGTACTGACAGGGTAACTGCATCTGAGGTGGGACAGACTTTGCAAATCGGTTAAGAAATCCTCTGTGAGAGACGGGAAAAGACGCTACACTTATCCTGAAAGGAGGTTGTAGAGAGGTGGGTGATGGTTTCTTCAACCAAGTGACAGGTGACAGGACAAGGGGAAATGGCGTTAAGCTGCGCCAGGGCAGGTTCAGGTTAGATGTTAGGAAAGAGCTCTTCACTGAAAGGGTTATCAGGCTTTGGAACAGGCTGCCCAGGGAGGGGGTTGAGTCACCATCCCTGGGTGTATTTAACAGACAGGTAGACGAGGTGCTCAGGGATATGGTTTAGGAGAGGACAGGTACGGTTGGACTCGATGATCTAAATGGTCTTTTCCAACCTTGTGATTCTGTCTGTGATCTCTCGAGAGGCTTTCGCAGGGGATGCCCGGGATAAGCTGGAGCCTGGGGCGGGCAGTGGCACGGCACGGCACGGCTCCCGGGCCTGCGCCCCCCCCACCCCCCGGGTCGCG
>VXBZ01001810.1:703288-720513 GCA_013399135.1 Heliornis fulica | reverse complement strand
TCATTTCCCTTTTTGACCCCTCTGTGAGAAGCTATTGGAAGAAACGGGAGGTTTTCTTACACCAAACTACTCCCCGGCATTTTAGGTGGGTCTCAGAACAATCTTGGTTTTGTCCATGTCACATCACCCCTTTGAATTACCAACTTCTTCTAAAACTGATAATTATCTGACAGTGCCACATTCAGCCCAAACAACCTCATCACTGCCTGGAATAACATGAGGGGTTTATGCAGCACCAGCAGGACCTGGGTGAGGGCTTCTACAACCTGCTCTTGGGTCTCCATACTTGGAAGCAAAGACCTTTCCTGTGGCCCCACTGGTCTGTCAAGGCTGGTGTTTCCTCAGAAAACCACCTGCTCTTGGACAGGGTAAAAGTGTTCAAACCACCCCAAAATGGCACATTAGCAGAAGCTTGTGTGAGTGTGGCTCAAAGGTAAAATCTCTGCTGATTCACACTCCAAGATGTCCTAGCTTTGTGTGGCCTCAGGGGTGGCACTTCCTTTCCTTTCCCTGTGTCCTGGTTTCAGCAAGGGTACAGTTAATTTTCTTCCTAGCAGCAGTGCCGTGTTTGGGAGTTAAGGTGACAGCAGGGCCATGTTTGGGAGTTAGGGTGACAGCAGTGCTGGTAACACACTGATGCTTTAGCTGTTGCCAAGCAGTCAAGGGCTTTTTCAGCTTCCCATACTGCCCTGTCAACAGGAAGGTGAGGGGTGCCCAGGAAGCTGGGAGGGGACACAGCCAGGACAGGTGACCCAGACTTGCCAGAGGGATATTCCATAGCATATGATGTCATGCTCACTGGGTAACTGGGAGTTGGATGGGAGGCAGCACAGCTCAGGAACTAGCTGAGCCTCAGCCTCAATGGTAGCAACTGTACTGTTCAGGCTGCACCAGGGCAGGTTCAGGTTAGATGTTAGGAAAAAGTTCTTCACCGAAAGAGTTGTTGGGGTGTGGAACAGGCTGCTCAGGGAGGTGGTTGAGTCACCACCCCTGGGTGCATTTAAGAGATGAGGTGCTTAGAGATATGGTTTAGGAGAGGACAGGTACAGTTGGACTTGATGATCTTAAAGGTCTCTTTCCCACCTTGTGATTCTGTGATTCTGTGCATCACTTCTTTGTATATTATCACTACTAATATTATTTTTATCCTTGTTGTCATCATTATCTTCCTTTTCTGTCCTGCTTAACTGTCTTTATCCATGAGTTATTGTGATTCTGTGATTCTGTGCATCACTTCTTTGTATATTATCACTACTAATATTATTTTTATCCTTGTTGTCATCATTATCTTCCTTTTCTGTCCTGCTTAACTGTCTTTATCCATGAGTTATACCTTTTTCTTTTCAATTCTCTCAGACCACTGAGGGGGCTGTGAGCAGGCTGTGGGGCTGCTTAGCTATCGATGGGTTAAACCACAGCACCCACCAAAGGAGTCCTCTCATGTTGTTTTTCTCTCAGGGCACAGATTTGGACTTTGCCCAAATCTGGCTGCTGTGATGAGGTTGGGCACGTCATCCCCAGAGGGGATAGCCTGGGATGAGCAGTAGCCTGGGGAGGGTCCTCTGCCTGAGTGAAAAGACAAGAGAGGCTGCAAGCATCCCAAAGATGGGGTACGGAGTTCATCTGGGCATGGAAAACTCAGGGAGTTGGAAAGCAGGGTGAGTTGAGGGAAGATCTGGAGGGAGAGGGAGGCTGATGTGAGGAAAACTAGGAGCTGAGGGAGAAATGAGGCCATGGTGAAGAGTGGAAGCCCTGACAGAAGGTGTGGGCATGGCTGCTGAGGGAGCAGCTGTGCTGAGCTGATGTGGGGAGAGCAGAGAGCCTCAGTGGGAGGGAGTCTGGGGCTGGGACATATCATCCCATGGGGCAGGAGACTGCATGGGTAGAGGTTGGCACTGGGCCTGAGGGTTGGAGCCTGGAAGCAATTAGCTCACTGAGAGCTGGGAATCCATCCATCATGCCTGTCTCTCTGCTGTCAGCAAAAACCTGGGAATCCCACTGTCCCATGTCTTCACAGCACTCATTCCTTGCAGTCAAAAGCAGCACCTCTCCCGCCCATCCCTCCCATTGCTACCGCTGTTGACATCTTCAAGGTACAGTTATGACTCTGAAACTCACACAGATGTTACATGATGGAAGTTCTGGTTTGGTTTCCTTGCAAAAAGCAAACAGACTAAAAATGTCATGTATGTGGATGCATAAAGGCACCCGCCACCTTAACAGAAGGGGAATGTTTCACACCCATGAGTCTGCGATGAAGAAACAGGCAACTGAAATTGCCCATGACTTCCCTTGCGTGCGTGCACTATAGCCTTTCATTACATGACTGCATACCGCTTTTCCCACAGGATGCCTGCCTCATTCGGAGCACAAGATGTCCTGCTCTGCTCTGGCCGCCAGTCAAGGCTCTCTTGTGGAAGAGATGTGTGGCTGCCAAAGGCACCTCATTTTTCGCAGAGGTTGGAGGACGGCTGGTAAGTGACCACGGTGAACCACACCGAGCGGCGCAGGTATGGGCAGAGGGGCTGCTCTGAATCTGCCTCGTGTCACACTTGTCACCGAGTGAGACTCATCTCATGCACTCCAGCTGCGCAGGAGTTAGTTGTTTGGTCTGAAGTACTCACGCAGGCCTTCTCTGTCAGTGTGCAGAGACGGGCATTGAGCAGCATTGATCTGAACCGACCTGCAATTAAGGGCTGACACTGGACACTGAGAAAAAAAACCCAAGCCAGAATGATGAGTATTTGCTCACTGACGATTTACATGCATTCAGGGCAGCAATGGAGCTAGGAGAACTTAAAAATCCAGATGTACAGTGAGGCACAGCACAGCCGACCTCCAATCCACTCCCATTGAGTTTGGGTGCTTATTGCAGGTCCCTGTTTGCTCAAGTACCACACACTCGAGATAGCTTTCTGGAGTGACTCCATCAGGTCCCTTGTGTGTCAGGGGTACACAGATCACTTTGTGTGGGATAAATAATCAGTGACAATGAAGCATCTGGCCCAATGAACCACTGCAGCCCAATTAACCACTGGTCTGTCTTGCATATAGGTGGGGCTTTCACAGAATCACAGAATGTTAGGAGCTGGAAGAGACCTCGAAAGATCAACCAGTCCACCCCCCCTGCCCAAGCAGGATCATCTCTGAAGTGCTTTTCTGTGTGCTGTCTGAATCAGCAGCCTTAGAAGAACAAATCTGAGTTGTGTCTTTTACCCTTCTGCTGGAAATACCGTAGGATTCAATTTCTGAGATGGTTAATTCCAGTTTCTCCATCCTAAGGCAGGTATCCCCAGTTGGAGAGGTGTTTAACGTTTTACAGAACTCACTCCTGGGGTTCATTTCTCTAGTATCACTTTCTAGGAAAGAAAATACCCTTTCCTTTGCTTTCCCTTTTGGCAGAGAAGATAGATGTGTGCAGCAAAATTGAACTCCACAGGTGTTAGGCACAGCCTTGAATGCTTCCTTGAATGGGGAGCTCAACCTGTAATGTGGTGGTGATTTGTAGAGAGGATACATGGAAACATGGAGGGGTCTGTGTTAAAGGTCAGACTCATTGCTTCCATCTTATTCTGCAGCGCTGTTGTGGTTGCAACTTGCTTGAAGGTTCCATGAAACCCAGAGAAACCCAGCACAGACACGCCACTCGTGACAGTGAGTCTGGACGCGACCGCTTTATCAGAATATAACACTGCAGAAGTAGTGCCAGTTCCCATAAAAGAGTCAACAACATGTGACGTGTTCCACTCGGGTTCACAGCTGGGAACAGCGCCAGGCGGCGTGGGGAACGTGTGTCTGACACGCACGCATGCCCAGCTCCCTGGTTTTGCTAAGGGCACCATCAGATTTTGTCGAAGGAAAGCATTTTGCTCTGGCACAGTTAGGCAGACAGCTCCCCCTCTGCCATGGGAACCGACTGCATCATCGGGAAGTGGGCAAGCCTGTGGCCCAGGCTCTACTGGACCACTGAACATCTCTGTGCTGGTCCTGTTTCTTGTACCAGTGGAAACTGGGTGGAGCAGTGGGTGGGAAAGAGCATGTGAGGCGCATGTGGCCTGATGGGGTGTTGACTTGATAGTCAATCACTGTGACATGAAGGTACAAGGACACCACCTGGGAAATTTCTCCACACTGCTGCTTGGACTGCCAGATATTTTACTGCAGAGAGCAGCTGAAGGAAGGTGGTTTTGTAAAATAACAGTGAGAAACTACACACAGGAAGCAGAGATGGGCACTAACTACCCCAACAACCAGTTAAATATCAAGGCTAAACAATGGAAGGGCTAGGAGCAATTTCCTTTCTATTCCAGGCACCCAAACCCAGGTTTTGGAATATCAACTAGGATAAGATAAAACAACTCTTTTCCTCACTCTCCCCATGCACAAAAAAATGACTGGGAGCACAAACATTGGCAGCATCTCTAAGAGGGTGAAGCTCACTCCACCTGCCTGTCTGACTGGCTGCAACTCCCATGAAGAGCTGCACTGTCAGGCAATGAACAGGCAATGCTCCCCTCAATTCATGCACATCAAGCCATGAGCACTCAGAGCCTTCTAATGCACCTCCGATATGGCTACTGGTTGGGCCGCTCAGCTTTGATCGGTAGCCTGGATGTGGTGAGTCCTGGAGCCTCTACGGCAGAAGTAGCGGTGCTCCACTGCCTGCAGGAGCCTCATTTCAAATGCCGTAAATACTGAGGAATGTGCTACTTCTCCCAACCTTTCAGTGCTCTGTCTCTGTGTGCACAGATGGGCATTGGGAGACAGAAAGCCAAGTACAGCTAAGTGCACTGAAATGCTTTGCAGCTTTTTAAAATTTCACCCAGCATCTGAATCTGTTTATCTAACCTTTTTTTCCCCTCTCCTCCATTTTCTTTCTCAAAGAATTGCTCCTACTGTGTGGATGAAATGCACCAAAATGCAAACAAGCAAAATATGGAGCCCAGTGATGTTGAATGTGAGTTCCTTCACTGCCAGATGTGAAAAGAACAAGTGGTTTGAAAACCATAATTTGTTTTTTTTTTAAAAAAAAATAATTTGGTACATCTAGCAATTTGATGATTTAATGAGCACAGATGGATGTGGGATGAATTTCTAGGAGACAAGTGTTTAATGTATCTGCTCAGATTATTCCAGGACTAAGCATTATCCTTCCTAGTGCATGAAGGTAATTAATATTTCCCATTATGGGCATGAAAAAAACCATATGATCAGTTAAGGAATGCAGATACACCTATGATATGGAAGGTAATTCATAAATCAATTAGAGAATCTTGCCTGCTGTGTATAATTAGGGTTACTTCAATTATAGCTTATTTTAGGATTTAAAACTCAGGAATTAAAATGCTTAAAATCAGAGTAAGTTCTTTATCACCATATACCGCAATTGGAAGTATTTACTTAGTTTTAGCAGTCTAAATCTATTTACTCCTGGTTCCAGCAGGGCTGAGCAGATGTAGCTAACCCATGTCCCTCTGGTTCTATTCCACCACTTAAAAATCTCATCAGTCAAACGTTTCACTACCCAAACCATCCTGAGGTGAACTGAGGAATCTGTAGAATACAGGACTAGCCCTGGCATATCCAATACTGTGCTGGACCTCTCAAAAGTAAAGCTTGGAGAGCAGCACCTGCTGCAGGGGATGTTCTGCCTGGCTTCTTTTGAGAGTTACATTTAACAAAAGGTGCAGCAGTCCACTGATTTAATTACACTGGTGCTAAATTTGGTTTATATTGATTTAGCTTTTCTTATAGCATTAATCTAAAGTGATGTAGACCAAATTAAGTGTGCCTAAATAGGGATTGGATTTTCACTCCTTTTACTAAATTGCTTTTCCATGGATTTTAAGGACAATAGACTACTGTCATAGTCTGCTCTCACTGCCTTCATTACAATGCTGAAGGACTTGCCTATATTTATTTCTGCTTCAAGTCTAATAGCTGCACTTGAACAACAGCATCTCTTTTAGACAAAATGCCCAATATAAAGTAAAAATATTTCCCTGTCTGCATTTTCTGCAGTCTCTTACAGGCTGTCACCAAGCCTTTCCTAAGCCTGCTCTTTACCAGGTGTACTGGAGCTCCCTGTACCACTCGCTGCGAGTACATAGTTTTAAATTCCTTCATCGTTCTTACGATGGCACGCAGAGGCCACTCTGCTGCCTCAGTCTTGGCTCTTCAGAGACGTACTGTTACTCTGCGTTCTCCTCGCCAGCGTGGTGAACAGGCTCTGTACCATCGGGCCTGTCCACTTCATCACCAACCTCCCACTTCAGGTCTCAGTTCCGCAACAGCAAAGAATTTTATGCTGGACACTGCAGGTCCAAGACCCAACTCTTCTTGGGCTACACTACATTCATGACCATTTTCTAGTGATTTCTGATCCAGAGTTAGATTTGATGCCAGCAAGTCAGTTTTCAATCCACATGGTGTCTGTGGTGTCGGTTATGTACGTTTTTCACACAGTTCACACAGCAAGACACTTCATGGCAACAAATGAAATGCCTTGGAAAAGTTTAAATGTGTAACAGTGTCTTTTTTACCTTCCCAAACAAATTTCAACCTGTGTTCAGTATAAGGTATGAAATGTCCTGTAGTGTCCCTTGTGTCCTGCCTAATCTGCCCCACGATCCCAGCTGGCTCCAGGGTCAGGTGGCTTGCCCTTGCCCAGTCCACTCCCTTCACTTACTCGGACAAAACCAGTTTCTTTCAAACCTCTAGAACTTTACTATTGTTCCAAAATGGTCTCAAATATCAACTTCAGAGAGTTTCCTTGACTACTTTTTGAAAACTTTGTTGCTTTTGTAAAAAAATATGTTTTCCTCAATCACTTTCGGAGTAGAAAGCATTTCAGTAGCATTGTATCAGTTTCCTTCCCAGTCCTCAAGCTGTAGTCTTGTAGAAAATATTTACCTGAAGCTGATATGAGTCTACACATGGTGACCTAGCTCTTTTCTGTACCCCTGTTTCTAGTCAGTTCTCTCTCCCTCTCCACATGCTTTTGGATTTTGGTTTTCCTGCTCTACTCTTTTGGGGTTTGCAAGGCCAGTTACTCTAAGGTACTAAGGCCCTGAGAAGATTGATGAAATGAACTCCAGAGTTGCTGGTACAGTCCCCTCTGGAAATGAGCTACATTTTTGGTAACAGGTCACTGATGACAGCACTACCTGCAAGTATCCTAAAGAAGGAAAATTTGGTATTGCAGACTTCTACATACAAAAAATTTGGGTGTTGCAGAACAGTCCAGAAGGGGCCTTGATGATGCCAGTTGCCCCAGGCAAGGAAGCACCACGTGACAACTCTGTAAGTTTATTAAAACATAGGGATTCCACTTAAAAAGTGTCACTTGCCAAGAGCATTTACACCCTTTGGGCTGAGAAAGCAGTGCTGTCCCCCATATCTCAACCAGGGCTGTGTGGTGTCTTGGACAGGTGCTGCTCACCACTTTTTTAATCAATGATTAAAATGAAACCTGCACTCTCTGTCAAATGGCTTTCAGTGGGTAGATGCATGTAAGCCCTGTCTTCTGAAAAGACACTTGAGCCACCTACACTCAATCCCCAGAGCAGTGAGACCGCACCAACCTGTGAGCAAATAAAGCTTGCATCCCTCCCCAAAACACTCCCTCGAGGGTGCAGGGAACCTCGGGAGATGTGTGGCTTACCTTTCCCGGGGCAAAGGCTTGGGCTCTGGCCGAATAGCTGCCATGGAAGAGAGAGGCTGCCTAGCAGGAGAAGGGATGGAAAAATTCAAATCCAAGGAGCCCGTTTTCCTGTGCAGAGGTTCCAGCCCCATCGCTCCCTGCATTTCACTCTCGATAGGGCATGAGCCGGCCCTGCCGTGGCTGGAGAGGGAGGAGAGCTCGGGTCCCACCGCCCCTTGCAGGACTCCTTCGATGGCTGCTTGGGGGTCGTGCGTGGGGGACACAGACGGTGGGGAGCGTGACTTCTTCTTTGTTGATGCTCCCGCTAGAAGTTTCAGCAGCCCACTCTTCTTCTCCTTCTGCAAAGGAACCAAAGAGAGTATGGGCAGTGAGCAGACATACCGACTCCAATTCTCTTTTGGAAATGCACAATGTGTGTGGCAGGAAACCTCCCACTAGAGGTGGGTCCGGGTAGAACTTGAGCTTTCAGTAATAAAGACCCTATGAAAATGCCCCCCTCTCCAGCTGGACTTCAACTCGATCAGCAGAATAAGGACTCAGCATACCATGAAGATTATCTCCATTTTCGCATCCAGATTTACTGTAGGGAGAATGGAGGCACAAGATTTAATAGCTCTTTCCCGCACAAGATCTCCTTCACATCTGGCACCCTACAGCTGTACCTCTGTGCATCTCCCTCCCAGAACTGGGTCGTTTCTCATGTGTAAAGGCATCAACTTGATACCTTGATGTTTGAAGATAGAGCACAAAATTCACAGCTGGCAGAACTTTAAAACCTCTCATGGTTTTAAAGTTCTATCAGGGTTTCTGATAGGGAGGAATGAAATCAAGATGACAGCACCCTTTCAATTAATGTGGGAAAAAGAAAGTTCAACCTGAATTACTGAGCACATACATTTGACCTTGTGAGTTTTACATCAGTGTGGGAGAAATCCTACTCCATCCACATTTACCTCAAGCACAATCAAATACCAGATACTATGTCCTTCAGCTAGAAAGTCTTGTGGGTAGAGGTACTGCATGCAGAAACTGGCCATCATCGGCACAAGCTGCATAGCGCTAGTGTAGATTCGAAACCAGAAATGCTGTGCTGTAAATTTTCCAATTCCTTTTTATGACACAAGAAGTCTTGCTAAAGGTCTGTTAGATTTCTTCCTCTTCTGTCAGAAGTGCAAGCCATTACCCAAGACTATCTTCAGAGACTTAGGGCTGTGAAGTTTAGCTGTATTTGATAATTTGTTCTATAATAGGATCCCAGGGGATAAAAACGAGCCCTGTAACAGCAATACATATGGAACTGAAACTATCTTCAAGCGGAAACACTCTTTGGAAATACAAGCCAGTAATTTATTTATTCTCTATAGACAAAATGTCCCTTGAAAGGTTGAAAATGATGCTATTCTATGTGCTGACTGCTGAAGTAATTTCTCAAAGTGGCTTTAAAGAATAGGAGGGCTACAATAAAACATATAATATTTTAGAAGATGCTTGGATTTACTACAGAAAATGTACTTGCAGCATCTGGGGAATGGCCTGCTGGAGAGCAGTGTAGGTGAGAGGAACCTGGGGGTCCTGGTGGACAGCAGGATGACCATGAGCCAGCAATATGCTCTCGTGACTAAGAAGGCCAATGGCATCCTGTGGTGTATTAGAAAGGGGGTGGCTGGTAGGTCAAGAGAAAACCTTCTCCCCCTCTACTCCGATCTGGAGAGGTCACATCTAGAATATTGTGTCCAGTTCTGGACCCCTCAGTTCAGGAAGGACATTGAGAGAGTCCAGCACAGGGCCACCAAGATGATTAAGGGAGTGGAACATCTTTCCTTATGAGGAAAGGCTGAGGGAGCTGGGTCTCTTTAACTTGGAGGAGACTGAGGGTTGACCTCCTTAATGTTTCTAAGCATGTAAAGAGTGTCAGGAGGATGGATACAAGCTCTTCTCAGTGATGGCCAGTGATAGGACAAGAGGCAATGAGTCCAAGCTGGAACATGAGAAGTTCCACGTGAATGTAAGGAAAAGCTTTTTCACTGTGAGGGCTGGAAAATGTTTCACTGTGAGAGTTGCTCATGAAGCACTGGCACAGGCTGCCCAGAGAGGTTGTGGAGTCTCCTTCTCTGGAGACATTCAAGACCCACCTGGGCATGTTCCTGTGTGGCTTAATCTAGGTGATCCTTTTCTGGCAGGGGGGGTTGGACTAGATGACCTTTTGAGGTCCCTTTCAACTCCTGACACTCTGTAAATCTGTGATTCTGAATGATATCTCTGCTCTCAAAGTTCTTATTTGCATTCTTTAGCTGTCACAGGCTAGTAAGAAAACAGAAATGCCTTAGATGTTAAGACAAGGAAGAGCTGAAATGAAACACAGTTGTCATCACAGAGTCAACGTCCACTGATTTTGAAGAGCAGAGGCTGAGCTATGGTTCCAGATTCCAGTTTCCTCCTTACCACTGGTTCCAAAACCATGCTCTGTTTAAAAGGGCATTTGTCACTTACAGGATGAAAGGATCTATCTTGCCAAGATGTTCATGCAGGCAGAATCCTTGGAAGCTAAGAGGAGCTGACCATATGGCACCATCAGGTCAAAAATACTAAATAAATCCCCCCAGAGACAATAGAAAAGCAGACCAAAAGCCCCTGATAAACATCTTCTTTCCTAGATAGGCAGGGACCGCTGTGGGAAGTGCTGTAGGTGTGCACGCTAGAATTCACCTGAAGCACCAGAAAAATTCTTCAGTGTTTCACTCTCTAATTAAGAAATATCACCGCTGTCTTTGTTATATCAAATTTTAAAGCTCTTCACCAAATTGCAAAACTCTCCTTTCCCTGTGGCACACTGAAACAATAGCTCTAATGATCCCAGCATACTGTGTCAATATGCATTTGAAGGTGTCTAAAGGTCAGTGACAGAATACAATAGCCATTGTGGGGCTCTGGAGAAATGACTATTGTGCAGCAGTGAGCACTTTGAGCCTATTTAATTGGCAGCTTTGCACATGCAAAGTAACTATGTGAACTAAAGCCCTGTATAATGAACAATTAATATTCCTATGTGGTAGCAGCTTTTCTAATTTTTGCATCTAATTTAAATACCTTGGCAAATTTTCATTAGAAAAACCTTGTGTGACTTAGACCATTTAAGTCATAGGAGCAAAAATCTTTGGAAAGAAGGCAATGCATATATTCACAGCTATCTGCACACTAAAAAAAAATCAATTTTGTTTACAAGAATGGTTTCCCAGTCTACGTGGTTTGCCCTGGCATAAATTTCTACACTCAAGCTACTATCCCTCCAATAACAGAGGGCTATCATGAATTTGCTGCCATACTCTTTGTTCTACTTTAACAAAAGGAAAAATAAGGAATTGATTTTTTGCCCTTCTTACTCCACTGAGCATTTTACTAAACCTTTGACTCCAAAGAGAGATGAGGACTTCAATTGCTGAGCCTAGTCTTTCCTGTTAGTCAAAACCTGGGGAGTCCCTGTCTTCCTCACCGTGGCCTTGGGCAAGACGTTTAGAGGTGAACAGATATGAACCACTTTGGGTGCCTGGAGATTAGACATTTCATACAGCTCTTTCTCCCTTTGAGCCTGGCAAATGCTCTCAGCCTTCTGGTATTACATTGCCAGATCCTCTGCCGATGCTGCTCAGAGCACTTCAAGCAAAACAAGAGCTGTCAGGACCCGATAATTTACTGCGATGTCTCTCGTGAGAAACAGATTGGGTTTGAACCTCCTGCGATCAGCGGGTCAACCTAAACCTCTTCGTGCCTCCTCCCCCAATCTGTAAAATGGGACTAAGTAAAAACTCCTCCTTGAGCTGTGGGAATTCACCAGCGACTCCAGTGTTGCAAAGCAACTGGTCCTTTTCCATGGCTTCAACATTACAAAAGAAAAAGAAAAAGAAAGGTTTGGAATGGGATGTTAGTATGCAGTCCTGGTAGTGATTTATTGCAAATGTCCAAGTATTATGAATTCATTTATTATTTAGTGTAATAGCAGACATCCTTCACAAGAAATTAATTTATTATTTATATGGCTGCCCCACACAGTCCTTTCTTCAGCAGTTTTGCTGTAAATCAACGAAGCGTTAATGGGCATAAATGCTGTAGGGAAACCTACGCCAACTGGCTACAGACTCTGTGGCTTTTGAAAAGACATAGCAAGTTTACAGAGGACACACCTGATGACTTTTAGGAATTAAGGTTTTGAATGGGGAAAAAAGGAAGAGATGGTTTACTGTTTCCATTCACAGATGTCCAGTTTAGTATTTTCTAGGAAATGTGTAATCTACCGAAACAGCTGTGTAATTATCGGTTTTCTTTGTCTAGTAGCTACTTTTTCAACTGACTGCAAACTGTGTTTGACGTCGCTGCCTCCCGAACCTGCCAAGGTCAGGCCTCCACATCTGTGTTGATGGATGGATTCACAGCGTGGACAGAACTTCTCCCATCTCCTGGTAACTGCCCACATGTTTAGCTGAATTTCAATCATCACTTTGGTGTTGCTCATATTTTATTCTAGGAGGTTCAGAGTCAAAACTTCCAAACCGTTAATTATACAAGTAACAATACCTTGTTAAAAAAAAAAAAAAGAAAAAAGAAAAAAAGAAGGTGCAAAGTGAAATTAACTCTTTCAAATAAATCCCAGGCTGTTCCTAGTCAAGAAAAAAAGGTCTGTGAACACAGGCAGTACAGGTAGGTCAGATCTTCTTACCTCTCTAGCGAAGCCTGTGGTTGAGATTGTTCCTACGGCAAAGCACAAAAACCCTCAATGGAAATTAGTCTCTGGCAGCACAGAGATGGGAGAAGCAGAGTTTCAGTGACCCTGAAGCACAGACCCGGAGGAGCCAGCACCTAGACAGGTGCAAGTTCTCATTGATACGTTGCTGTGGGAACGTTTGGAAAAGTGAACACAGTCTGAGCTTAAGAATTCATGAAAGACTAGATCAAAATTAAAGTCTCAGATATGTAAATGTTGAAATATTTTGCTTCACAGTAATTGGGGATGATTTTTCCCCTCATTAATAACCCCACTTGAAGATAATAACTAGCTCTTCTTTCAGCTTCAGAGATGAGCACAGAACACAGCTACTTCATTGATGACTGAGAGATAACAGAGTCCCCTGTCTGCAAAGTAATAATCATGCCATAATCCAAATACCAATTATACGTACTGGCTGTATTAATAATATACATGGTTTTGGTTTGTTTTTGGACTTTTTGGGTTTTTTTAAGCCACCCTAATAAACAGAAAATTCTCTTTCAGTTTTCTTCATCTGCAGCTCCTAATACTTAATTTCCTACCTATCCAGGCTCATTAAATAAATGAGGAAGCTTTGCTGAAGCTGATAGGAAAACTGGCCCCAGCCATTAAGATGAGGTAATTTCTCATGCAACACCAGTTACACTGATAGATAAAAAACCCAGAGGGAGAAAAAAGGTTTCATTTAAAAATGAAGGAAAGAGAAACACAACTGTTTAAACTCTGCCCTGAGCCCTGCAGAACAAATGAGGAACTCATCAGTCAGTACCCCCAAACCACCGATTTTATTGCTTGTTTAACCTGGCCAGTACTTGTTTCAGTAAATTTAAGTTCATGTCTGGGGGACAGCGCGCTTCTATTCTGATTCCAACTTGGCTACCGGTGATCGATGCTTGCACTAAACGAGCGGGTGGTATTTTGGATTACATCTTTTAGGAAAAAGAAAGCTATTTATGTTTTTTAAATCTGTAAAATTAATTAACTTGATAATTATTGAAAAACACAAAACCAAGCCAGTATCATCTCAAAGGAAAGTTTCAGGTCTGGGATGCTGTTGGACATACATTCATCATCTGTGGTTTGCCACTCTTTCTTATGAGGCACAGATGACATACCGAACAAGACAACGGTAATTATTTATGACACAATTACTTCTGATTTTAGGGAAGGACTAGTTTTGTATGATAGACTGTATGGAAATACTTGCCAAAGACATAGTTTTTAACGGAGACAACTACCTCTGACCAGAAGTCTATTATTATAATCTCATTTACAAGTTGCATGCCAAAGAACAGAAAGGATTTTAGGATCACAATATCATTAGCTTTTAAATCCCAGTGAAAGAAACATGTCTATATACATACACAAACATTTTTGACTCATGGTCATTAATTTGACGATAACTAGTACTAAAGCTAGAGGAAAATGAGTAAAATGTCTTGCAGCTAGACCTGATTGATTGGGAATTTTAAATGTTTTGAAAACAAAACCGAGAAGAAGAAATTAGTGTTCAGGTCCCAGTACAGCAGAGCACATAGGCACTTCATCATGTGCTTTTGATGAGCCGGGGCGGATGCAAGGCTCCAGAGATTCCTAAAAGAGATAAAGAGGGAATCTAAAAATATATTTGAATATTCAATTTAGATGGAATATTAGATCTTTCAAATACTGGAACAAAGTTAAAGGCTAGCTCAAAGGGAAAAAAAATCCCTAAGAGGAAGCAGAGACTCAGCTATCAGTGAGCTTCCTGAAGGCTGCTGAATTCATAACAGGCAGAAGGTAAGAGGAACTCTAACACGATTAATGGTGACTGATGGACAGATGATCTACTACACTGATAATGCCTTTTTATTTTTTTCAGTGTTCCATGGAGGGAGAAGCCGATGGATGGATAGTTTTGTATGTCAGTGCTTTTACTGACCTGGCTTGTAGGGAATGGGTTGTGGTTATGAAAAGGATGGAAAGTTGTTAAGATGATACACATCTTACTCCATGCCCCAATAACAGTTTGCAGTGATATTTCTTAGCGGGAACAGCTGAAACAGAGCACCAGGGAATTCAGACCTACTGCTGGAATGAAGTAATTGTGTGCTGATAAAAGTGAAGTGTAAAGACAACACCAAAGGTGGTAATGAAACTATGGTTCTCATGAAGCCTATGGAAAGATTTCCATTTATTTCCAAGCAGTCACTGTCTCTAGTGCTAAGCTCAGATGGATGGCTTCCTTTCAAGTGCGAGCAACCTCCTTAGGAACAAAAAAGCAGAGAGTAGGCATGATATCCTTGTACACATTAGACATTCAGCTCCCTTCACTGAGCAATCCACTGGATGTTTGATTATCCTAAACCAAGTAAGGGAACTTCAGCACAAAGTACTGAGCATCTGCATAGAGAATCTCCCCTTCTCTGCTCTCAGCTACAAAACAAGACCTTTAAATCATGACAATAAATAAATAAATAAATAAACAAACAATTGTAATTAACCTCCACGCTTAGCGGAAGTTAATGCCCGTCGTGTAACTGGTCTAAAAGTGAACACAGTGTGAGCTCTGGGAATACAAATCCCAAGTATTCCCATCCTACTATTGGCTCTGAACTGCCTGTTTTCACACAGAAAGCTGGTGCTCAGCAGTGTCCAAAAAGGCAAAAAAGAATGGGAATTGTTAGGAATAAACCTATAGAGAAAGAGGTAAAAACTACCTGTAGAAAACAGCGCTGCGGGAAGCCCTGCCATGCTGACCTTCCTGAATGCTGCATCCTGTTCTGGCCACTGCAGCCAGACTAGGATATCATAGGACTATGAAAGGGCAGTGTGAGAGGTGTGGAACAACGTTGGAGATGCCTGCTTGGAAGGCAGATGACTGAAGGAAATATCATAGCAGCCTAAAAACCCCCTGCCTACAGAGAAAAGCTAATGTGGGAATAGATGGGCTATTTCCCACAATACAGGAATTAGGAACCTAATGAGATTATCAGACAAATGGTCAAAACTTAAAAAAAAAAAAAAAAGGAAGCACTTTTTCACACAACACATAATTAAATGGAAATTTGCTTCACACAGCACTGTGGGGGCCAAAAGTATGAACAGGTTGAGAGTGGATTAGACAAATCAATGGAGAACAGATCTAGCAAGGGCTATTAAAATAATGGTATGGATCCAACCTCTACTCTGGGAAGTCCCAACAGGTAAATGAAACAGTACTTACAGCATACACAAGGTGACTCCACCTCGCTACAAGGAGATCATAAAAACAGTGAGAAAGATTGCTATGATCAAAACATTAGCTACGGGGTGAGAGCACAGGGAACAGGCATGAGCCCTCCCCTCTGCCCTCCCAGCTTTGGGAAATCAGCTGTTCAGAGACTTCCTCGGCCGCAGGGGTCTGAGAGAGGGCAAAAGGCAGCTGGCGGGATGTGGTGTCAGCCAAGGAAGAGACACAAAAGGTTGAGAACCGTGGCCCCAGAGCACTTACACAGCCCTGCTACTGCTATTTGGATTCCTCAGCTCTAGTTCTGCTCTTCAGAACACAGATTAAGGTTTGAAGTGCTTGTCCTGCACCAAGGAGCTACAGAAGCACTGGGTGGGGGCTGACAAAGCCCTGTTGCTCCCCAGAGCACACTTTGCCTCCTAATCTGGCACCACACTGCCTTTGTATGTACCAAGGGCTTCCTTGGAGCCACTATGGGGGTCTCCTACATAATGCTACTCTGTGCCTTGAAGATCAACCCTAAACTGAAGCCCAGCAAAGGTTAAACCTTTGTTTTAATATAAATCAAGTATGACTTGATTTAGTCAACTGTGGTAGATGAACTGTACTTTCCAGAGAATTTAAGAAAACAGCTGGGCAGAGTATGAGCATCCTTTGAAACTTTAGGTTCATTTATTCAACTGGAGAGGAGAATCTATCATAGCTTCACTGACAACATGGGATTCTGAAATACGAAAAAGATGTATAAATACATCAGCTGTTAGACAAACTGCTTAGAATTAGGGGTTTTAAATAAGATGATTTAGACTGACTGGTTAATTTGCTGCTGTTTGTCTCTCATAAGGAAGTGTAAAAGATTTATTGGTCCTGGGGAGCACCGGGAGCAGCGCTCACATTTTGCAGAAAGCCAGAGCAAGCTCACGCACCAAACACCTGAATGAAAGAGAATCACTGACAGAAGTCAGGATGTCCTTTGACATACTCTAATCTTACACACAGTTAGCTCTGGCTTGCCCCATTCACAAGGGATGGATTTCATTTCTGAAGCAAACAGTTAAAATTGCTTGGACTTGCTTCATAATCTTATTAAATGACAGTCAAGTGAGACTTGTATTTTTATAGAAAGTGGAAACATGTGGGTAAAAGGTCTGGATTAGTGGAGGTCATCTTGTCCCTTGTTGCTGATGTATCTATTCCCACTTGGTTGATATTTTTCAAGCAGCTGTGCCATCTCAAGCTGTAATTTCAGCACTTCCAACAACGATGGAAGTTGGGCTGGCCTGCGCTCAGAGAGATGATTACTTGTGGAAAATTCAGGCATCACAGAAGGTATATTCTTCTCTCAAGATCAATCCTCCATGTTGCTCTGGTTTAACCTGGCAGGTAGTTAAAGCAACCACGCAGCTGTTTGCTTACTCCCCACCCCACCCAGTGGAACAGGAGACAGAATCTGAAAAAAAAAAAGGTTAAACTCATGGGTTGAGATAAAAAGAGTTCAGTATGTTAGAAAGGGGAGATAATAATAATTATTACTACAAATATAATCATTATTATTTAATTAATAATAATAATAATAATAATAATAATAATAATAA
>VXBZ01001810.1:632899-703270 GCA_013399135.1 Heliornis fulica | reverse complement strand
GAATAATAAGAATGTTAGTAGTATGTACAAAACAGCACACTACAGTTGCTCATCACCTGCAGACCACTGATTCCCAGCTAGTTCCTAAGCTGCACTCCTGCCCTCAGCCAGCTTCCCCCAGGTTATACNAAAGGTTAAACTCATGGGTTGAGATAAAAAGAGTTCAGTATGTTAGAAAGGGGAGATAATAATAATTATTACTACA
This sequence comes from Heliornis fulica, assembly GCA_013399135.1. Classification (NCBI taxonomy): domain Eukaryota; kingdom Metazoa; phylum Chordata; class Aves; order Gruiformes; family Heliornithidae; genus Heliornis; species Heliornis fulica. The sequence continues at coordinate 703,065 of VXBZ01001810.1, read as the reverse complement.
AATATAATCATTATTANAGCTGTCCTGGTCGTGTCCCCTCCTAGCTTGTCCTGCATGCCCAGTACCCTTGCTGTCAGCTCAGTGTGAGAAGCTGGAGAATCTCTGATTTAGTGTAAACATTGCCTAGCAACAGCCAAACCATCAGCACGTAATCAGCATTATTGTCACCCTAACTTCCAAACACAACACTGTACCAGCTGCTAAGAAGAAAATTAACTCTATCCCTGATGAAACCAGGACACTGTGTAAAGGAAAAAGGTCGTTCAGTGGAGAATGAAAAAATGCCAAAAAATTTGTATGTACTGGACACTGGAACACATTACAGTGAGAAAAGTCCTACAAACAATGTATCAGTTTATAAAAAATGCATTTAGCTAGAGACTGAGGAGTCAGCGGAGACTGACAGAACATACCACGGCTGCATGTGTGTGGCCTTGAGCTGACGAAAGTAGAACCTCTTCTTGCTCAAGCAAAGTATTTCTGGGCTTTGCACTGGCACTGGGGCAGCTGGGACCAGAATGAGGAGCTTGGATGGTTCTCAGATAATCTTACATTGTAGAAGTAGGTCCTTGACACCATCAAAGCAACGAGCATGAAAATTTCTTGCTCTCTTAAGACTGCCCTCCAATTTTTGGCAGCTCCCTCAGCATCAAATCTGAGCATGCAAAAAATTATTCTCTATGTATTTCATTCAATTAAAAAAATCAGGTCTTGCCCTCACAAGAAAGCATCTCAAACAAGACATATGATACTTTATGAGCATCAAGAGAGAAATACCAACATGCTCAAGTCAATGGCTTTTTTTTTTTTTTTCTGTGAGTAAGGGGAAGCTCAGTCTCTCAGCACCCGTGGGAGTCAGGGAGTACCGGGTGCTCTGTATCCATGGGTATCACAGGTCTTGCTGAACCCAACAGAATCACACATGAACAGAACTGCTGTCTGGCACACTGAGGTGCCACCAGTCATTATGGCACATAGGCTTTTCAGGCAAAGGAGATGAGTTTTCTGCAACCTCCGCTGTCAGCTGTGTTACAGTCATTTTCAGTCCTACTACGTTTCCAAGCAATGCCCTATGATTACTCTGGAGACATGTCGAGGTGGCTGAAGTCCTTTTCTCTTACAGGTACCAATTGATCATATATGCTCTTTAAAACATGAAGAAAGAATTCCAAAATAGTTTTAAAGGATTGTAAAGTAAGTGGCTGTCAGTGTCAGAGAAATGCCTAGGCATGTAAATGACAATTTCTTTGACAAAGTGACTAAGGTACTGTGGCTTTCCAACACTTAGGTTGTAATTACTAGTAAGCTTTGCAACAGTAAAGGCCAGAAGCTGCTCAAGCCCCGGCAGCATTTGGAAAATGAGCATCCCCCCTTCAGCAAAAAATGGATTTAATCTTCTTTTCTTTCCTAGCTTCATCCTCTTGGTACTTAAAAAATAGAAATGGAGCCATCAAAGACCATTTGCTAAAAAACCTTTATACTAAAGCCAGGTCTTCAGGAGTATAAAATTCCCCTTTCTTAAATTGAAGAGCTGAGCAAGCAGGAGCATCAATGAAAAACAGAGTTAACCAAAGGGAGCAGCTAGGGTATAATATGAAAGAGGAGTCAACAACACCGGCTTTTTTTCCCCTTTTAAGTCTGGTTTTACATTGCAATCCTATTCCTCCATAACAGCTTCCCTTCCTGTGTTTTATCCACTTCTTTTTCCCTGACACATTACCTGCAGGTATGACCATATAATTAAATGCAATTAAGTTGCACTGATTTAACTAATTACCACCTGTTATGTGAGCCACCTCTCCGTTTCCTCATCCTACCATAACTGTGAGACAGCTGACTTGGGTAACACATGATGTCCAAGGACATGCTTTATGTCATAGCTGGTAGTAGAATAATTTCAGCGGGGCAGGCAGTGAGCAGCATCTCACATGGGTTACACACATAGTCACATCTGTAACCTCAAGAGCTCTCTGGACATGAATTTGTTGCTTGTCTGGAGTGTTTTATGCAATGAGGCAGTGACATCTGGTTGGGGTTTTCACATGCCACCACTGCAGAAATAATTAGCAATGACAACATATACACAGCATAGTCCTCTTTACTCATGCAGCTACTTGACTGATGCAGAAGAGGTTAGTGTGACCTGAAATAAAAGGTAGATCTTGACAAATAACAGCAGGAAATGGTCAGTTTTAACACACGAGCTCAAAATGTCTCTCTGAAAATGTTGGTCACATACACCTCACATCTGAAAAGGATGGAAACTATATAAAGGTAAAATCACTACTGCACTGGAGCAGAAATGACAACTTTGTCATAATAGTCCATCTCTGAGCTCACCTACTATAGGTAAGGACGAAAAACCCTTTATGCAAGTCAGATAACAGTGCAGGACGATTTTCTCTTGACCACAGTGGTTGATTGACTGATGTTCTGCACAGATTGACAACCTTTCTTATTTTCATTTTAGCAGAACAGTGTGGGTAAACACTGACATAGAGTGGTCTAGTGTTCAATTTGATCATGGTTGATTGGAATGTCTCTGCCTACACAGATAAGAGAATTAATAGTCCATTAGTTAAGCAACCACAAATTCTATCCAAACTCCTGTACTACGGTTAGTTTGCTGTATCTGACAACTGTCCCCAGCAGAGCAGACAGTATGATAAATATCTTGTATATGTTTGTTCTTCCAACTTCCTGCTAGGACAGAGATGTGTGTTTGAGGGGTCTCTTCCAGTCTTGCACTCTCGATCTTTACCTCAGCAGCACTCATGCAAGAACCCAAACTGCAGATAACCAGACGTTTCCAGTTGCTTTGCAGTGTTTTCCAGCTAATGATTTTCTGTCAAACCAAGATGACATTTCACATAGGTACCATCAGGGCTTGTCTCAGTCCCAGTGCTAGCCAATCTTTTCATTAATTACTTGGGAGGCGAGCTAAAGAGTGCACTTCTAAAAGCAGCAGTTTAAGCCTGCAAGCAGTTGGAAGGTGTACTGGTTTTATGTGGGATGGAGCTACTTTTCTTTGTAGCAGCTTGCATAGTGCTGTTTTGGGTTTGGAGCCACACAAGGGTAATAACACACCCCACTTTAGTTATTGCTGAGCAGTACTTGCAAAGTGTTAGGACCTTTTTTTCCTTCTCATGCTGTCCCACTACCCACTAGCCTGGGGGTTCGCAAAAAGATGGAAGGAGGCACAGCTGGAAAAGCTGACCCCAACTGACACTCTGATGATCCATATGGGTCCCTTCCAACTCAGGATATTCTATTATTCTATGATACCCAGACCCAGGAGATACAGAAGTCTTGTGAAGTGAAGACCTTCCCTTGGTTGAGGAGAGTCAGGTTAGAGAACACCTAGGCAAACTCAACATCCACAACTCCATATGCCCAGATGGGATGCACCCATGAGTGCTTAGGGACATGTTATTGCTAGGCTGCTTTCAATCATCTTTGAAAGGTCATGGAGAAAAGAAGAGGGGCTTGAGGACTGGAAGAAAGCCAGCATCACTCCAGTCTTCAAAAAGGGCAAGGAGGAGGACCCATAAAATTACAGGCTAGTCAGCTTCACCTTCATCTATGAAAAGGTGATGGAACAGCTTATTCTGGGGTTAATAATAAGTGTGTGGACGAAAAGAAGTTTATTGGGAATGGTCAACATGGATTCACCAAAGGGAAATCATTCCCAAGTAATCTGACAGCATTCATGACTGTCTGGGTGGATATAGAGATAGCAGTAGATGTTGTCTACCTTGACTTCAGAAGGCTTTTGACACCTCTCATAACATCCCTGTCAACAAGCTTTGGAAGTGTGGGTTGGATGAGTAGACTGTGAGATGGGTTGAGTCCTGGTGGACAACAAGCTGTCTATGGGCCAGCAGTGTGCCCTCATGGCTATGAAGGCCAGTGGTATCCTGGGGCGTATCGAGAGGAGTGTGGCCAGCAGGTTGAGGGAGGTTGTTATCACTCCTCTCTACTCTGCCCTGATGAGGTCACATCTGGAATATTGTGTCCAGTTCTGGGCTGCCCAGCTCATGAAAGACAAGAAACTACTGGAGAGAGTCCAGTGGAGGGGTACAGAGATGATGAGGGGGCTGGAGCATCTCTCCTTTGAGGAAAGACAGAGAGACGAGTCTGTCTGGCCTGGAGAAGAGAAGACTGAGAGAGGATCTGATCAACACTTACAAATATCTAAAGTGTGGGTGTCTAAAGCATGGGGACAGATTCTGTTTAATTGTGCCCGGTGGAAGGACAAGGGGCAATGGGCACAAACTGGAACACAGGAAGTTCTGTCTGGACGTGAGGGAAAACTTCTTTATTCTTTACACTCTCGTTTGGAGTGACAATGTTTGCCTTCCCAAGTCACCATTGAGCGTGGTGGAGCCCTGCTTCCCTGGGTATGGCTGATCAGTCCGTGGGCTGTAGGGAATGAATTCCTCCTCTTGCTTTGCTGGCATGTGTGGTTTTGCTTTACCTACTGACCTGTGTTTATCACAACCCATGTGTTATCTTACTTTCTCTTCTCCAATTCTCTCCCCTGTGGTGGCTGTGTGAGGCCAAGCTGCCTGCCAGGGTTCACCCACAACAGAAGGACAAATAGGCTAAGAATTCATAACAATTTTCGTAAAATGGAGAAATTATCCCAAATCACCATGGTGAACTCTGCAAAGACAAGTGTGAGATGCTACTGCTAGGAAGGGGAAATCAAATGCACAGATGCAAAATGAGGAATGACTGGCCAGCCAGGAGCTCTGCTTAAAGGATCATGGGAGTTACAGAGGATCACAAACTGGGCACGAGTTTTTTTGTTGCAAAAAACCTGAGCTTCATCTAGAAACATATTAACAAATATCATATGTAACTCATGGAAAGTGCTTATTCCATCTTAGTTGGTTATAGTAAAGTCTCAGAAACCCTCCACTCTGGGGCACAGCTCTGTAAAACCTCAGTAAGCTGAAGATTGCCCAGAGGAGAGCTGAAAGTGTCATCAGAGGCTAAGAAAGCACTGTGACCTGTGAAGCAAGGCTAGGAACTAGGCTCAGTGAGGCTGAGAGAATTTTTGAGTACTGAACACATTATTAGTTCTCCACTATACGGACGGATGTCAGGAGAAAGCTGATCAGCTGTTCATCTGGAGTAGCACATGAAGAAGCAAGTTCAATTTGTAACTGCAAAAGATTTGGGAGGGAAAATAGGGGATTTTCTGGCCCTAGGAATATGAAAGCACAGCAATACATTGCCCAAGGGAGATGCGGAATGATCTTTGATGAATGATTTTAAGAAAAATTAAATCAGACATCTGTGGTGATGGCTTACATCTGACTTCCTCATAGCTGGTGAAAGGAAACCTAACCTAGGCCTGGAGGACCACCATCCTTCCACCTCCTCTGTTCCATTTTCACACAATCACACAGAATCGTGGGATCACAAAGTTGGAAAAGACCTTTAAGTTCTTCAAGTCCAACCATACCTGTCCTCTCCTAAACCATATCCCTCATCTACCCATCTTCTAAATACATTCAGGGATGGTGACTCAACCACCTCCTTGGGCAGCCTGTTCCATATCCATCGAAGAGTTCACTCTTTCGGTGAAGAACTTCTTCCTAACATCTAATCTGAATCTTCCCTGCTGTATCTCTGGGCCAAGTTGCATCTAAGCTTGCCAACCAGGAGAAGTTGACCTAGATACAAAACCTGCGCAGAACTATTGAAAAAATTGGAAAATCAGTTCTGTCCTTTATGTCCAGATCAAAGCCTAGCTTATGTGTTTCCCTGGTCACAGCAGGCACCATCAGATAGTATCTGCTGGTCTGGTCTCCTACCTTTTCTGTTTCCAAGTTTAACAGTTGCGCTAGATGATCCTTATGATTCTCTTCCAATTCATGATATTATATGATTCTATGATTCTATGACATGAAGAATAACATGAAGTTGTACAGGAGGGAAAAGAGAACTCTGAAGTCATCAAAAAACCCATCTAGTTCCATTTTAAAATATAGCAACTCTGAACTGACTGTGACATGGGACTAAGAACTACAGTACAGGAAATCTACTTTACTGCAAAGTAACTAAATTGGCCATGGACTCACATTAAATCACTACTTCTCTCTGGGGCATCTGGTGATGAAGCCCAATGCCAGTCTGCTGCCAGTATGCTGAATGCAGCGAGCTGTGTGTGAAGAAGGTTAATATTTTAACTTACATAGTCTGAACTTACAGAAATGTATCAGTGAATATGAATCAAAGAAAATATATGCAAAAAAAAAAAAGCAAAGCAACAGGTTGAGTTCTGCTTTTAGAATTAATTGGTTTTTAAAAGGTTGACTGCTTGACACCTTCTATTAATTGATTACAGGCAGCCTGCAGATGTAGTGTCTGAAAGCAGCTTCTGCATGGTGTACTTTCTGAATTCTTAAGACTTATCTTTTCTCCACAGGGTATAATAAATGTTTGGGTTTTTTTCCCCAATACTTCAGAGACCTGCCTCCATGTTTTGACTTGGTCTGAAGGGAATTACTAGATGCTTGAGACATTTAGTTAAAAAATCCCCAACTAAACCAGACTGACTTTAAAGTGGCATTACCATCTGGCAAAACATAGAGCTGAGAGCCTGTGAATCTTTCTGTTGCTACTGCAAAATGAAAAATAAACAAAAATATACTAAATAAGATAAATATCCTTTTGCTTTAACTTGGTTATGCCTTCAAGTTACATGATAAAAACAGGAACATGTTGCAAATATGTTGTCTGTTATAATGCACTGTTCCTACGGTACTGATGTTTGTCAGAAACTGCAGTTTCATTTAGTTTATGTAAATCTGCTAGCAGAGCTTGCTGAAATTCTGGAGTGGGTCCAGAGGAGGGCAACCAGGCTGGTGAAGGGTCTGGAGAATAAACCTTATGAGGAGCGGCCGAGGGAGCAGGGGATGTTTAGTGTGTAGAAGAGGAGGCTGAGGAGAGACCTTATCACTGCCTATAATTACCTGAAAGGAGGTTACAGAGAGGTGGGTGATGGTCTCTTCTGCCAAGTGACAGGTGATAGGACAAGGGAAAATGGCCTCAAGCTGTGCCAGGGCAGGTTCAGATTAGATGTTAGGAAGAAGCTCTTCATTGAAAGAGTAGTTGGGATGTGGAACAGGCTGCCCAGGGAGGTGGTTGAGTCACCATCCCTGGGTGTATTTAACAGATGGGTAGATGAGGGGCTCAGGGATATAGTTTAGGAGAGGGCAAGTATGGTTGGACTCAATGATCTAAATGTTCTTTTCCAACCTTGTGATTCTGTGATTCTGTGGATTATTTCTGCACTGACACTAGGTATTTTACCCACCTATTATGCATAAGTATAGGGAAAAGCAAGGAAAAACGACAGTACCTCTGTGTCCAAAAAAAGAAACACGGGCACACTGAAAGATGATTATTGCCAATTTTTCACAGGAAAATTCAAACTTTGTCTCCACAAAATGAACACATTGGCACTTGAGATACTTGTATCTCAGTGAATAATCTGTTTCCTTTTGGTTGTGTAAGGCTAAAGGTCTTGTGAATTCACAGCTGTAAAACCACTGAGGAAAGCAAATGAGTCCTGGACAAGAGGCAGGCCAAGATGCCACCAACTCTGACTCATTGCAAATTTTTGTATTGTTTTCAAGGCATACAGCTTGTCACTGTGTTTTTCTGCTGGAATGGTTTCAACCTAAATGTTTTCCTTCCTGAGAGTGGTGGGGCAGCGGCAACCCAGTGCTAGCTGAGTGGAAGGGCAAGGACAGGTATGGCATTTGCTGTTTTGTTGGAGTTTTTTTTCCACCTGTGCATGGAAATTGGGATCTTGATGTTCTAAGGGAATGAGGTATAAACCATGTTGTTTGGGAGCAGTGTGAGGACAGGGAAGAAGCTGGGATGGGATGCTCAGCTGCACAGTTGTGCAGTCTGGAGCAGGGATTGGCCCCCTGTGATCCCTTAACAGCCGGAACGTGTCAACGTCTCCCATCCATACCACAAGAGTGCTTACATTTCACCCAACTAATCCAAGGAGATGTTTGCCGTGTTCCCCTCACCCCTCAACCCCCCAGCACACAGCCTGGCCCCATCCAGCCATCTGGTCCTGCGTGATTCCTTCTGCAGGCGGGGGAATGCCATGGGAACGCCAGTGCTGGGATGCTCACACGCAGACATGCACTCGCGCACACACACGCCTCCAGCCTTCTGCTTCCAGCACTCCCTTGCATGCTCTTTCTTTTGTCAGCTCTACTTTCGGCCTCAAGCCACTCTACGGGGTTTGTAAAACCCTGTGGGTCCTCTGTATTATAAAATTAGGTTTCTACAGGTGCCAGAAGAACGCTGTGCCTTGGCATCCAAACAGCTTCTTCTCCAGTTAGTAGATAAACTGAATTTCCTCTTGAAGCTAAAGCACTCTTCCCCTGGATCTGCCTCTCCATACGGAATGCAGCACAGAACCACTCGAAACACCATTGGAGAAATCCACTGCGGACACTTGAGAAATCCTGTGACAGCACTGAAGCAGATAAGCAGAGGCGGGGGGCGAGGAGGGAGAAGAGGGATAGTTTTCAGAGTCTGCTTGGCAGCAAAGTAACGCTTGAAATATCTGCAGGGAGTTTGAAAGCATTTCCTAACATCAAAAATGTGAAGAAGAAAAAGAAATTTTGATCAATGGCTTATTGCCCTTGATCTAAGCAAGAGGATCCTAGCCAGTCAGAAATAACAGAAATCTGGTTTATTGTAAAGCTGAAGTTTTCTGTGTTTTGACAGCTGGGGCTCACGCTTTTGGCTGAGTTATTTGCTAGCCTTAAAACATTCATCAGTGAGTTGCCAGGTTTTTGTCCTCTCAAACTGAACTCTAAGGATGAAGGAGAAGGTGCTGGAGAAATTTTAAGCACGAGTTCTTTGCCCTAAAACCAGAACTTTGTGGCCTGAATTCACATAACCAGAAAAAGAGGTTTCCGTTTCCTGGCCAAGTTTCTGGTCAATCACTTGCTGGTCACAGAGCCAAGATTCGCTTTCTGGAGCATGGGAAGTGGTGGCTCATTTGTGATAAAGATGGGCCCCTTGCCTTTCCTGGGAGGAAATGGATTAGCAATATGTATTCTGTGCACAACCCTTGAGACAATTTAACTAGAATATTCCAGATCACAGCATCCTGTGAACTGTGATGTGAAATGATCCAAGGACTGGAGCATCTCTACTTTGAGGAAAGGCTGAGAGAGTTGGGCTTGTTCAGCTTGGAGAAGAGAAGGCTCTGGGAGGACCTTATAGTGGCCTTCCAGTACCTGAAGGGGCCTATAAGAAAGCTGAGGAACTAACTGTTCACGAGGACGTGTAGTGATAGGACGAGGGGTAATGCTTTTAAACTAGAAAAGGGGAGATTTAGGTTGGATATAGGGAAAAATTCTTAACTATGAGGGTGGTGGATCACTGGAACAGGTTGCCTGGAGAGGTGGTGGAGGCCCCATCCCTGGAGACAGTCAAGATCAGGCTTGATAGGGCTCTGAGCAACCTGATCTAGTGAAGATGTCCCTGAGCACTGCAGGGGGGTTGGACTAGATGGCCTGTGAAGGTCCCTTCCAACCTATTGCATTCTATGATTTTATCCTCACTGAAGAATAAACTGGAACACACATTAAGCTGAAAAGTCAGGTCTGACTCTGAAAGTGATCCATGAAATGTGTGTGTTGGTTCCACGATCAATTTAGATGTCTTGTAGAGTAGTACCTAAGCAAATTACTGTCACAGAACTTGTTGTTTATCTTTTTGATCCAAACTTTCACATGACTATTGCAGCGTTGCAGCCCGCAGCCTCTTAATGCTTTCTATATTCTGATACACTTACCCTAAGAATCCAAACCAGACTCTTATGTCTTGTGCTGCTTTCATGTAGACAGATGTTATACTTCCATTTCGTAGCTGTACAACTTAGGGGGCTTTCTCAGGTGAACTGATTACGAAATGAAACATATTAAATCGTTTCACATCTGCTATGAAGACTGAAATCCTCTTCCAAAAATTCAGGGCCAGTCATATTGACTCTGTATCTGAAACATCTACTTTCATCAACTCTGTCCTTAACTTCCTTTACTTGCCCCAGGTTAACCACTATTTCTGTAATGTCATTTTTATATCTACAAAGTCCTTGCAAGAGCTCAAGACTTCCCTTTTAAGACTGATCTTCCATTTTATGGATAAGGAATTAAATTTCTCAGTGGATATGAAGTGATAACAAACCCTTTTAACTTGGGGACAAGTTCATATGAGAAGAAGTTGCAATGCAGAGACTAACAGCAAGTGAAAAATGATGGTGAACTACAGTGAAAGATTGGTTTTAGTTCTGATAGCTTAAACAGACAGCTGTAATGTCAACTCAGGCCAAAGAGCATCTCAGAGTTTACAAAGCCAAATTTTCAACAGGCCTTTGATCTAGTCTCCAACCCTTTGTAAAATGAGGGTGAACAACTAAGCATGCAGGTGGCAGATCTGCACTGAGAGATGTTGCGTGGTGGGACCGGGCAGAAGGCAGCACTGTCAGAATGGAGGAATGATGGAAAGGGGCGTCTCTCTGGTCATGTCTGTACAGGCATGTAAACCAAAGTCAAGATTTAGCATCACACCTGGGTCCACATCCATTAACTATTGTGGGTTTAGCTTATATCGAGCCCTCTGCCAGGACAACACATGGGCGCGGTGTGGGCCATACCATGTGGCGAGACTGCTCTCAGTGAGCAGTCTGGATGCAGCCACCCTATTTTGTGTGAAGAGAAGAAAGCTTAGAAGTGTGGATGCAAGTCACACAAGGACACTTGAAGGGCCAGAAAACAAGCTTTGGCATGTCCTGTTTTGTAATGTAGTCCTTACACTAGAATCATGCCAAACATACTTCATTGTTTGAAGAACGCAGCTATTTTGAGCAGAAGGACCAATATTTGAGAAAGCGAGAGATACTGGTGAGAACAGGCAGATGTTTGCTGATTCTATCTTCACATGCAAAACTGTTGGTGCCCATTCAAAGAAATTTTGTGAAGATGTGTCTCATGTTATCCTAACATCAGTAAACAGCGGCCCAGTGTATTTTCCTATTTGTTGTGACTTGCTTATCCAGATTGTCTCTATAGTCCAGGGACACAGTTACTAAATTTAAAGCTGCAAACAGATGTGTGCTCTCAGCACACTTGCAAGACACGTTTAATTTTACACTGCCAATTTTCAGACATTTCTATACACTCCAGCTAGGTAAACTGGTAAGGAATTGGTGGAATTCAGGAATGAATTAAATGCTTACTCACTAGTACAAGATCTTATTTTCCTCTTTAGCAGATATTGGGACAGACATTTTGGAAGAGTTTAATCAAAATCCTCATCAAAAGCCAAATGAGTGGATTTTAAAGGAAGTTTAATTACAGTGGTCAAACCACCTAGCATGATTTGCTTGATTTGATTAATGTAATGAGGAGCACATTTAATGAGAAATGCATTAATTCATTCAAACAAGTGGTTTTATCAGAAGTATTAAGCATCAGTCCAGATTATGTACAGCAGAAACTATTATGGCAAAAATTGACCGAGGTCAAAGCAATAGTCATACCATAATTAGAAGTTCTCAGCTGTAATCTACCAGTCGAACTTGAGCCACACTCATCATGACTGATAAAGCAGGTATCCCATTTTAAAAAAAAGCCCCCAAAACATAAGGGTTTGCTTCCATTCCACAGGTGGGTTCTCCACCCCTTTCTTTCAGATGTTCAGAACATTTGGGAAGTGGGGTTGAATTCTCTGAATTTCAGATGGTCGCTAAGGCAGATATTATTGGCAAATGATGAAGTGAGAGCTCAAAGGACTCCTGATGCCACCCCACCACCCTTAAAGGAAATGGGAGGTTCCCCATTTGCTATCTGTTTTACCTCCCTCCTGTTCCTGTGATGTCTCAGGGACACTCATGCTCCTAATGTGGAACAGAGTGTCTTTGAGGGAGCATTATTATATTCCTTCTGGGGAAGGAAACTTCCTTATTGGAAAAGAGGAATCGAAGTGGGAAATCATAAAATATAAATTGGTAGAAGTTCATATCTCAAAATACTTTTCCCACTATCTCCCAGCCCAGCCTTCAAGCAGCCCAACCAACCTTGTTAAACTTCTCATCTAAAGCAGATTTCCCAAGGACCAATATGTCTAACTATATCAGAGTGATAAATACAAAAATTGCAATTCATCTCCATAGTTCTCAAAAGAAAGATGCACAACAGAACCATGAAAAACAACAGAACCTCAGCACGTCTATCCCCAAATGCAAACTATCTCTATTTCATGGTATGCATACCACGTGCCTTCTGGACCATAGTGAACTCACACTGACAATCACTGTGTGAAAGAGAAGCATGGTTAATAACAAGACGATGTTTCGCAAAACAGCCATTGTCTCTTGGATCCTAAGCCCTCAGCTCAGCCCTCATCCTGAAGGGAATCCTGCAAAAGAAACTGGAAAGACTAAAATGGGATTAAAAATAATAATTTGAAGGGGCACAGAAAACTGTTGATTCCAACAACAATTTTACCTCAGATATGTCTTGCTAATCTCAGTTTCTCAGGAGACAATTACCTGTGCATGTCTTCCATCCTGTGTTCAGTAGAGCTGGAGACCTTATTACTGCTCTTCTTCCTAACATCCTCTCTGTTCCTTTCATCTCAAAGTACCTGACTGATTAATGTAATGAAACTGAACTCAGATAAATTGCTTCCGATCTTTGCTTATTTGCAGTTTGCTAGTTTTGTCCCTGCTTCTTCCTTTTTGCCCCCTCCCTCCCCCTGTTGCTTTTTTTCTTTTGCCCCTCAGACTTGTCTGTTTCTTCCTATCAGGTGTACTGATAACAGATATTGCCTCTCTCCAGAGATAAACCTTCTGAGTGTTATGACTGCTCCCTATTTACAAAAAAAACTGACCAACCAGCCTCAAGTGTAATATCAAGTGTAGTTCCAGATAAGGCTCCAGTTCTGACTCACAGATTCCTTTTTGCATAGTTATTTGGCTTTTTCGTCTGGCATTATTCAAGCTCTCAACTGCTTCAAAGAAATATTTGGGTTTATGCAAAGAGTAGGAACACAATTTAACTGGCCAAACATCAGTCGCTATTTCTAAAAGGAAAGGAAGCATCACTGACTCAGATCTTTCTAAAATGAAAGTGAAATACGACATGGAGGAGATCCAGGAATATATTGTTCAACACAAGGCAGTTATGCATGACCCAGTCCAGTCAGAGAAAATTTTTATTGTCATTTATCTCTGATACTTCCCAGGTACTGAACTGGTCTTGGGCAATGCTCATTACAATGATGTAGTATATTATATGCTTCTCTGCATCATCCACGGAGCTCAAAATCCTCTCAACTTTGCTTCTCTGTATCCAATTCAGTACTTAAATCTGTAACAGCTTGGGAAAGGTTAATCAGTACCTCAGTAAAACATGAATTAAAATATACTGACCCATAGACTAGCACGGTATCTTCTAGGAAGTATTAAATAAACCAATACACAAAGCTCTGAGGTAATGTGCAGCTCTACCACCTTCTGCCAATTACCATACATTTCCTTGGGTGCACAGAAATAGCAGGTGTTGTTCCACTCACACAGCATGCAGTCCTTGATGCACACTTGGAAATCATTCTTTGTAAACAAGTACCTAAATTTCACATACAGGGCAGATGTTCTATACCCTTCTTCTTTCCCTGATGGCCACTCAGAGAAAATTCAAGACAGGATTAAGGAAAGGATTTCAAAATTTGCATTCCTCATCTTGGAATGAGTGGTCAGGGTCATGGAGAACTCCATGACCCTGACCTGTCTCACACGTGAGACCCGTAACCTCAGCATTAACATGTGAAGAGTAAATGTTTACCCCATATGTGCCTGTCACCACAGAAAGGCTTGGGAGTCATATGGAAGGGATGTTTTTTTTTGCAGGTCCAAAGGAAAAGCAGGGCCCCCTATCTCTTCTTCTTAGTCAGATATAAACCAGGATCTTGCTTCCAGCAGGCAGTTTCATTTCAGTACCATTAGGCTCTGCTAGGCAGTATAGAGATAACCCTCAGTGTTGATAAATGGGAACTGCTAATAAAATGTAAACATTTGGTGAAAGCAAAATATTTGCGAAGAACCTAAAAAGCTGGTTGCTTAAAGCAGCTCTTCACGCTGGCTTTCCTTACCAAGGTGCGCAAGGGATAGTCTATCTGTCTCCTAGGAGGCTGAACCTGCAGGGCATCGTACCTACCTCCCAGCATGACATTTTTCATTCTCTTCTCCCTGTCTGGCTGTACTACTGCAATGAAAGTTTCTGCAAGAAATGGAGATGTTTCTAGAGCAGTAAAACAGCTCTTGTCACTCATGAGCCCGTGTTTTACTGTGCCTGTGGCACATGCCCCTGGGCTAGGAGCACCACAAGTTTCTTCCACATGTCAAGGCGGGGGGCTTCTGACTTAGCATCTGTTTTTAACGACCAAAAGCCCACTATAACATCCTTCTACACCACTTCAAAATTGCAGATCTGGGTGCTGGTTGTGCAAAAAACCATAAATTCGGCCCATTACTGGCTCAATCTCATCTCCCACCCAAGAGCAAGTAATGTGAGAGCAATGTTGGGCATGGGGCAGGGAAAGGATGAAGCGTGAAAATAATGTGAGACAATTATGCCCAAGCTGGCAAGTGATAAAAACCAGTTCTGCCCTCCTGGGCTGCTGTAACATCTCTCCTTGACATCCCCATGAGAGAGAGAGAGGCAGCAGGAGGTGGGGGTGCGGTGGCCCTTACCTTCTCATTCTTCCTCTCCTCAGCCTTGCTGGCAGGGCCAGGGATGATGGAACCACCCAGGGTCCCACCACCCACCTCACCATTGAGGTGGGCTGCGCTGACGTTTGGTGGGGTGATGGCAGCAGCGGCAGAGGTGAGTGGGATGAGGGGCCAGGCCCCTGGGGCAGGTGGCTGGTGGCCATGCTGTGGGGAGACAGCGGGGTGAGGCCGGATGGCTGCTGCTGGCAGGCGGGAGGGTGAGCTGGGCGTCCGCAGAGGTGAGACCGTGGCGGTGGGCCGCTCCGGGGCAGGCACCGGGGGGTGAGCTGTGGAGGGAGGAGAGAGCATGGTTAAGCCCCCCATAGATCACAAGACCTGGCCCTTCAGGGGCCACTGGTGCCACAAGGTGCCAGGGCCCGATGGAGAGCTAAGCTCTTAGCATCATCCCAGGATATCTCGGCCTTCAAGCATTTTCAGCTAAATTCTAGAAATCCTCCTCCTGTCCGTGAAAGTCATGTCCGCAGTCACCGAAATTGCTAGTTCTTTCTGGTGATGGGACTGGAGAACAGCCTGACCACCCCTGACTATCCCTAGAAATAAATAAAAAGCCTACTGAGTTTTTAAGATACCTTATCTTGTTCCAGCTGAGCTGTTTTCCAAACCTCTGGGACCCCTTTCTAACCCAGAAGATTTTGAGCAAAGCAATATGGGACCTAAAGCCCAGATGATCCATACAGAAAGCAATTAAAAAGGTCTCTTGTTTCTGCCCTAACAAAATGATGAACAGAACACCACTGTGCTGCACAAGATAAATTAAGCAGAGACCCACTGAAGGACTCTGAGCTCAACCTCATCTCTGCTAGTAAAGTCCTGAAGGTGCTATGCAGTGCCTTTTCGTCTTGCTGCCCCTGCTGAACAAAGCCTGCCTACAAGCACTAAGAACCAGGACTTACCCCACATCTGACAATGACAGTCACGACCACACTATTGAGGTCAGCTCTCCAGGGATCATAGAATCACAGAACTTTTCTGGCTGGAAGGGACCTTAAAGATCATCTAGTTCCAACTCCTGCCATGGGCAGGGATACTTTTCGCTAGATCAGGATTTGGGAGCCTGTTGCATGCTTCATGTTGAGAAAAGCGCCACAGAGCTCTAGGTCCATGTCCAAAACAATGTTGCCTTTGACTTTCAGGTTAGTTGATTTCTTTGGGTAACTTACATACAACTCCGCTTCAAGGACGTACAGACCAGAAGCTGAGTCCACACGTAGGCATTCTCTCACTTAAATGATTCAATAGTAGGACTGCCTCAAAAATGCCTGTATCATGAAGGATTTCAAGTTTTTAACATAATCTAGTTTAGTTCTGGCTCAGTTCAAAATTTGAAACTTTCAGCATTTTTCTGAGCACAACCTACTGACGCACCCCACAGCAGCCTCTGATCTGGTCAGGTCATTCGCCTGGGATGTGAAAGCATAGGATCCCATCACTGTATTGCTCTCTTTTGCAGAGAACAGCTCTGGGCAGCTGACTATTCCCTCTGCAACCTGAACCAGTACAGCTTCATGGCTGAAGTCTGGTTGAACCACATCCACTCTTGACACAAATCTTTGAGTTCAACAAATCATTTTTCTGACCCAGTCTGCTCTGTAGTTTTCTTACAAATTCATCCAAAGGACCAGCTGGAATTCACTCAGTCTGTAACTAAAACAATGGTAGACCTCTCAAACCTCTATTTTCTGTTTCTCTGGTTAACATCAGCACCTATTACCAGGGACTGAAACAAGGAGGAGTGCCATTAATCATACTCACTCAGCACTCCTGCCAGGAGGGAGTTCCAGCCCCCAGCCTAATGCCCTGTTCTCAAGCCATACTGAACACGATGGGCCAGTGTTCATCAGATTAGCACCTCCAAAGCTTGCATGACTTTTCCTCACAACAACTCCTTGACTCTATAACATCTCTTTTTATTAATGTTGCTGTTAGCGAATCAACCAAACTATCATCATCCAGTCTCCAACTTGATGTGATTTTACCGTGTAGCATTAGGAGTGGCCTAAAGGTTCTTATTACAGACATCTTGGAGTCTGTTCTTACTATTAGTCACTATTTTCCCCTCCCTGGATTACCAAGAACATATATTGGGAAGTGTAATTCCCTTGCAGAGAGACAGCCAGGGCACCACTAGTTATCCTGAAGTGACTCCCTCTTTCCGATTTTCCCGCCTGGAACCTGTGTGATAAACAACCACTGCTGCTAGAAATCTCATTTTCTAGGATGGTTAAGCTTGCAGGGTCAAAGTTTTGAACTAGTGGTTGTAAGGAAGAATGACTTCCCTAAATTTAGAGGAAAAGAGCAGTAATGGAATTTCACTACATGTACCTGGATGCAGGAGACTGATTTGATAATTGCATTAGGTATATTATTTCTTTCATATAGGAGCCGGTCTTTCCAGACACAAAGGAAACAGAAAACACGAGAAACAGTAGAATGAATGGCCTGAGAAAAATCAACTCCGAGCAGAGCTCTCACATTCTGTCCTGTAATTTCATCTGCTTGCTGTTACAATGTATGCCTTTGCTCTGGCATCTCTGGATCTGGACTGTGCTGCATCAAACATGCTATTAATTAGCAATGCTCACTGAAGGCTATTTTTGTTCTACACCGCTCATATTTCATTTTGGGTGTATTCCTACATTAGTGGCCTTGTGCAAAATTGATTTGTTACTCATGTATATTGCAAGCCAACAGAAACGTGATTTGAATACTGTGCCAGCTTACCTCTCTTGGAAAGCTTTTCCAGAAGTCAGTGCACTTCACCCTTTCCTGCAGGACTTTTGAGAGGGTGGTCAGGCACTGAAACAGGATCCCCAGGGAAGTGGTCACATCACCGAGCTTGGCTGAGCTCAAGCAGCATCTGGACGATGCACTCACTGACATGCTCTGACTCGTCTGGCCCTGTGTGGAGCCAGGAGTTGGACTCGATGGTCCTTATGGGTCCCTTCCAACTCAGGAGATTCTCTGATTCTAAAACTAAAGGGACCTTTTGAGGGGCTCTGGTCCACAGGATACTGATGAGGACATCCATTACAGAGAAGAATACTGATAATAATTTAAAAATTTCCTTTATTATCCTGCCAATGGTTTATTTAACTAAAACAATAATCTCATGAACCTTTTGGAAGGGCCAAATCCTGCTTAAGAGGTTTTGGAGCAACTCTGTGATCTCCAGATCACCCTGCCACTCTTTGGCACTTTAAGATGTCCAAGTGACCTGGAGTAGCAATCTTATATTGGTGAAGCTGCTGAAGATTTAGCACAGTGAAAGGAAGGTATAGGGCATGCCAAGTGTGTGGGGCAAAATGGTCTTTCACCTTGGCTTCAGGGTAGCCTGTCTGCCTGTCGGCATGGGCAGAGTAGGCACCAGGATCACCAGAAAGCTACCTGAGAACCTTGCCCAAGAAGGGAGATATCTGCCTTTCGAGAGAAGAAGGACTTTTGGAAGGGTGTGACTTAAAGGGAAAGCAGCACTTTCTGAACCAGACAAAAGGAGGATAAATGGATTATTCTCCAGTGTGACAGGGATGCCATGTAAAAGTTCTGCTACTGTTTGCCTAGCAGAGGAGTCTTGCACTGTTCGAGATTCAGATTCACACATATTTGATGAAGTTTTCTTCCCTTTGGTCTGGACTGTGTGGGAGGTGAGATTAGATGGTCATAGTGGTGCCTTCTGGCTTCAAAAGGTATGAATCTGTGACTTACACCGCAGTGTATTTCTCATTTGTGCCTGCTCTGTTTTGTATCTAAGACCTCAGTTTTCAGCAGTCACGGTCCTTACTGATCTGCCTTTGTAAACACAGTGACTCACATCCCTATAAAATATCAGAAACAAAATGTTTTAAATTTCTCTGTAAAGTCCCACCACAGGATTTACTTTTACTTTATTCAACATCAGAGCTGCTTAACATCAGGGGAAGGGGAATAAATTGTACTCTAGAAAATTATGCTGTACATCAGAAAAGGAACCTAGAAAGAACAGAGGCCCCCTGCTGCGGGAAGCTCTTACTCTCATTTCAAAGAGGTGGCAGTATTTTTTAGATCTTTCGCTTTATCACTAACACCGGGTCCCGCTCTGCCTAATAAATACCTTTCATCCCTGAAGCCCAATGAAATGCTTCTCAATTTTAAGTCATGTATTACTTGTCCTGTGATAAGGGTGGTATTTTTCCGTCGGCAACCCAACCGGACTCAGAACTGTTAATCTCCTCAGTATGCGGGGTACTTGCTTTCACTCAGATAAATTGTATAAATATTTGTAAACACTATAATCTATTTCAGCTGTAGCAACAGAACAAACTGATAAACACAACGCGGTTCCCAGGGATCAATAGAAGCCCATAAATATTACAAGCAGATAAAGCAGGCTCTACTCCGCATTGACTGAGCTGGGACTAAGACGAGCGAGCAAGCTGCGGGGCGTGGGGATGGGCGCCTTCAAGAGGCTTGCGCTCGAGGGGCACGACGTCCATCGTGCCATTGCAGGGCGAGAGGTACTGGCAGGTGTGCGCACATACCCATCTGTACGGCGTTGCGGGTCTGGCTGGCTGGCTGTTGAGCTGAGTATCTCAAGCAGTTATTGAGCTGCGGAGAGGCTGCTTGTAGCTGGGGGTGCGTCTGAGGCGTGGTGATAGGAACGACCGGCCTGACAGACGTGGCGGCATTGGTGTGACCGGCCCCGATGGGGTGGATGGCTCCCGGGGCTCCTTTTGTTGCTGGAGCTCCTCCAGCTCCACTGTTCCTGGGCTGCCCAGCTCCCACTGGCACCCTGCATGGAGACAAGGCATGGTGTAAGCCTGTAGCAGAGACCCCAATACTCAGCCACGGTGCTGATAAGCACCCCCAGTTGCTTCAGGGGTTCAACATGACATCCTCTCAGGTGTTAAATTAAACTGAGATACAGATACATATTTATTTTTATAGGAAAGAGTCATAAGCATGCTGGAGGACATTTCTGCTCTTTATCCTGTGAGAAGAAGTGCAGGGTAAAAATGGAAAAGATAATTTTTCTCATAATTTTTTTCTTTTAATTTACATTTCTGTCTGAATAGTTTCTAGTAAAATCACAAATCCAAATTCACAAGAAATGGGTATCTCCCAAATGTCATTTTGTGTGCCAGAGGCTATTTTACAGACACTAATGGAGTGCTAATTAAAACAGGCTCAGAGATTTTTTCTTAAGACTAAACCTGCATACAGACCCACAAGGATTAAAAAAAGGTTGATAACACCAAAGCTGTTCATGGCTGCTGAAGGCGACTGAGAAGCAGCAGACCTGGCAGGGCTTGTCTTGGCTGGACATCTACTGTACCGAGGTAAGCAGCCCTAGCTTAGAAATGCAAAAGGGAATGGAATGCTGCTGACCTTATAGAAAAGGGAATCCAAACAATAATTGACCCCTCCTTCACTGCTCACTTAAACTGATGCATAGTTTGTACTTCATCTGAGTGGCAGGGGGAGACCTCAGAGGGAAGGAACAAGGCTCAGTAATGACCCCATAAATTAATGCTGGTGTGTTTTCTGACCGAAATGCAGTATTAGGACTGTCAGCAGGATTAGTTATCGTCTTCTAATCTGCTCTTAAGTTTTGGTCTTGCTCAGTTCACATATTACAAACTTGACATGAACTGAAGATGGAACAAACCTGGGTCATTTTTTATGGGCTAACATTTTCTGAGTTGTGAGGTGTCCCTCTCTGGAGGAGGAGTGAAAGATGGTGGGGGTTCTGTGCATGTGGGAGGAGAGACTGAGAGCATGTGAAGAGTAAGTTTGTTTTGCAAACCCACAGCTGTTCTAAAGGACATATGGGCATACACCCAGCAACACTCACCTGCAAGGAGCATGCAGGGCAAAACAGCCTGGGACACACTGATGAACTTACTCCTCAGCTCGCAGACAATTTCAGACAATTTCAAGGGTTCTAGATTAGAAACTCCCTTTGATTTGGTGCTGTCAAATACTGAACTCTGGCAAATGACATTCCTCTCCAAAACATGCTCTCTCCTTTTTTCCTCTTCTGCCACTGAGACAAAGGTAGTTAAACCCAGCAATTTACTGAACTCTCCTACCACTTCTGAATGTTAACAATTAAAACACAAGTCTTGATCCAAACAACCCAAGACCTTTGATTTAAGAAAGTCAAAAAGGAGGAGCCACTAAAAGCAAGACACAAACATTGCTTATTTTGCTTACCCCTAGTTGTATGTTCAGTAGTTATATAACAGTAAAATAAATAATTAGCCAACAGATTCTTTATAATAGCAAACCCTGGGCTCATCACACTTCGTAAAGCCAGATGTTGGAAATGCCATAATCCAACACAACTTGTGAAATCTTCTGAGAACATGGAGAACTCCAGTGATACAACCAAAAAGCTTCATTACTCAACTCTGAAATACCATCATAAAATTTCTGCAAGGAGATGTGATTTAAAAGCAGAGCCACATGGTTTTCAGCATCCTCCAGAGGCAGAATTCCTCTCAGCCCCACCTCAGGCATATCCACCTTGGCCAGTGGTCCTCACCTTGAAACAGGTGTCACGTAGTTGCCTGGGAAGACGCCAGACATCCCACTCCTCAGAGATGTCCCCTTGAACCAGCCGTCCTGGCACTTCTCGATGACCCGGTACATCTCACCTTTGCGGAGCTCCAGCTCGTCGTTCTTCTGAGGCTTGTAGGCGTACAGGGCTAGGTAGCTGTGGGGAGAGGTCACACAAGACAAAGAACATACAGCTGACATCAGCCACTGCCTGTCCTGCTTTGAATCCCACCCCACAGAGCAGAAAGCAGAAACACTGCTCAGAAACAGATGTTAAAAACGGACATCATTACAGCACACCAAACAAGGAACAGCAGAGATGAGGTCAAGTGGATGCTAAGACAATACAGGAATAACTAATAAGATTAAAGTCAGGGGTAATTTATAAATTAATGGGACATGCTACTCACCCAGGGTGCAACCAAAGTAAAACACTGCCACGTAGCATCACTGAAGTTAAGGATTTAGCTGCAGTTTCAGAATGGCAACACAATTACAGAGACAGCCACAGTAACTGAGACTTGAACGGGCAAGCTTTTCAAAGCCTAACACCTGGATGATGTATGTATTATGCTTCAGGTTCAGCACCGCCTCTACTACGGATTTTCAGAAGAAACCTTTCTTGTGGGTAGGCTATTCTATGAAAGTTCAAGGCAACTCTTCTCAAAGCTTTACTGATGCTATTTATGATGGCCACTTTTCGAAATAACACACCAAACGGTTCTGATCTAGTATGGCAGTTCTTGTATTATGTGGGTGGAACAAAAAGTGACAGAGTGCCAGATTCTGGAAGGGAATTTTTGCTTAAGTAAACGAAGTGGCAGAATTTGGTTTTGGATCTTTTGGATGCAAGTATGCTAATGAATATTTAGTCCAGGAGCCAATGTGTGCTACTCTTTATTTATTTATTTACAGCTTTTATTTATTCCCTTTGTTTAGAATATTTCTTTTTATCTCTCTTTTGTTCTTCCATTACTACTTCATGGATGTGTCTAATGTTGTGAAATGACTACAACTTAAAGACCTGAAAGGTATTCTCCCTGTTTAGAGAGATCCTTGATGAGAATTAAGAATGATTGCTCACACTTTGGGAAATAATGGAAAATTGGGATAGGATAGCAAGATTGCACACCCAGAATGAAACTTTCCTTGTAAATACTGATTTTATTTTGCTACTGTTACCTTTTGACAAATCCAAAAGGATTCTTGGTAATTCTTGGTTAAGGTTGTGTCTTCTTGAATTTGAGTGGGGTTTGTTTTGGTTTTTTGCTTTGTGTTTTACAGATAGTGAAGAGATAGTAAGGCAAATGGGGAAACACTTATGGAAACTGCATTTACACTTCAAAGTACAGCAGAATGCTCTTAGGCTCAGAGGTAGGAGAAGCTGCTTGCTGCCCACCTTTGAGCAGTGAACCAGAGAAATAATGAAAACTATAACCATTGAGATTGTAGACTTGCAGCCAATAAAAATGATACATGGATTTCTACTTCTGCTCTCCAGGAAATATAATTGAGGAATAAATCCTGTTAGTTTTCCTGATTCTACTCTTTTATGGTACCAGTAGATTTCCTTAGTTTTATTCTGAAGGCAGTAAATAAACAGCAGTAATGAACAGAATATGAAATATTTGCTAACAGCTCCTTGAGGTATCCTTAGGCTGATGTGTCTGGTTCTGTTTACCACGTGCGTGGGGTACAAAAACCTAATCAGAAAACATATTTCATTAGTCAACAGATGGGAGAAACCATCCTGCACATCCTTTGTTTAACCTATGCAGTCGATAGTCCTGAGGAGGTCTGTAGCTGTTCACCTGATGGAAAGCATGAGGATAAATACAAGCTGAAGAACATTAAAATGCATCACCCTGACATGAAATAAAGTTGCATGCTTTTGTGCTATTCCTTCAGTATGGCGTTCTGCTAGGAGGTAATGGAAAGTGCCAAGACTGTGCTCACTCAAGGGAGCAGGAAGTGTGACTGACTACCTGTTTTTAAGTTGCTGCTTACACAGGGTTTATGTTGAGAAGGTATGGATAATGTGGGGAGTCAAGAACAGAAGGTTTAAACAGATTTACTCAGCCCTTTTCTCAAGGGGCTACATGTAATAATGTAATTTACAGGTTGAGATGCTGGAAGAAGGTGTGAAGAAAATGACCCTAAGTGGATCATAGGGTGCTTTCCCTTGCAGCTATCTCATGCTCTTTTGTCAGTTTCTTTCTGTTCCTCCCTGCAAATTCCTCCAACTCAGCCTCCAGTAAGCCTGAATAACCAATCTCACAATAAGACTAAACAACTCCTGGAGAGAGTATCAAAATCTTTGCAGACATTAAAAAAAGGTGTGCAACAGCCTAGCCTGGACTCCATGCCAAAACTGACCAATCTCTGTATTGCTAAACTGATCAAAATTTGTATGTGATAACCACATAGTATGACCCTGGGACAATGGAGGTGATTAGCACTGGGTTAGCAATACTACCACCTATGTGGGGCAGTGAGGATGACCATCCCTGGGGATCTCCTCCATGAATCTGCAAAAAGGGCTTGTCTAAACCCAGTGATAGGCCCAGGCTGGCTCTGCTGCCTGGCTGTGACTGGCATGCCCACCCCGTGGGGACAGGTATGCAATCCATATGCTGGCAGACAGGTGGCTGTCAGATAGCTGATGGGACTCCTAATGCCCTTTCAGCTTGCAGAAGAGAATGTTCAGGGGAAACCTTATTGCAGCCTTCCAGTACCTATAAAGGTCCCTATAGAAAATCTGGAGAAGGACTGCTTACATGGGCAGGGAGTGACAGGACAAGTGTCCTTAAACTGAATCACAGAATCACAGATTCACACAGAATTGTAGGGGTGGGAAGGGACCTCGAGAGATCATCGAGTCCAACCCCCCCACCAAAGCAGGTTCCCTAGAGCAGGTCACACAGGTGGGAGTCCAGACAGGTCTTGAATATCTCCAGAGGAGACTCCACAACCCCCCTGNCTCTCCAGGAGATCCCTGTCTCT
Source organism: Heliornis fulica (assembly GCA_013399135.1). Classification (NCBI taxonomy): domain Eukaryota; kingdom Metazoa; phylum Chordata; class Aves; order Gruiformes; family Heliornithidae; genus Heliornis; species Heliornis fulica. The sequence goes on along the minus strand of VXBZ01001810.1, from coordinate 678,683 downwards.
TTTTTTACTGGAGAGCCCAGAATTGGACACAGGACTCCAGGTGAGAACTCTTGGCCACCAGGGCACACTGCTGGCTCATGAAGGAAGGTAGATTTAAATTAGACATTAGAGAGAATTTTTTCCCTGTGAGAGCAGTGAGGCCCTGGCACAGGCTGCCCAGAGAAGCTGTGGCTGCCCCCTCCCTGTCAGTGTTCAAGGCCAGATTGGATGGGCCTTTGGGCAACCTGAGCTAGTGGAAGGTGTCCCTGCCCATGGTGAGGGGTTGGAACTAGATGGGCTTTGGGTTCCCTTCCAACCCAAATCCTTCTGTGATTCCATATGTGGATGAAAACAATCTGAGTGGAGGCAGCGTCCCTCCTCAGAAAGAATTTCTGGGCTTTTCCTCTGGCAGGGGATCAGGGCTAATTTTGCCTTAAGCCAAAACCTTTGGACTTGAACACTTTTCACTGTTCTCTAGATTTTAGGTGTGAACCTTCACCAGAAAACTCTCTAAAACTGAGAAGAAAGTGTTAAAATAACAATCTGAAATATCACAAAATGTTATTCTGGGCGATGTGAAACAGTGACACTAAGGGTTAAGGGATCAGGACCTACAAGAAAACAAGGTGTTAACCACAAGTTCCCTAAAAAAAGGCCTAAGTGAGAAAGTAGCTCATGTTCTTGGCTTTTGGGGAGCTCCTGGTGACTCTATGCAGAATCTCCAGGGCTCTGTCTAGGGTTGTACCTCCTCAGTTCTTCCACAGCTTTCATATAACACTTCCTCTTTGACTGGAACTTGGCTCACAAATGCAAAATGACAGACCGGATTACGGGGCTGCTTCGCAGGGGAGATGACAGGAGAAGCGTGCGAGGGAGAAGGGGAGGCTTGCTGAGGCAAGGGGGACCTGGGGCATTGCCAGAGAGCTGGGACATGTCCCGATTCAGCAACCGAATACTGGAAATACGGCCAGTTACTGCTTCCTAGTCTGGGCAGCTTGTGAAATAAATTTGTGGCCCACTGTGTGTCACGCAGGCTGCAAGGGGGATCACAGGGTGATGATGACACCTCTCTGTAGGGCAGTCAGTGATGTGTGGCACCTTTCAGGTATGAAGATCTCACCTTAGTAGCCAAGAACAAATTTGTTCTGGTTCTGTTCCAACTCCCCTATCATCCTTAAAGCAAAACTGTTATTTTAGGATTTTTTTTTTTTTGTGAATTCAAACCTTGTTTTAGCTAAATCATAAAATGGTGTGCATTTCTGTGTGTGTCTATATAGCTCTACAGCTTTCACAAGGTGTATGTGTTGAAAGGGTTCATCAGTTTAACTGGACAGGTACCAGATAAACCAACCAAGCTAGAAGAGATTTATGATAACAAAGTCTATTCTTCCTGTTCTGTATCTAGTCAAACTTCTGTTATTCCACACAGCATTCAATCAAGACATACACCCATGATACTCTTGCATTTTAGAAGTTAATTTGTTGGCTTGTTTATGGCACTGCAAAAATTGCAATTGGGTCATTTTTTTTGGTTAAAGATGAATGTATCAGGTGTTTGAATGCACCAGACTACACCTTTTTAAGATCTTTAAATGAAGCAAAAAGATTTTCTGTAGCTGAGAGGTATTCCATTTGCTTCAAAGTGATTCATACAGCTGTAATAAATATACCAGGACTCTAAAAGGGCTCATAGAGAAAAGGCAAAGCCTTGCCTTTTCTCTATTCATTTTTCAATTTCAGCAGAGGCAGGGTCGTTCATGAAATTGTGTTCTCTGTCTTCTCAGAAAGCTCCTGAGATGAGATTCAGGCTTTCAGACTTCAAACACATGCACACACACACATACATGATTGGAAAGAAAGAGCACGCAGTGTCTGAGATGAGCTGCTTACATATTGAGGGGAAGCTGGACCTTCGGTGGTGTTCCCTGATCTCCAATTATTGCACTTGTCCTGGGAGCAGTCACAGTGGCTGTTCCAATTGTAGAGGAATCCTGAAGACATACAAAAAAGAATATAGAAGAATGAAGCCCATCATTTCCTAAAATGCCACGAGGAAAAAAATGGTATCTTTTATCAAGCCCCAGACTTTGTAACTTCATAATACTGCATAAAAAAACCCACATTTTATCCTCACACAGTCCAAAAATACATTTCTGACACAAGGGATATTAGGTTATTAACAGCATTTCCATGTACCTGTCAAAGAAATTTAGTTGTATTTTGAGTGCAGATCTTAAAAGCTTTAGAATGCAAAACTACCCATCTGCTTTGTAAAATTATCTCAACATGCACATCTCTCTACCAGTACCTTCTTTAGTAAAGGTAACCTTTTCCCCTTGAAAGTTTGGTTTAAAATTTGTACTCTTTTTCTTAATGGTACTGAGTCTATGGAGAAGACACTATTAAATCTCCAAAATGCAGTTTCATCTCTATATACTGTTTTTTATCATCAGGTATATTCTCCTCCTTAAGGAAAAGGTGACAGCACAACCCAAACCTCCTCTGAATGGAGAAAGTAGGAGTCCACTCCACTTTTACCACAGCAAATAAATCCCCACTCTCATCTAGAGAGCTGTGCAGATCTTTTCCAGCTATTAATGTTGAAAGGCATTTCTAAATGTAATAATTTTTCAAAGCTTAATGCTCAGCAAAAGTATGAAGGGCAAACTTTCGAGTTGTCTCACAAAAGTCCCTATTCATCTATGTCAAAACCGAATCCTCACTGGAAGCTTCTCCTGAAGTAATGCCAAGGCCTGTAGCAACAGATCTTCACTGCAAATAGCCAGGCTGATGGGATCTGTAACCATTTACTTGACTGAAAGGCCTTTTTAGTAGGTTTAACCAAATGCTGGCTACACATCCATATGCCAAATGGCTCAACGAAGTAGGATTCAAAGTTAATGTAGAAACTGCAGGTTCAGACAGAGCCCGCTACATGCAACAAAGAGTCTGAGCAGTTCACAGGCCTTTAGTGCAGCTCTTCTGTTTCTAAATACTATCTAAGAAACAGTAAATATTGATTTATTTTGGGAACAGAAACATAGGGTTATTTTTTGCACTTACAGATGACACTGAATTAAACCAAGACACGGATTGCTACTTAATTAATAGATTTCAAGGTTGCCTCATTCCAAAGAAGCCCATGTAAGTATTACAGTTTTATGCCTTGATATTACATTGCTAACCTATGTTGCTTTGCTGTATATTAATGCAGTATCATTGGGAAATCATGTAGAAAAATATGAAGACACTGCCCTTTTGGAAACAAGCAGCAAGCTGTCTCCTTTCACACTGACATCTACTCTTAATTATGATGTTTTAGTGTTGAACACATCTCTTTTTCCTCATTATTTCTCCTCACTTTCTGGCTGCTTGCTCAAATGAGGAAGGTTCCAGGCAGCTCTTAGTCCTACATGTAAAACTAAGCATTCTTTCCAGTTCTGTGACTAAGGTTTTATTAATCCTGCCTGTCACATGTGAGATAATATCAACTTACAGAAAAAACCCTCAACCCACTTAAAAATGTGGGGATAGCTGGAGAATGATGACTCATCTGTTATTTTGAATTGGTCAGTGGGGTTGGGGATTGTGGAAGGTGCTGGGCAGAAAGTCCTGGCAACTGCTTCACCTGCTTCAGATAAGCGAGACATCTGTTGATTCGAACGTCTTCACATTGGGCCACCAGTATACACCTGCTCTGAGCTAGAGAAACTGTCTCCAAGAAAACAGAAAACACATTGGTCCCCACCCTTTTCTGACAGGACAAACCACTTTGTTTTTGCCACATGAGGAAACAGACCTGAGCAAATGGACTGCAGGTGCAACTGTAAAGGCAGTTCTCTGAGAAGAGCCTTCTTCTCTGAGAAGATCAGAGCAGTGTAAGACAAGCGCTACCTCCTCCTCAGGATCCTCTCTCCATGCACCTCAGTGGGGGCAGAGTTTGCCGAGGTGCTGTTATCCCAGCCAGAAGTGCCCACTGCAGGCACCCTGGACTAAGCCAGCCTGTCTGCAGCTCTGAGATGAGCTTAAGTCTGGAGAGCAGTGTAGCTGTCCAAGTGTCATCATTTTGCCGGTTTGCACTGACAGTGGTGGCTTCTGTGTCTTCTGTGTTACTGGAAGCATGAGCCCAAGTACTTGTTATACAGTCCTAGGGATTAAGACACCATTCAGTGTTGCTAGATGACAATATTGCTTTCTTCTTTCATACTGAAGAAATGTCCGTAGAACTGTATGTTCTCTGTCCACCTGATGTACAGGTTCTTGCCTATGGCCTGTTACTGTGCTATTGCTTCACCTGCACGGAACTAAATCAGTGTCTGCTTCCTGGTTGTGCTCCAGTTTTTCTTTAGAAGCTCTCCTGCAGGTTTTGCCACGATGATGTACTTGCCAGTCTGCGTGTGACTTCCCTTTTCATCATCAGGTTTTACACCACAGGACCCGCTGGCCTTGCACTGCATTGAATTCAGCTCTTCTGTTCACATCTTGGCACTTACTTTCACACAAGAATTCTGCTCTGCAGCTTCTTGTGCCTCTGTGCTCCTTGATGAATTCTCTTGTTGGCTGCCTGATTGCTGCTATGCATCTGAATGCTCACTAGCTTTCCATTTAAACACAGTTGGGGAAGAGGTTTCTAAACCTCCTCTTTGAAGGTCCTGTTCTCTCTCTTGGTATCGCTAATTAGCTCATATTATAAGATACAATACTGCTAAATATTTTGCAAGGTAATATTTGCAATAAGAATTTAAAGAAACTGAATTTTGTGGAAGAATATTCTTCAATTTCTTCATACTTTTGATTACCTTTGTTGGAAATTTACCTTTCTTTTCCATTCCTATGATTTTCTGTGGGTCTCCCTAGTTACAGGTAACGCTAATAATCCTCCTGGATAATGCAGCAGACCTTTCTCCTCCCGCAGCCGGTAGCAGGGCTTAATTTGTTTTCCTTCTTTATTTAGCCCTGGAGCCAGGTTGTACTTTTGCTACTGTGATCTAAGGAACAATGTATTAAACATGTCTTCCTTTCCTCTGCATCTGCTCAGGGGAATGGGAATCTGAGACGAAGCTCTCATTGTTTTTTTGTTCTCTGCTTTGCTTCCTTTTGGGAGGTCTGTATGCCACATCCTTACTTTCTGATGGCACATCCCTGCGTGATCCACCTTCCTGTGGCACCAGGCACACAAATACAGCCACACACAGGCATTAACACAGGGAGGGACCAAACGCTGCAGCATTTGCATCTTAATCCTTCGTCCACCTCTGTTGCTCACCGTTGCTAAGTCTTACCCAGGAGGGGACCTCTCTGACAGCCAGGTTTCTATGAAACATGTGGGCACCTATTAATAAAAACAGGCACCTTGCAGAGTTTTCACAGGGACACATTAAGAAATACGTCACTGTCTGATTTCCATGGATTATACTGCAATTTAAGTAACAAAAGTCACTTCTGAAAATGCCATTTGGAGCCTCTCCGTATCCTTATGATCCCCTAATGTCTTTAAACATTTGGCCATTGAGTTTCCAGACGTGTCCTGCTGGGTAATGACACTGTAGCACACCTCCTGATTAGAAGGCCATTTACTCTGACGGCGGCATGCAGTTTTCTGAGCTAGATACTGCCAGCTCTCATCCTGTTTACTTAGACCCTTAAACAGACAAAACCGACTTCTTCATACTCCCACTGCAACCTGACATCCTCTGAGTACCACTTACCACCATCAATATTTTCAGCCCAAGAGTGACAGCTCCTCTTCTAAGGGACAATGCAGCCCCAGCTGGCAGCCAGCAGAGAAAAGCGGCTGCGCAAAAGGGATGCTGAAGACCACCTCCAGATAACTCTGCACTAATTCCAGCTTCTTTGCGCCCATCAGCAGCACAGCAATGTCACCTGTACTGTGGAAGGCTAAATCTTGAGTAAAACTCTTGGACTACACACATGGGCACAACGATGCTGTGCGACAGGTATCTCAGCTCATGCTGTTTCACTTGTTTTTACCACCAGCTACTCGTAGTAGTAGGTGATTTGTGATTATGTACCCATAAAGCTGGATAATAATCTGTGTCTGTATCTTAATTTGTGTCTGTAAACACAGAATCATAGATCCACAGAATGGTCTGGGTTGGAAGGGACCCCAATAATCATCGAGTTCCACTCCCCCCCACCCACAGGCAGGGCCATCAACTTCCAGGCATGCATCTAGACAAGGTTGCCCAGAGCCCCATCCAAGCTGGCCTTTAACACCTCCAGGGTTGGGGCATCCCCCACCTCTCTGGGCAGCCTGTTCCAGCACCTCATCACTCTTTCCATGAAGAACTCCCCCCGGCATCCAATCTAAACCTTTCCCCCTACAACTTAAATCCATTCCCCCTTGTCCCACCACTACCTACCTTTGTAAAAATCCAATTCCCCTCCTGTCTCTATGCTCCCTTTAAGTACTGAAAGGCTGCAATGAGGTCACGCTGCAACTTTTTCTTCTCCAGCCACCTTCTGACCACTGGAACATATTGCTCCGCACACATTCCAGCCCAAGCCAATGCTTTATAGAAACTCAACTCATACCTTGGGTCCTCCTTAAAAATTGTCTGTTTCTTTCTCCCAGTCTCTACGTTGACTGTTACAAGGAGACCTTATTCCAGGGCCAAGAATGAAGAAAAGCTCTGCACAAAGGTATCTTGGGGCCTGGCTAAACTTGGTCTAGTCCTAGAGGTTGCAGGGCTCTCTGGAGCAAAAGAGCAGTGGAGCACAGGGTCTGTGCTGTCAGTCCCCACACAGCATTTTCACCACCATTTGCAGATATTTAAGTAAGTCACAGCACCAGGCACCACTCAGATGCAAAACAAAGATAGTCAAATCTCACAGCAAAAATGAACTTTGCAGATGACGGTCCAGCCTGAGGGCCAGCCTTTCCTGGTGAAAACAGTCTGACTTCAGAAGTCACCACAACGTGTCTAAGCTCAGATGGATCTCATTCCTCCTCTGACTGATAGGTATTATTTGCAAGAGAACTACAGGAGCATCAAAACAAATTGCACTTTAATGTATACGTAACAATATATTTCTGTTACAGTTTATAGCATACACTCCTGGGTAAATAATACACTGCTGAGATGTGCCGCCTTTTGTGTCAGCTCAGGTATATATTTAAAAGCAACCAGCCTGGCAAAACATTACTGACAAGCACCCACAGACCAGGAAATTAAAGGTAATAAGCGCTCATCTGGGCTGAAACTTCATCTCAAATTCATTCCCATTCTCTCTTGCCACCTCCACCTCTGTGAAAGAGTAAGAATTAGTAGTCTGGATTTCCAGCATAAACTTCGAGCATAAATCTTTTCCTCTCCCCTGTAGATTTACTTTAGATTTTCACCAGTAATTGAAGGCCACGTTTGTGGTTTAATTTGAAAAGACAGCAGTGCCTGCAAGGATTAGTGAAATGCCTTGCAAAAGCACGAGACTCAGGCTTGGAGGGGAATAGAAGTCATGAAGACAGTGATAAAACTAGGAATAGAGTGCAATGGTACTGCAGGTCGCAGCAGCCTTCACAAAAAAAAAAAAAAAAAAATTGCTGCTGCTATCAGTGGAATGTTCTTATCAGCTGGAAAATCACTAACCAGAAATCTCTCTTTTGACTTCAAAGCAAATCCAGCACTGTCTCACCACAGGGCACTTATCACATTCATTAATTCACAAGAAAATTTCCTCTAATGTCTTGAATGCATATGTACAGCTTATTTTAAATTTCTCTTTAATATTACTTTAAAATAAGAAAAAAACAGGCAAACTTTCATCTCTCATAGGCTGACATATCATCCTCTGGAAATATCCCCCAAAAATAAGCCATTGGTCTTTTAGATTCCTGTGACTTGTTTCTCTAATCTGCTGACTCTGAAACAATGACTGTGGCGATCACTCTAGGCCTTAATGTTCCTAGAAATAATGTATTAGCACTTAATTCATGGTAGTGTCACCAAGTATTGATGACAAGTATCGCATGCAAAATCAAGTAGCCTCATCAAATGCTAATTACCAAAGTGGGAGCTGTAATGGATTTACCAATACTCGAGTAAGGATTTTTCTTCCATAATGGTGTGTGTGTAAAAAAACAAAAGAATGCACATGGAAATAGTCACAGCTGCATAAATACCCAGTTCCTTCCTGCAAACACTGGAGCTACATTTATATGATGTAGTGATTACTGAGGGGTTCTTATAGCCTTGAAGCTCTTAGAACCTTTGGCTGTGGATGAAGATGAGGCAGAATTTTATGCCAGCCTGTTCCAGCACCAGGCCAGCCCTGATTATTATTTGGCTCATAGTAGGTCAAAAACTCAAGATGTTGTCTTCTGTGGCTACCTCATGGAGCTATACATAGAGCTGGGGAAGTCAAGGAAATGTATTTCCTGAGCTTCCATTCCCACCACCTTGCAATCTAAGAATGGCTGAAAGTTGGGAGATTTAAAAAAAAAATATATTTTTTGCTGTCATCTTCTTCCAAATGTTCATTTGACATTACCATCCATAAAAGCGCTAATTATTCTGGTTTGCAGTTTCTCAGTTCCCCCAAATGAGGACTAATTAAGCGTCATGTGGACAAGCGTCATGAGAATTATGTTTTATTCAGCCTTGTTTCTCTCTCAGACTAACTCTTTCTGCACTGAGCACCAGCATCTAGCTCTCCACCGTAAGGTTTTAAGTAGTTTTAGAGCAAATAGTTTATGGCAATTCTGGGATCAAAGAACATGAAAAATCAAATGGAGAGACAAAAAAGCTTAAAGTGAAAGCTTCACCTCTAAAAGATGTTAATTTAATCCTGAGTTGATAATTATACTTTTGATACCTGCACAATGAACTCGGCTGGAATCCTGTGCAATGCCTCCTGTAGGAAGTCCCTCTCCAGGAAGACAGCAATGGTAAACAAAGTCCCCAAACAAACAAACAGGGAAAATAAACATTGTAACAATTTCTGCTAAAATGTCATGCATGTACACATAGCGTGTGCTGGATGGAGAGGTTTTTGTGGCATAGTATAAATACCAAGAGAATGATTTGCTTGCTCTTGAGCCTTCCAAATCAGTACTTGACTGGCAGGTAGTGTAAAGCCTCAGGATTAGCCCTGTGCAAAAATTATTTCAGTGGCAACTGGTCTTGGGCTACTACTTCAAGGAGCATCTGGAAAAAAATATTTTAGTTTTGTTTTACAGGCAATAGGATTTCATGAACAGTTAAACACCCTGCTAAAGCTCAATCTTCTCTTTGCATGTCCTATAAAAAATTGAGGTTTTGTGGTTCTTGAAAAATCTTTTCAAATGTATTTGTGATGAAGCAAATTATAGGATAAAGAGAAGACACTGTCTCTAAACTAGTAATTTATGAAAGGGAATTTTGCTTTGACCTGGATTTTCAGTAGCTTACATAACCCATCAATAGATGGACTCAGCTCATGTGTCTCATTTGCAATGGTTTTCACAAATAATGTACATGCACAGGGTAATTTCAAAGTCCTACTGGTAGCCTTCCCCCCACCCCGCCCCCCCAAAAATAAAGGCAGCTTGCATGCCTGCCCCAAACTTTCAGCTTAAGAAAACATAACTCCTGCCCACCTACAAACCCCCCAACAACAGTTTTTTACAACATTATTTAAAACAAAGACACAGCAAATCAGCAATGTTTTGATCCAGTTTTTAAGTAATTTAGATTTGAACTGGTGATGTACAAAGGCCATGGAGTAGTTTAGGCAGGACTTCAGCAAAGTCTCTTATACTGTTGTCATGACATATTTTGACCTAAATGACAGAAACACAGACTGGACTAATATTACTTCTCCTTTGCTGTTTTGACCGGTGCCGCCTCCTGAAATAGCTGCCCCTCAGTTCCAGCTGTCTCACTGACATTAATGGATGACCAGTCAGTTGTCATTCACAGCCAGCGGCAGAGGAGGTTGGATAGAATTTGAACTCCAGCCCACAACTGAAAAATGCCTGGATTTCTCTTCTTTTCTCAGAGGCTGTTGTGCACTTGAAAATTCAAGGTTCATTTTTAGTCTCTGGACTTTACATATAATCTGTATGCTTCTCATAGTCAGCATGTTTAGGTTATCAGGCAAAGCTCAACCAGAGTTCTGCTATTACATTTCCTCAGCTAAAATTCAGCACTTCTAAATAACTGATACGGAGTCACACTTCCAAATGATTTATATAGCTAGACTCTTCAAGGAAGATTTTTCATTTCAATTCATTTCATTTTACTGCTTGAGACCTGAAGCGTGCAAGAGTCATTGTTCTCAGCTTTTCCTGAACATGTGGTCTCTGGTTAGGAGCCTATGCTAACTCTCACAGATACAAATGGGCTTCCTGTGTATGGTGATGAGTTGTTCAAAACACACAGAGAAGTTCCTTCTGCAGGGAGGATCCTTTCTTTTTCACTCAGCTGTTAGCCTAGTGTGGACAAAGCCACACTTCATTATTCATGAGATGCATTATCTGTCAAAAACCAGGGGATTTGGAGCAGTACTGACCTATGACCTTTCCAAATAGGAGGGAAGAATAATTCATAAGGGTTGAAAATGGAAGCAAGATGAGCCATCTGAGGCCAAGGCACTATTACTGTCCAGGGGGACCTTCCCCACTTCCCAGAGAGTGTTGGTTACAAACCGCACCTCTGCACCCGTAACCTAATTTGGCTTCAGCGCCATCACAGGCCTGCAGCACTACTGAGGTCCTCAATAAAAATCAATTTTACCAGTATGATAGGACATTCTATGTGATGGACAGGCACTGTTACCTTTTAGATGGAGGTCTTAACATTTAATGACTGATACTCATCATGCAACAAAAAGTGTACAAGAAATAAAGTTGACTGCAAGCGAAATGAAGATCCCAGCATTGACTCTTTGAAAACAATTTTTTGTATCCCGGCTACTGTGGTCTTTCCATCACTATTTTATTCAGTTGAGGTGTCTTGAAGTTTTCTCCCACCTTTGAGCATCCCTAAGTTTATGGTCAATGAAGATAATTTTTAGACCATTGCCAGAGCCCGCGTTTACGGCGCAGACCGGGGTGAAAGTACACATCAACGTGGTGCAGATTCAAATCCGTTTATTTCCCCTTCCACACATCTTTATATACCCTTTGGTCCCAGTGTCCGGGAACATCCGGCAAGAGTGAACTTATCATTGGTTATAGTTTTCTGATTACGCAACAAATACTCGGTCCTGACTGGTTAACGCATAAAGCCCGCGAGTCTCAATCTTCTCGGTCACTCCCCTTGTAGACTCTTTCTTTGTTCCTAGGGAGTCTTCCGGCTCTGAGGCAAGGACAGGATTCCTTGCACGTGGCCAGGGCCCCAACATACCATCATTTCAAAACGCATCTTGGGTTTGGGGAAACAAATGAGTTGGTTCTGCTCAAAGAACAATTAATATGTTATGGTAGGCCTGCAGTTTTAAGTTATTAAATGAATGATATGTAGAAGTATTTTCAAAACATATGATTTCATACTCTGGACTGCATGTCAGTGCTCAACATGCATCGGTCTGTGCCCTTCTGGAGAATCAGGAGACTTACAATAGTCTAACAACTCATAAAAACCAAAAAAACATGTCAGCTCAGCATGAAAGTCTGGTTTCAATTCACAGAAATTGACAAAAGGCACAGGAATACAGTACCACGCATGAAATCACTTACAGGGGGTGGAACATATTCCACATTTATGAACCATTTAATATTTGCACTTAGATCCTAAGTTCCTACAATAAGAAGCCCTCATTGACTCTGTTTCTTCCCGTGTCAGCAAAGAGAAAGCAGGTGCCCCAGATGTAGGTGCCTCAGGTCTACAAGGAAAATGGATGCTTGTTTCAAGAAGACTTGTTTCGCCAGGAAACAGCCGGTTGCCTGAGGTAGGGGACTGGATGCCATTCAAGAACTCCTGTAATTGAATTCTGCTTGTTCAAAGAAAAGGCTATGGCAGAACTGTATTGAACCTTTTAAAAAACATCCCCCCCTGCCCCTGCAAGCTAAACACCAATCACGATATGTACCAGAGAAGTTTGTATGTACGAAGTTGAAAAAAATAAATCCTTTATTTCTTTTAATGAGATCTGTTAAATAAACAATAATAAAGTGCCTGGAAATTCAAGGATGTGATATAAAGATGCAATAGATCAAATTTAGACTCTAATGTTGAAAGGAAAGACATAAATTTACTAGATACTCAGCACTGAAACTGTAAATGTGTTGTTTTCCCTGTAAGAAATAGGCTTTGGATGAATTTGGTGCTGCAAACTAGCAGGGGCCTGAGATGGTTGCAGAGTAAACCACTCAAGGGCTGCAACAACGACTTGCAGGGCAGAAAGGTTACTTTTCAAGTGAAGAAAGAAAAGGTGAGACTTTTTCCTGAAGCAGAGCTGACCACTGAGTTTGGCAACTCTATGCACAGCCTTCCCTACCAACCTGCCCATGCTCTCAGCAATGCCCTGGAGCTCTTCTGAGGCAGCAGTAGACTCAGTATGCAGGTTGTCAAGATGTCAAAACCCAAACAAGACATACAGAATATTTACCTTAAAAATGTCAAACATGCTCTAGAACAAAACAGTCTAAAGACAGCATTCTCACTGCCCCAAACACCTTGGTGGAAGAACTCGGGGGCCCAATGTTTATGCTACTTTAGCTGCTGAATAAAAGAAAAATGCTGAACTGATTTTCTGTCTAAGGATGCAAGTGTTTCAGAGCCACGTCAGATCTTAGCAGATGGCAAAGAATGAACTGAATTTCTGACATCTTTAATTAAAATGTAAACCCTATTATTGTGGGATTAAGAGTTATATAAACAGAGCTGCACAATTTAAATATGCATTTTGTAGGAGGCAAATTTTGGACTCATTGTAGACCTAACTAAGAAGGCTAAAAGCAGGTGAATTCATGTCAACAGTCAACTGAACATGAGCTGGCAGCGTACCCAGGTGGCTAGGAAGGCCATCAGCAGCCTGGCTGGTATCAGGAGTAGGAAAATTATTGTCCCATTGCGCTCAGCACTTGTGAGGCTGCACCTCAAGCACTGTGTTCAGTTTTGGGCCCCTCACTACAACAAGGACATTGAGGTGCTGGAGTGTGTCCAAAGAAGGGCAACAAATCTGGGGAGGGGTCTACAGCAGAAGTCTTGTGAGGGGCAGCTGAAGGATCTGGGGCTGTTTAGCCTGGAGAAAAGGAGGCTGAAGGGAGATCTTATTGCTTTCCCTGAAAGGTTGTAGTGGCATGGGGGTTGGTCTATTCTCTAAAGTAACAAGTGATAGCACCAGCGGAATTGGCCTCAAGTTGTGGCATCAGAGGTTTAGATTGGATATTTGGAAAATGTCTTTACTGAAAGTGTTGTCAAGCACTGGACCAGGCTGCCCAAGGTAGTGGTTGTTTCACCATTCCTGTAGGTACTTAGAAGATGTGTGGATGTGATGCTCAGGGACATAGTTTAGTAGTGGACTTGGCAGTGCTAAGCTAATGGTGATCTTAATGGACTTGGTGATCTTAAAGGTCTATTCCAGTTAAATGATTCTGAGAGTCTGTGTTGGTAGCTCTTGTGATTTTATTGCTAGCCTTACAACACGAGCCATTTTTCTGAAGGCTGGTCCTACAGTCAACAGACTGTAGTGAGAACTTCAGCCCTACTATTTTTTCTTTCCAACAGATCCACATTCCTAGCTAAGTTTGCAAAGGAAATTGTTCAAACCCCTTCAAACTAGAAAGCAAAGGCTCCCAAAAGCGGAGATATATATTCATACATGTAAACACCACGACTGGCATGACTGGGTCCTTGGGGCTGCAGTAATACTGAATCACCAACACTCTTTTCCCCTCTCTGAATTTTGGCCAAGACAGTTTTGGCCAACAGTGATACAGGCATGTTCTCAGATGCCTTGTGTCTATGCCCTGAGGCAGAAACAGCACTTCCAAAACCTGTTTCCATCATGGGCATACTAGAGTGACTTCATTATGACCCAGCCCTAGCTGTGCTTCTGACCATGACACCAATTACATGTCTTTCCATCTGCTGCAAAGGACTAAATCAACCTTCCTGCAGGCTGGATTTTGATAACTGTAACTTTCTATAGAGAACACGATGCCCTTCTTGTCCTCGTAGGACTTGCACCCAAATGCCACAGTGGTCTGTGAAATGAGTAGGGTTTTTCATACCAGTTGACCTGAAAAAGAGGGGACAATATTCTAGGCATTTTGTGCTTCATGGTCTAATTTTTGTGGCTTACTAGCTTAGAATGACTTTTAAAATGTCTTTAACAAAGTGTGTGCATGGTTTTTCCCTCAACTAGCATAAGAACTGAAAAGCCACAGTCTGTCACATCTCTGTAAAGTCCAAATGTGTCACTGTGAGTGCCAAAAACCTGGGTGTCATTTACTTGACAAGCTTGGGACCCTCACTCATGTCTAGTGCTTGTGTTGCTTCACAGATGTCCCACTACATTGTGGCGCATGTGCAGCTTTGTGCAGGGGCCATATCCTCATCTTCACTCTCCTGCTGAGGTCTGAAAGGAGAGATGCCAAGTACCGTCACGCTGGGACAACAGCACTATGCAACCGCTTCGTGTGAGGGTCAGCCATTTGGAAAGAGGCAACAGCACATGGTCTACCAAGGGTGCCCAAAACCCACACCCACTCCTCCCTACCTGGGCCGGGGCACTGGAAGAGAGGTGGGTCAGCTCTCCAATCCTGGCAGCTGCCCGCGGGTCGCTGGAGCTGATGAGGACGGGGGCGCTGATCTCCATTGAGTGTCGGTTGCTGGCAGCCTGGGAGGACTTGTGCGTCATGCTGAGGGCAGTGAAGGAGTGGCGCTTCTTGGCATTCTTCTTGCCCTCTGCCTGCCGCTGAGCCCCGCTGGCTGCCCCGGCACTGGCCAGTGTGGAGCATGGTGCCAGACCCGCTGCCGCTGCCGTTGCCACTGCCGCTGTCTCTGTCGGCAGTGGCATGTCGCAGCTGGAGGCGGCAGCCGAGCACGTCTTGTCCATCTCGATGAGCTGCTTGGCAGATTCATTCAGCTGGATGTGGAGGAAAAGGGAGAGATAAAAAGAGATTAAAAAAAGAAAAAGGGGGATGTTAACAGACCATCACAGCTTGCTGATGACACCCACTGGACCTGCCTGGGCCTTCTTCCCCAAAGCATCATGACCTCTTCTTGGTGAACTTCCCCAGCCCTAGCTGTAGCCCCACCAAGGGGATCATGCTGAGGACTGAAATGTCTGTTTTCCAAGGCTGCCCCTGGGGTCTGGGGTGCTGTGCATGCCTGCACACCTGCAGGGCTTCCTGCAGGGCCCTGGTAATGGAGGTGCAAGGGACAGGTCCCAAAAACAGCCTGGTTTCATCTTCTGTCAGCCTTCTCTCAGTCAGCCAGGCAGGCCCCCAGGAAGCACACTAACACATTTTGTTTGCTGAAACCAGCCTCAAGCCCAGTGTCACTGTCCAGGGCCAGGAACGATGTCCAATTTATTTAACTTTTTGAAGCCAGGAGCATTATTTCCATCCACTTCTTATTGCCATAAAATTCAAGAGAGTGGCAGCATAAGCATCCAGAAGAGCTTGGCTAGAACAAGGTACCACAAATCAGTGCACATCAAGTCATGACACTTAAATATTGGTATTCCTGAAAATAGCTTGTCCCAGGCTGCAGAGGCACAGTTAGAGGAAGGAGGCAAGAGCCTCTCCATCAGTACCTTGCTTATAGGCCTGTGTTTAACATTTGCCACACAAGGTTTTGATCCAGGGGAACGTTTCCAAATCCTTCCAATTTCATCTCCCTGCTTCCCACCCAACACAGGTTATATGAGTCCAGGCAAAGACTGAAGGCATTTTTTCCAGCTATATCATTTTAACCAAATTGGAGCATGATGGCCACTGAGGACTTGTTCAGGGTCCAGCTTGAAAAATTGGTGTCACCAGTCCATGAAAAGGGTTTAAACTTGTCCTACAGCCCACAGAGACAGCAGGATGTTTGGGCTAGTTTTCAGCCCTCATTCCATGCACACTCAGAGATAACCTTATGCCTATATTTGCCAGAGGCAAGCCAGGTGGGAGAACCCCATTGCTGAAGGCTCTTATCTCCCAGTCACCATAACTCAATACAGGAAATCTATGCCTTGCATAGCTAGAGAGGTTTTAGGCACATCGGGGTGCTACAGTCACTGACAATACATGAAGCACACTCTGAAGTCAGCTGCGCTTTCTGCACAGCGCTCATTGCCAATAGATCTTCCCTTGAGGGGTGCTAACAGCTGAGAGAAAATGCCACATTTTGCCAACAGACCTTTATATTAAATGAGGATGCACCGCAATATGTTTGCATTTAATGAATAAAAACAACATATGAAAAAGGGAGTCACAGCTAACAGATACGTGCTTTTACATACACTGCTATTCTGAGACCAACATAAACCAGAGGTGCATGGAATACTATTCTGGACTGAAACCAGGCTATTTTTGTTTCTATAACTAACCACTCTATGAATTACTGCAGCATCTAAGAATTTCAGTTGAGGACAAGGTCTTCTCAGGCTCTAAATAAAAAAACAAGTTGCTGCTCTAAGCCAAGCCAATTTAAAAATCTAATGCAAGTGAAAATAAAAGGGGAAAAGAGAGGAATGGGAGAGATAACAGTAGGAGTGAGCAGTTAAACAAATGTGGGATTGAGTACCTTTAATGACTCCCAACCACTTTCACCATGCTGTAAATATAAATAAGAAATAGATACTGCCAGCCTTATGCCAGTCCTCCTAAGTTTGAAAGCACTTCTGAGCACTTCATCGAGGACTCAGTCTGAGGAACAGGCAGTAAACCCACTAACACCAAGAAAGTAAACATCAACTTGCAGGATCCTTCATTCTGTGACAGCTTCCACCAAGTCAACCTAGAGCCTCCAATTAATGATGCTCCACTACTGTCAGCCCTGCTGGGAGTCCTGCAACCATTCAATTAGCAGGCCATTTTCCCAGCTGCACTCTCCAACTTGAGACCATGCTTACAGCCAGCATAGTACACTGCACCTGCCAATTTCTGCCAATAACAGCTGATCCCATTTCAGATACTTCCAGAATGTCCATTATTTCCCACTTCATCATACTCTAAATTGGTACAACCTAATATTTGCCAGCAGGCTCCAAGTTGCAAGGAAACCAGATGGTTTCCCTCCCTTAAGTAGGTGTTACAGCTCCACTTTCCCAACTGATGGAGATAGTCTAGCTGAATTATTTGAAATATTAAGGAGAAAAGGAGAGACATCAAATATGCATGACTTCTTTTACAGCAGAGGATGAGGAAATACTTTGCTAGTCAACAGCAAGCAGAAAAAGAGTATTTTTTAACTCTTTGACATAAGAAAATATAGAGTTAAACATAAAGAATGTAGAACTTCCTGACTTTACAGCAATGCTCTATATGGACAATGAAGTTCTCCAGCTCTTCATATCAAAACTCCGATTGCTCTTGTAAGATTATAAATCCCACTGTCTGGAACCACACCATAGTTGCTTTTTGTAAAACAATAAAATCCGCTGCTTCTTTTCAAAGCAAAACTGAGTTTAAAAAGTCAATAAAAGAACAAGCATCTAAACATGGAGTGATAAAAAATAGCACCATATTGATATAAGCAAAGTCATTCTATGTATCTTAGAAGATTAAAGGCAAAAAGAAAGCCTCTCCCTAAAACAGTCAAGCTAATGAACTTTTTTTTGGTAAGTCAGTCCTCCTGAAATACTGTGAAAAAATTATTTTGGCCTGCCAAGATAAAAAATGCTTTATAGCTTTACCATTTTATTTTTACAGAGAACTGTTTTTAAAGAGCTTTGCCCACAGAAACTGGAAAGCACTTCCAAAACAGGCTACAAATACCAGAGAATCGGTTGTGCTTACTACTTTGCAGAAGTAAACGGTGCTGCCTCTGTTTCACAAAGAACTTTCAGAAAGCCTTTTTAAAACTCAAACACGTTTGCAAATTTCTTACTTTAAACTCCAACTGTGTAAATAAGCATTGCATGGCTGCTTCCAGAGGAAAATTTAACGGAAAGTTCTGACCCACAGTCAGTCTCAGGATTTTGACATTTCTAGAAGGCTATAGCTCTCGTGACAACCTCTTCAAGCAGAACTCGGCTTTCCCACTCATTTTCAATCCCTCCTCTAGAAAGAACCTATATTTCAAATTCTGGTCCTGCTAACCCCAAATCATAAAAAGCTCTTGAGATTGCAGTGGGACTGATGTTACTCCAGATCCATTCAGTAACAACAGCATGTCCTAGAAAACTTGTTATATGATTTTAGAGGGATAAGGCTTGGATTTGAGTGCCAAACCAGTCAACCACTCCCAGCAGCCCTGAGATCCTGGGTCTGGGAATGCAAAATCTTGTGATTGCAAGACTTGCAACAGCCAAGGGACGCTACCACGCAAGAGATGGGATGAAACAGTACAGTAAAACTGCTCACGGGGTCTCAGTGACTACTGACTGCAGGTGCTGCATGCTGAGATAAGGATGCCCAAGCCTGTGCCTGCTTCTTGGGAAGGCTTCCCCAGCTGCAAGGAACTGTACTTGAGACTGCTCCAGTTAGTCTGGGTTTGAGAGGGAAGGAGGGCATGTGTGGAATACCTCTGTGCACAGAGGCTTGTTCACCTCCAAACAACCTCTTCCTACAAAGGGAGCAGTAATCAAGCTCTGTTCATTAAAAATTTGCTGACCTTGATCAGGGAGTCACACTGCTTTCCCCGCTACAACGCAAGCTGTCATGACTTTGGCTGACAGCCAGCCAGCCCATGCAGTATGAGCTAAGGGTGAGGTTTTTTTTTTTCCTTTGGCTTTTAAATATGACTATTTCACATATTCTACTTGAGACTTTACCATATGGCCGACAAAGGTACAAACATTAAGCTACCTCACTCAGGACTTCTCCACTGCCAAAATTATGTTTTTAGTAGTCTCTAGCTAAACCTCATTTTCCTGCAGAATGCATTATGGTGACTGTCTCTCTCCTTCTGCCTCTGTTGCACATGCTTGCACACGCTCACAGGTATATACACCCCAGTTCCTGACATGTGTGGGTTTAAAAGGGACTACCTGTAAACAGATTCAACATATTTCTCTGTTGACGGTGAGGGGATACAGGACAGAAATTGTTATCTACACTGGTTATCCCCAAAAAGGAATAAAAATTCCCTTTATATCCCAATGTGATGTAATGAACTTTATGGTTTCAATGGGCAGCATTACACACCTGCTTACATACCCCATCCAAGAGGAAGAGTGAGGAAAAAGCCACTTTTGTCCTGTGTGGGTTATAATTAATTCTAGTTTTAGACCGAAAAACAAATTATTACTGTGGAACTTATTGTTATTATTTTGAAATGAGATAGTAACATGGGAAATCTAGGTCATATTTAAATAATTACCCTTTATCGCATCTCCCTTGACAAATATGCCAGTGTGTTTACTAATCCACAGTAGTGGCGAAAACTGTTCTAGCCCAGGGACACCGTGATATGCAGTAGGCACCACAGCAACCCCTGGGTTGTTGCAGTTCACTGACAGTGCTATCTTCTGTAAGAAGGATGACAGTAAGTCTTAGGCTGCTGTTGAATACTCTTAGCTTTGTAGTCATTTAGGTCTGGGTAAGGCATTTCTGACTGATATCTGACCTACCAAAGAGAGGACCTTGCTGTTTCTGTTTTAGCAGCATACTTCAGCGTGTACTTGCTACTACATGAACCAAAGTGTCACTAATAGGACTTCAATGCCATTTGTTTCTGAATAAGGAAGAATTGTTTAAATTCTCAGTGTTAGACATATGCTTAAGTACTTTATTAAACTGGAACAAATTTGAAACAGTACAGTTTATTAAGACTTTAAGGAAAACAATTCTTCCTTTGCTACGTAAGGTTTTTTCTCTCTTTATGGAAAGTATTAGCTAAAGGATGGTACTGTTCAAAACCAGGTATAAGATCAGAAATATGTCCCTTCAGGCCTCTTTTAAAAGTCAAAAGTTACAAAACCCCACTAACGAATGCGGAGCTAATGAAAAAGAACACACTGGTAAGAAAAAAATATCATGCTCAAGATTTTGGAAAGGAACTGCCGAGCAGAGCAGAAAAGAAAATTAAAATTATTAATAAAACTTCTTCACAATGTCCCCCTGAAAGACTGAAAAATATTCCCACCTAGGGACTGCTAATTTTTCTACTTTACAGTTCATAAATATTGAGGACATAATGCACATCCTTATTTTATGCCTTGCAGAAACTTTGGCAACTAGGAGTTCCATAGCTGATTTTGTGATTAAAATAAACAGTCTGAATTTATTACTGCGTTTTCACTTCAGAGTAGTTACTTTCAGGAAATATTAAGTTCTTATGCCCTCATTAAATTTGTTTTGCTAGTATTATAATTTATGTTCTGAAGCACACTGAGGTTATTAAATAAGTAAGGGCTTAACTATACAAGACTCTCCTGTCTCTGCTAGGTCCCTGAGATGACGACATCTGTGAAAGCATTTTCATCCCCAAAACACAGCTTTTCAGAAAGCTAAAGCAGCTTTTCCTTACTGTTATCCCTTCTGGCAAAGGCGGGATGAAACCTTTGTTCTACTGCATTCAAGTAGCAAAGCACCCTTTGACTCAAACGGGCTTTAGGAGGAAGTATATACTTCACCTAACACCTCACGTGTTCATTGGGTAGGTCACACAGCAGTTCCAAGGGTTTACTAATGGCATTTTAGCAGATAAAGTTGTGCCAAAGCCTCTTCAGCAAGTCATGTAGAATCCATCCACGATTTTAATCTTTTATCTGTTTTGTAAATTCAGATTAACTGAATTAGTACTCTGCTCTCGTCCTCCTCTACTCCACCCTCCTGAGACCTTGGGGAGATTTTATAGCAGCCTTCCAGTACCTGAAGAGGCCTACAGGAAAGTTGGGAGGGACTTTTTAGAAGGGCATGTAGTGATAGGATAAGTGGGAATGGTTTTAAAGTGGAAGGGAGTAGATTTAGACTAGATATGAGGAAGAAATTCTTCACCATGAGTGTGGTGAATCACTGGCACAGGCTGCCCAGGGAAGTGGTGGCTGTCCTGTCCCTGGAGGTGTTCAAGGCCAGGTTGGACGCCAGGACCTTCAGCAGCCTGGTCTAGTGAAAAGTGTCACTGGCCATGGCAAGGGGTGTGGAGCTTAATGATCTTTAATGTCCCTTCCAGCCTGAACCATTCTATTAAAAAAAAAAAAAAAGCAAAACCAAAGCACCTCCCAAGTTCTCCGCAGACAGTTTAAATTCATCGGAGATAAGCTACCAAATCCTATCTCAATTATTCGTTTAGGGAACCATCTTCTAATGAAGAATCATTAGTAAGGCACAGTTTAAAAGAAAATATTATAGGTAAACCAAAGTATTAGTTAATGTTTTTGTGTTTAACAATCCACTATTACCTTTTCTAATGTATTGCAAGGGAAGGATAAGTAAATGTGGAACAGATTTTCTACATGTGGTTTATCCATCATGGAAGATAGATTTCTGAAAGCCCACACTGCAGATGAGAGCAGAGTTATTTCATGCACCCAGAAAACACAACAAGTGCAGTATATGTGCTTGCTTGAATGAATTCACATTTCATGGTGAGGGTGACAGAGCACTGGCACAGGCTGCTCAGAGAGGTTGTAGAGTCTCCTTCTCTGGAGACATTCAAGACCAATCTGGACATGTTCCTGTGTGATTTTCTAGGTGATCTTTCTCAGGCAGGGGGGTTAGACTAAATGATCTTTCAAGGTTCCTTCCAACTCCTAATGTTCTGTGATTTTGTGATTCTGTGATTCACAGGGAGCAATAGCTGCTCCCTATAGATGCTTTGCCAAGACACATCTCAAACTTCAAATGTCCTGTTCCTCCAGTCACAAGCTGAGGCCTACCTCCTATTCTCTTTTCCAAAGGCTTACCAAACATGGTAGCATGTTGTTGAGGAAGGATGTCCTTGAAACCATAGAGCAGATAGCATTTCTAATCAGGGTCATACATGTACACAATTACATACAGTCCAGAAAAAGCAGGTAAGTAATTTCTGGCTGCATCAGGGTTCCCTGAAAGGCAGATGTACTTTGCCACCTATTTTGCTGTCTTACAAGATCTTTCTCATTTAGCAGCAATGTCACTTCTAACACACTGAGAGGCTGAAGGAATGTAGCATATTAGAACAGCATGTGCTTGGACGACCGTGTCATCATGATCTTGCAGAATGAAAATAAATGATGCGTGCAGCAGAAGTAAACACTGAGCCTTGGGTGGTGAACTGGGATTTTTGCTTTTCTTTGCCTTTTTTCCAAAGAGTTTTAAGACAGAAAATGATTCGCAGCGATGGAGAACAAACACATGGCTTGGTGAATCCCAGAAAAACATGCAGTCTGCTGCAAAGTCTGCTCAGGAGCAAAGTGCAGTGGGTAACCTTGTGGAAACTAATGTCCAAATTGCCGAGAAGAAAGAAAATAAAACTAAATGCAAAGGCATTAAAAATAGATTAGCTCACCGAAAAAGAAATAAGCTTTCTGCATCCCTCTCCACGCCCTGAAACAACTCTATCTAGCCTTCAGCTCCAACTATGAGGACTATCTTACTCTGATCTGTCATCTCTGAATCTCAGATCTGTTGCACGTCTTCAATATGCCTGAGGATTTCCTCCTCCTTTCTTCCTATCTGTCCTCTGTGGACATCTTTTTCATAATGAGATGCTCATGACTGCACCAAAGCTCCTTTGAAAGCAAGAAATGTAACCAAATACAGCTTTTACTCAACATCAGAAAGAGTGGGAGAATCCAGCCTATTTTTACTTATAAATTATTCAGAAAGCTAAATAAAAAGTGCAGTCATGAATTCATGGGCTTGATCCTAATTCCTTTGAAGTCAGTGGCAAAACTCCAGCTGCCTTCAACGGTGGAAGGACTGGTGCCCATCTGGCACCAATTCCAGTACCAGAAAAGTCCCTGTTGGAGCTTGTGAGGAGTTTACTGACAAACTATTTTTTTCATTAAAAAATTAAACTCATCAGAACTGATGTACTTTCCAGGAACATGCTGGTTTTGACAAGACACCCATCAGGAAAGTGCTTCTCAGATGATGCATTTCAGCTAAGACAAAGAAATGACCAAGTCTATAGTGGTTTGGGAGTCCACCTGTGTACCTGGGCTGCTGGCTCAATGTCTCTGCATCGAGGAACACTCACAGGAGACCCAAAATAATGCTGCCCCTTTCCTAGCTGAAAGCCACCAGTGTTCAGACTATGCTGAGTCTCCCTCACTCTTGTTCCTGTTAAATGGAAATCCTTTGCAACTCTCCCTTGAGTCTAATTTTATAAAATGGCAGAAGATACTGATGCGGGCCAGGAAAAGTGTGAGCAGCCTTACACTGGGCAGCACCCTGGAAAAAGGTCCTCAGTCCAAGATGGGCTGAGGATATTTTCAGAAGCAGTTTAGATGTAGTTCTCAAGCCTCACTGATGCTTGGCAGCTGTATGAGCCCTTCACTGTTGCTGTCAGTCACTGCAAGGAAGAGAAGCCCTCTGAAGTAGGGGTGAAATCTAGGTGTAGGTGTGCTGAAATCTAGAAATTTTCTCACTTGCTGAAACTCTCACTTTGGGCCAGATGTACCTCAAAACCTCACCGTGGGCTAGGAAAGATACTGGAGTTGCCAGAGCAGAGCTGTGTCAATCATCAACGATCTTTAAGTAATACCTGCAGAGGATATATGCTTTAAAAAAAGACACAAGCTTCACGTTTTCAGAGATTTCTGACAACTTTTCACCTCCTTCATGTATTACAAGACTTTTGGTACTACTATTTTCCCGAGTGACCAGAAATACCCATTAAATTTTTAATTAGCTGAAAAATGACAAGTCAAATACAAAGGCAGAGGATCAGTTCAGAATCAATGCACACATCAAGCCTGGGAATCTCCAAGCAAATGGCTTCCCAACTATGGTGTGTGACCCCAATTATAAATGAAATTATAAACCAGGTGATACCACAGTCATGCTGTTGTGCAGACATTTGTCTTCTTGAGAGATGCACTGTCCACACATGCGACTAGACATGGTAACATGCCCGTTTGCTCATTCTGTGAGATTTGTTGCTGGAAATACCATCCTAGAAATACCGTCCCGGAAATACCATCCGAGGCTTTGTAATGTTCAGGGTTGTGTGAAGGAACCAACAATGCTATGTCTTTCTTTAGGAAAATACTTGCTTACAGCTTAATGCTTAAAAGGATAGGGATGAAAGAAAGCAAATAAGTGTATTTCACAGAATCGCAGAATCACAAAGTTGAAAAAGAACATTTAGATCAGTGACTCCAACCATAACTGTCCTCTCCTAAACCATATCCCTCAGCACCTCATCTACCCGTCTGTTAAATACATCCAGGGGTGGTGACTCAACCCCCTCCCTGGGCAGCCTGTTCCACATCCCAACAACTCTCTCTCGGTGAAGAATTTCTTCCTAACATCTAAACTGAACCTGCCCTGGTGCAGTTTAAGGCCATTCCCCCTTGTTCTATCACCTGTCCCTTGGCAGAAGAGACCATCCTCCAACTCTCTACAACCTCCTTTCAGGTAACTGTAGGCAGTGATAAGGTCTCCCCTCAGCCACCTCTTTTCAAGACTAAACATCCCCAGCTCCCTCAGTGGCTCTTCATAAGGTTTGTTCTCCAGACCCTTCACCAGTCTGGTTGCCCTTCTCTAGACTCTCTCAAGGACCTCAATGTTCTTCTTGTAGTGTGGGGCCCAGAACTGAACGCAGTAATCAAGGTGTGGCTTCACCAGTACTGAGTACAGGGGAACAATCACCTCCCTAGACCTGCTGGCTGTGGTATTTCTGACACAAGACAGAATGACACTGGCCTTCTTGGCCACCTGGGCATACTGCTAGCTCATATTCAGTCAGCAGTTCAGCAACACCCCCAGGGCCTTCTCTGCCTGACAGCTTCTCTGCCTGACAGCTCCCCAGCCACACTTCCACAAGCCTGTAGCACTGCTTGGGGTTGCTACCTTACTGAATCTTATCCCATTGGTCTCAGTCCATTGGTCCAGCATGTCCAGGTGCCTCTGTAAAGCCTCCTCACCCTTGAGAAGATCTACACTTCCTCCTAGCTTAGAGTCATCAGTGAACTTACTGAGGGAACATTCAATGCCTTCATCCAGGTCGTCGATAAAGATGTTGAACAGGACTGGATCCAGGACCAAGATTCCTTTCTGAAATTGGTAACAAAAGTGTTCTGGTGGACAATGAGAAAAAGGCCTACCTATATGCACCTCATGTAATCAATGTTATCTGCACAAACTGTGAAGTTGGATAAATAAAGCACTTGGAATCACAGCACAAGGAGCACATGGGAAAGCTGAAGTAATTTTTCAAGTACTGCAAGGCTTTGACTACACTGTACAAGCAAGGAGTCCTTGTTACAGTGATTTACAATTTTGTGTAGAATAAGAAATCTCATGCAATTGGGGAAAATTTTTATGTGCTGCAACTGAAGATCACCTGTGGGGAATCACACACAAATAAATGTACTGATGTCTCTATCTCTGATAAAGCAGTGAAATGAAGAATGAAAGCAAATGCCAAGCAAATATTTTGGTTCAATTGCTTGTAAAAGGAACCAAGGTGTACACACTTAAAGCAAACTCTTTAGCACTAAAGAGTTGTGATAAACAGCTTTTGCCTTGTGTGTACTATATATAGGTATGAGACATTTTTGACTATCAACTCTTTTGGTTCCTGCTTCCCAGATACAGGACAGAAAAGGATTGCTGCATGTGGCACATAATATTTGGAAAAGAACAACATCCCATGGGTATGAATGTATAGATAACTGTGTACATGGAAGTCCTTTTCCAACTAGCTATAACTGAATGTTGCTGGAGAGTTTCACTATGTGTTTCACGTGGAGCAGCGGACATCAAAGGATGTCAGCCACCAGGCATGAAAGTTGCTGCATCATCAGAGAGCTGTGTCCAGGCTTTGGGTTTACTCTTTGTCAGTTGGGGTGAAACTATGGTTCAGGACATATTGTGCTGCTGTTCCACACAAGCATTTGATGACTCCTCAGAGGGATGACAGTTCTGAGAGATTTCTCTGAAATAGAATATGAACTACACATGTTTATGATGGGCAGCATCAAACCAGGATGTATGGATTGTCTGTGTGACAGGGGCATTGGCTTTCCTACCTATGCGCATGGATGAAAATAATGGAGTTCTTCTGAGAGGGGCTTAACTTGCCAGCCTGAGTTTGTGTCTCCTAGCTGCCCTGTCCTGTGGTTATTATGATGTAAACTCGGCTTCAAATTACTTGTGCATTTAAAGTGCCTCCTGCCCACACAGATGTGCTGATGCCTGGTACAACAGCACAGCTCTCTTTTCCTTCAGCGAGGAGCACAGCTCTGCATCCTTCTTCACTCTATGCAGTGATCAATTATTTTTAAACATTTTTTACATGAGGTTGTCTTCCCTTGGAGATCTTTACACTTCTGTCAGATTTGGTAAATGGTGACTAAGAGATTGGGATGGCATTAGGAAGCAGTGGATGTGCATGGCACATTCATGCCCATCTCAGTTGTACAGGCAGCCTGAGCAGTAACTGAAGGCTCTGAAAGCTGGTCTGTAAGACATGGAAATGTGTTTTCTGTGCTATGTGATGACGTAATTGGGTTCACAACTCTTCCCTTTCATCTCATGGAACACAAATCTGACAAGGCTGAAGTGAGATGAATTCGCTCAACTCTGCAAATTCTTGACTGGAAATAGCATCATTCAGTCTCACACTCACGGCATGACTGCCCAATGCCTAAAGGAACTATTTACAACCTTCTTTGGAGAATCCAAGATGTTAAAATACTATTGGGTACAAGGCCAAGGTCAGAGTCTGATGTGTCTCCACTGACTTTCCAACATCTGCAGTCAAGGAGTTCACTGAACTTTTTGGCTATCAAACTAGAAAATGCTGTTTGCTCAACTTCCGTAGTTTGATTTCTGGTTTCGGCAAAAGGACTCAGACCCAGCGCAGTTGAGTCATGAAGTGAGGCAGCTAGTACCCTTCCTCTTGTGCACTCATCTAAAGCTGGATTCATGCTCTGGTTTCTGTCAAAGCCTGCTCTGCTGTGGATGTCACTGCTAGATAAGAGGTGTGTCATTTCTTCAGTGCCAGTGAGCTTAGAGAACATCTCTTAGGACGCTCAGGCACATGTGTCACATTACTGCAATAAAGTACGATGACTGCTGGCATTAGTCACTTTTATGACATCCATATGCAAATGCTGTTTATGTTAGTATGCTACAACTGGAAGGAATTTGGAAAACCACTGCTCTAGGCCATGCTGTTTGAGTTCCGAGATGGTGAAATTAATGGGAGAGCAAAAAATCTGCACAGTAGGAAATCGTTCTGAAAGTGCAGAACAGTTTGATTGGGATTTTTTTTTTTCTCTGTTTGTGGAATTACTCAAGCTCAAATATCTTCCTAAAACATTCCTTTCTGAAAATCGACTGTCCTGGAGGGCACCGATTGCACCTCTAGACAGAGAGACAAGTTGTCCTGAGGAAACTTTTGCAAGCTGTTACCACACCATGTGATACAGTCACACACAGAGATTTGTTAATAACACTTTTATAATTTTTTTGCCATTAAATGCTGAAGAAATCCCACTACAGATCAGAATTCCATCAAGAGGAGTACTCCACATGGAGCAAAAGGACAGCTCTTGGCCCAAGGAAAATACAATTTAAGATGAGAACAAGAGGCAACATATAGATATAGACAAAATATACACTGAGGCAGACTTATGTGCAGTATGGACAGAGGAATTGCATGCTATAAAACTTCTGTAGACATCACAGCCAAGAACAATTTTACAGAGGAGGCCGGAGGACCAATGTTGATGCAACTGTACAGATGTTTTTTGAAGCATTTATCACAACAGTGAAGAACTCAGCACAAGGGAGGAAAATGAAAATTTGAAAAAAGTGACAAAGTGATTGTCATCACTGGCTGATCAAAGACAGAGATTGATCTTTCAGTAATAAATAAAGGACAAGAAAAATGAGGAATCACCAGTTTGCAAGTAAGGGCAAGTTGCATGTGTTCTACAGGATAGAAAAGGACTTTGGAGAGAGAGAAAGAAAGAAGTGGCAGCCAATGAGCACTCTGGATAGTCATGAAAGAGGCAGGTCTTCATTTGTTAAAGGTGTAAAAAGGATGTAGGTGTAATCGGGATATGAGATGATGAGAGTTTGATCTTTGTGAATGCACAGCAGTCAGATTGGCCAAAGACTAGGTAAGGACTGAAAGCCACATGAATGAAAGGAGCCAAGATGTGATTCCCACAGACAATGTCTTTATTACTTGTCACAAACACACATTGATCCCTCTCTAACCAGCGACCAAACGGGAACAGCAGCACGCACAGCTCTGACTGTGTGCTGCAACACTGCACAAAACTTTAGGTATGTGTTGAGCGAAAGTTGCTCTGTGCAAAAGCAGACAGATGTGTCACTGGAGTTGTGTGGAGCTGCCTTTCCTAAGACCTTAATCTCAGCTCTCAGGAGTGTTCTTGTGCTACCAGGGGCCTTTGTATGACAAAACCTAGGTTGTGCCACCTCTTGGTGGTGCATCTCTATAGCCCTCCTTCCAATTCATGTATTGAGTGAGAGGAAAAACAGACCACTAAATCAATACAACCATCCTTCTTTCCCCTGAGCAGTGAACTTATGGAAGGAAAAGGCTTTGGCTGGGAATGAGCACACCTCTCTAAGTACTGGACCAGAGAAAGATGGTCCAGCTTGCTTTCTTCTTTCCAAAGAAGATGTTGAGGCCTTTATTTCTGCCATCAAAGGGGAGACACACAGTCCTTCCTGGGCTGGGAAAAGAAAAAGGACACAAGAGGAAGACATGTCTGTAAATTCCTTACTCTGCTCCTGACACAGAAGCAGAACAGAGAAAAGGAAGATGACCATCAAGATATACGCCATGGAGCTTTACTTTTCCTAACACCAGCAAGGTGGACAGGGCTTGAACCAGGAGTTGTCTCCCTCCTTCTGTAGCATTGCTTTCTTCTTGAGAAATATAACACAAGGCAGAACTGCCTCTTCCCTCAGTGCCCTCCCCTTAGCCACAGGGCAAGAGGAAAATATCTTCAGTATGAGTCCACCACTGCCTGAATGCTCTGGCATCAATCCTGCTTTCTCCCAAGGTTTCCAGAAAACTTCAGTTATGGAAAAATTCTATTACAAAATTTCTCTCATTAAATTCTCTGTCTACTTGATTCAATTGTGTCTAAACAGATCGAAAGACTTCAGTGTCAGATTTAGAGCAGAACATACTCCTCCAGCATTACTTAAGCCATGGCTAATATTATTGACCTTGTTTATGGAGTACCTAGTCCTGCTTTTTCATAAAATTATAACTTAATAACACAATTAGATAAATTGAGGGACAACCAAGAGGTAGAGAAGGTTACTTGCAAAAGCCCCAGGTTCCTCACCTCACCATTTTGATGCACAGCTCAATGGCAGCATTGCCTGCAGAGTGCATGTGGGACAGGGTTGCTGTCCTGGTCATTTTTTTTCCCCTGCAGTAATCATGAAATGCCACATGCCCTCCTTTCCCATTTTCCCACCTTCTGCCCTGTATCAGCATACATGTTCATGTGACCATGCAGTAAATAGGATGATCGAACAGGTATGACTGGAAAGCAAAAAAAGCATCGACAACTTAAGTGAGTAGCTGCATGCAGAGTTCCCTGATCCATCTCAGCATACAGCCGCATCTCTGGTAGTCCTGGAACAAGGAAAGCAGAAGCAAAGTGTTCTCACAAATGAGGCAAAAGCAAGACAATTGTCATCAGCCCTTGCTTTTGTCAAATTGAAATAACACCAGTATCGCACCCAAAAACGGTGCAGCTGAACATAAACAATGACTGGTCTACTTTGTAAAGGAACGAAGTAAGCAAACCCAAAGATTTGTATGTAATTTCTTCTATAGGATAGACTAAACACAGAGGTGAGCCTTCAAGAATCCAGTGTGTTCTAGATGGAGATCAACAAATTGATTCAAACTTTCTCTCTGCTTCTGATTTTTTTTTTAATTTGTTTGTACTGATTCCTCCTCTAGTCTTTTGAGATTGGTTTCCTCAATGTTCAGCTTTAACACCTAACAAAGTGTTAGGGGATTTGAGACTTAACTCAAACATCTGGTTTTGGCATAGCTAGTGACATTTTTAGGCTAAAAATCAACTTCACATGTTCTTTTCTTTTGTTGTTTGAAGCAACTGTTCAGCATACACACGCACCCCTGTGTCTCTCTGTGCCGATAATAAAGACATCTTGACCATTCCAAGAGCCAAAATAAGAAGCAAGGAAAGCAGTAAAAATTGTTCTTAGCTTCATCCTATAAGGAAACTATTAATCTTGAAACCACTCCTCTTTGAAAGCTTAAAGGATCAAGCTTAACCACATTTTGTGACTCTTCACCATGGCAGAATAATTATGTAACATGTTATCATCTGAAAACAGAAACCAGAGGGGGCTCTGACAGGCATCCCCTGGCAAATCAATTACAGTATCACTGACATCAACTTCACCTCTGATGGATCTCATCCTACCCACCACAGCCACAATGCCTGCTTCTGCCTCTTCCAGGTCCTTTCACAGGCTGGGGTTTCAGTACTTTCTTTGGCACCAGTGCTTATGGCTGACACACAGAAATATTTTGTGCTCTGCTCAGAGGGCTGTGGACAACAGCAAAGGAGCAGAGAAGACAACCAGTTTGCCAGCAGCATCTTCCAAGCCCCTCCCTCTTCGACTACATTAGGACTGAAGATGTCCAGTTTACGAGTTTTATTTCTCAGAGTTTCATGGCACCAGGAAAGCCCCCCAAGAAGGAAGCTAATTATGATGTGCAATGTACAAAACCAATGGTGCTAGGAAACAAAATGTGGAATGCCTGTGTGAGAAATAATGAAAAATATAGGATTTTATTTTTTATTTAACTGTTAGACAAATCATGTATCTATTGACATACAGTTTCTTAATATACATTCGTACATTAGCTCTAGGTAAGGGAGACTGAAAGATACTTTTTCAAAAGGAAAGCAATCCCAGGAATACAACAGTGCTGAAGCAAGGTGATCAGTGTCTGGAAAAGACAAAATCCTTGTTCTCCAGCCTTCTCAAGAGAGAATTGATTACCAATGATGTGTTCTAGAGCTGCCACATGGACCTGGGATAGCGGGTACACTCAGTAGGGAAAGCTAATTTCTACCCCTTGGAAACCTGTGGTGTTGCTGAAACACTTCACTCCAATGGTTGTGAGCTAGGAGGCTGCTGAGCGTGGCCAGGAAGTCCAAGTTGTCTGTTGCAGTCACAGAGGCAAAAGCTAACCCTAAATAATGTACTATCTGACACATTTTAGATGTCTCCTAAAGCCGAAATGCCTATTTCTCTCCCTACAAGCCCCTGGTTGTCTCTCTCAATGGTAAGGAGGATTCCAAGCAATTAGCTCTGATGTGGAGATCTATCTGCCATTCATCTGCCAGATGAACTGCACCTAGAGAACTGCAACATCTAGCAAAGGATGTGGAAGAGTATTTCCCAGTTGAAATGTGCTACTGGGGACAGAACTACAGCTCTGTTGCTGTTGCTGCTTCTTGATGTGAGTCACCAGGAGACATCTGTATATTGGCAGATGTATATCTGCCAATATACAGGAGACATCTGTATATCTGCCAATATACAGATGTCTCCTCACTCACCACCCAACCGCAAATTTAGAAGTTTAAAAGAGAGAGTGGAAAAAAGGATGAAAGGACAGTAAAGAGAAACGCTAAAATGAAAATAGCAAATAAGATGCAATAGTTTGTAAAGAGATTTTGTTCTCTTTGTCCAGGGAAGTTGGGGGGTCCACACAAGTACTTGTTTCATAACAAAAGCAACCTTGATACCAAAATAGAAAAACATTTTGAGGTAGAACCCAACAGTCAGTGTAAAAATAACAGAAACAAGACAGAATTGCACCCGACACTGGAAAACATGTACTCGAGCAGAGGCATCGTTCAGCAGAGTTGAAGGTAAAGGGAAGTGCTGAGGGTAGCACTGTGTGCTGACAACAGGTGAGTCCCCACTCAGTTTGCACCAGGAAGGCTCACAAACAGGATTTTTCAGGGGATGTGATGGAAGGCCTTGAGTAGATTGTGCCTGGCTATAGATTAAAGTCATCCTAGCAGATCAAGAGGAAAAAGAATTCCATCTTGGTTACCCAACTTGCACTTCAATTTTTGGTGCCTAGAAGGCAGAGCTTCAAAAATCTCCCATACAGATACAAAGATGATATATAGGCTTTTCTAAGACTCATGAAAAGGACTTATTTGCCAAGGTTGTATGCTCAAGTTGGCTGCGCTGGAAACCTTCTATAAATAACCGCAGGGAGTTATTTTTACAAAATAAAATCTAGGAAATTCAGATGTTACTCATCATGGGGGCGGGTGGGGAAGATATTCCTGAATATGACAGCTGGACAATTTCTGGTTCAACAATCATTGAAACAGAAAGAGGTCACAACAGTCTGAATGTGGTTTTGATTAATAGAAAGATTGGTCATAAGATATAAACCTGATTAACCTAATTATGAGTTCATTCGTCTGAAAGTAGGCAGGGGAACAAGCAAGAGAAGACCTGTAACTAAAACTGTCAATTTCCAAAAGGCAAATTTTCACAACCTACGGCTATGTCTAAATTTATGTGATAGCTCTCACCGTGGTTCACCACAGGTCTTATGACTGTCTGGGCTGGAGGATGACTCAAATGTGACAGCACACCCACCTACCTCTGTATGCAGGCTTCCCCTCTGTGGTGCCCACCTGAGATGAACTTTGGAAGAACATCTCCCCTCACTCCCCCACATTGTGGAAACTATAAAGCAATCCTGCATCACTGTCCAGACACAGCCTGAGGGACTGAGTAATTAGAAAAGGTCTATGGAGCTGAGAAGCTTGGCTAAGAGGAAAGAGTTGACAACGCAGCTCAGATCTGTATACTGAAGATGGAGGAAAAGCTTATAGAATCTGCATGATCACTTTGTGAAGGATGCCAGAAATTACCAGAAAAATTACGTTACTCAAAAGTTTGGGTTTTTTTTTCCCCCAAGTCATGCTAATTTACATTTTACGTAGGAAATTAAAACAAAGAGCAAAAGGTTATTTATATAAGCAGAAGGGGAAAGAAGCAATTGAGCTGTTACATAGAAAAGATGTGCCAGACACTAAAAATAATGTGTATAGACATTATATACATATATATGTAGACATTATATATATGTTATTGTATATTGTATGTTTAATCTTCTTCCTACTGAATGCTAATAAAGTTAGTTTTCCTGACTAGCATCATAGTTTTATGAAGTTCTTTAAATTATTTTAATAATTTAAACCCAGGAACTGCATTTTGTGCTCACATCAAGTAAAAATCTGATACCAAAAAAATATCTTGGAATATTCTACCATATTCAGCGCAAGAGGAAAATAAGTAGAACCAACTTTTCAGAAACTATGAAGGTGCAGGAACAAAAGTCTTAAAACAATGTAATTACAAAATTTGAAAATGCATATCAATAAAGCTTTTCAAAAGAAATTAGCTGAACACCTCTTAGAGCTTACATTATCCTAAGCTTTGCAACGTTCTTACTCTATTTTTATGTGACACACAAAAGGAGAGAGAACAGAAAAAATCAATTCTGATGTTAATGGGTATACTTCTTAGCTCATTAGTGTTACACCTACTTACTATGGGGTTTAATTTGCTCCTCTGAGATTTAGTAAGTCAGCTTTTCTAAAATCATGTACATTAGTTTCTTTCTACCCACCTTTCAAAAGTCTCCATTTTTATTCACATTAAATGTTGCTATCAAAGCTAAAATGAACCATTTTGACAGTCCTTAAAAACAGAGATCATATGTTCTTTCTGGAAAGGGCACCAAACTAACGTTACTATCTAACGACTGTCTGACACTCCTTTTTTGGGGGGATGCATTTCATCAAGGATACTCTGAAAGGTGCAGAGTATGCTGCCACAGAGACTGTGGCATAAAATGATGTGTCAGACATCAAGGTTGAATTCATTATGAGAGTCCCATAGGGACTCATCTGTCCTGCCCCTTATGGGAGGAACCAAACAGATTGAGGAGAGAAAACATCGACAAGAAATGGACAGGGCAACAGTTACCAGTTGATGTTGTCGAAAATGGTCAAAGCCTCTATTAGAGGTAGAAATACACATGTGTACACATCTGAGTTCTCAAGAACATTACCATGACGACTGCCTCTGGGGATACCAGGATGTGTGGAAATAGCTACAATGGAAATCTGCATATAGAAAAAAACCCACTGAAATCTGCTGTCCAGGCTGAACGCCGGACACAAGGGCAGGGAAATGCCAGAGAATCCCTAAGCCAAGCAGGTCTGTAGCTTGGGCTATGGGAAAGGCTTTTCCCTCTTTGCAGCAGTTCCTTTAATTTCTTCCTGCAACCTGCTGCATCATCGGATTAACTAAACACACACAGACACTAAACTCTCATCCATTTGCATTCACCTGCAGGCTAACTAAAGGTTGCCCTCAGCAAAGCACACGGTTACACAGTGAGGGACAAAGCAGCTCAGCAGGTGTGTCCCTGTGACACTATTCAATGGCCACAGACAGGATCCTGGGAAATGTGCTCAGGTTGTCCTGTATGGGTTGAGCTGGTTTAGGGTGATTGGCAGATACAGCAGTACAGCACAAACAAGTTAAATCGGGTGGTCTGCATTTAACAGAAAAACCTCTGCTTGCTTTAAGAAATGCATTTGGCTTTGAATTTTTTGTTTGTTTGTTTTGTTCTGGCTGAACTCTTTCTAAACACTGACTTGCAAGAATCCTTTTCCCCTGGGTCTCTAAGGAGTCTTGTGGATCTATGCTGCGGTGCGCCAAAACCATCGGCTCTGCCTACTGTCCTCCTCCTCCCTCTTTCTCCTAGACCTCCTCTCCACCTTTTTCTCTTTTTGGCTGCAAAGAACAGGAGAAGATCCCCATTATCCTGCTTCACTGCTCTGTAAAAAGGATTTTTAAACTCCTAATATTACTTAATCACAGCTTTCAGTGCCCCTGCTGCCATAAAACATTATAACAATGGGCTAGCACTTCATCAATTGTAATTTGCTGATATTACAGTCACAGTAGCGCTCGACATAATTGCCTTGCTCTACCACTGACTTGTAAGGCTTCTTGACCTCATTCGATACTTCTTTGCACTGGGGTCTGCAGTCAGAAATTTTGGTCTGACAGCTCCGCTTTTCGAATTTCCAGTTCCTGTCCATCTGAGAGGGATGCAGCCCTCCAAAAACTCAGCACACCATTGCCCTCAAATTTAACTCCCTGACACTTAAGTCTATTGCAATACATCTTATTCCTGATTATACGCAATTTTACACATAGCAGCACAACAGTTACAAGTTCCAAACAGGGATAATAACAGTTGTTATTAAGAATGAAGGAGCTAGCTTGAAGACAGTAAAAGAAATGTAGTCAGGACTTTGAATTCCTTGCAGATCCAAAACTCCTCCTAGCAAGAACATGACTTCAAACCACACGGATTATTAATAAGATGTTTATTTCAGGACAGAAGGCACCTTGAGAATCAATTTGATTATGTTGTGTTTTTTCTGTAGACAAATTAAAACATAAATTATCAGCCCAAATGACTTCTACTGGAGATGAAGGACAGTGACAAAATAAGAAAAAGCACAAACTCTCCCTGACAGAACACATTGTGTGTGACTCACTCTGTAAAAGTCACTATTGTGAGCGGCAAATATTTATTCCTTATACGATTAGAGCTCCTCTGAGGTTGGGACAGAGATGACACTACAGAGGCAGGACAAAGCCTCAACAGAGAGCTGTCAGACACAGCAGGCATGCAAGCAGCCTTGCTGGACACTTGTAGGGAATTAAGCATAAAACCCATGCCACGTTGCACTTAACATGGCTATACAGGCACACACACACAACGCTGAGATACAGGCTTTCTAAGACACTGCAGGGAGCAGATATATTTGGATGGTTTTGGCTAGTTTTTTGGACTTGATGATCCTATTGGTCCCTTCCAACTCAGGATATTCTATGATATTCTATGATTTGTGCCACTGCTTTGTGACACCAGAGTATCACTCTGAAAGTTTCTGTCCCAGGCACAGAATCCACAGTCCACGGGAGTGGACCACTCTCAAATTCAGTAAGCACAGGGTGGAAAGAAGATGAAGAAGCCTAGGGACACACTGCAGGCTTTCACATGGGTCAGCTGATAAGTCCAAGGACTGGGAGGCCAGAGTGGTCCTGATGAGGAATTTGCTGATCGCTCGGCAGGGCTGAGGTACACTCTGTATGATGTACACATGCATATGCTTTCTAACAAAGTACTCACAAAAGCCTTTCTTGTAAGCACCTGCCTGAGGGGTATGGCAGAAGTCTTGCCAAAGGGGTGCCACAATGAGGATTATATCCCCTGTTTGTGGCTCTGAGGTGCTCAGCTTGAAGTGACTGGCTTGCTTTCTAATCCTTCAGCCGCAGTAGCCAGCATAGGAACTCTTGCTTGGGCCATGGGAGCAGCTGGGGACATTAGAGCTTTCCCTTAGAGATGGGGTCCAAGCTGGAATTCACCCCATCCAGAGTGCACAGCTTCAGATGCCACATGAAATTCCACATACTTCAGCCATCAGCTCATGCAAGTGGAAGGCTACCGTTGAGCTAAACTTTGCTTATTCAGCACATTTTGCCAAGATTTTGAAAAAGCACTTAATGGACTTGGACAGACTCAAGGAGTGTTTTTAGATTCAAGAACTACTTGTTTAATGAATTTATTTTATAAACACTGGCACTGAGATTTTTCAAAACTTCTTTGGGATTTGGCCTGCTGATTCCTCTTAATTTTTAATGTAAAGTAACATCTGAAGCTGGCAACAACAACATAATTGTAAACTCCAATAATCTCATCTCATACTACGAACTAGGCCTCCACCCAGGATGTGGATGAAATAGGTGGCTGATGTTTCAATCTGGGGATCATTTCCCTTTGGCTTTACAAACCATAGCACAAATATGTCCATGTCACCCAAATATTTCATTTGAAAAAGCTTTTCAAGCCTTTAGGTTTCAAATTTATACAGATAAAATATGTGTTCACATATATAAATATATACATAAGGGTACGTAGTTTATTTTGTAGATGTGTATGTCTATGCACAAATGAATATGCACACACATTCCTATGTGCACCCTTTTCCCTTGGAGCTGGCTGCCTGGCTGTTAGCATCCCTTTAGAAACTCCCAGCACTGCTGTTCTGACTCTGCACAACATTACCCATTGCTACTCTGTGGAAACTTGGGACATGTCAGTGCTTGGAGAACTTTGGTGAGACTCCATTGCACATGTTCTCAAAGGGCTGTTCCTCTGAGGTTGCCAGCCCCTCACCCTACAAGAGCGGTGATTTAGAAGAATAGATACCTAGCAGTGGAAGAGAGATCAGGAAGCTGTACAGTGTGTAGGTAGTTCAAGCACTTATGTCCTCCAGGTGAAACTAGAGCTGGGAGAAGTGGTTGGGTACAGTGGTGTCTGTAAGTGCAGAGGTCCCCAGTGCACTCCTCCTGCAGCAGGACAGTAGCATCACATTTCCCAGGGACAAGGAAGAGAAGGGGAAAAAGGATGAAATCTGGAGAAAGCCAGCTCTCATTTAATCGCAACAAACTGTGAATGTCTTACACATTCAGAATAGAAGAAAACTAGT
Source organism: Heliornis fulica (assembly GCA_013399135.1). Taxonomy (NCBI): domain Eukaryota; kingdom Metazoa; phylum Chordata; class Aves; order Gruiformes; family Heliornithidae; genus Heliornis; species Heliornis fulica. The sequence goes on along the minus strand of VXBZ01001810.1, from coordinate 640,853 downwards.
CATTAACTTTGTGAGGCAGCTGGTTTCCCAATAACAGCTCCTACACATTCTGGCTTTAATATTATTGTTCTTGTCAACTGTGGGAATGCAATGTATATTAATGGTGGTTTATTCCAAATTGGTCATTGTCGGAGTTAATAATTAGGTAGACAGGCACTAATTATCTCTACTTTGTCTCAAATCATTAACTAAGAAATCTGGAGAAGTAATTTCAGAGGCAGGCATCCGAGCTGCACACAGCAGGAGGGGCTCCCCTATGGGCACAAGAGATGCTTCACACTGTAGAGCGGCACCAGCCTGCGTCTGAGAGCAGAGACTGGGTGATACTGCTCTCAGTACCATCTGCAGAGTGGCAGCACCTTGAAAAAAATACATGTATGCGTGGTCCCCATCTATACTTTGCATACCTGGTACATTCATAGAATCATTTGGCTGGAAAAGACCTTTTAGATCATCAAGTCCAACCATTAACTTAGCACTGCCAAGTCCAACACTAAACCATGTCCCTGAGCATCACATCTACACGTGACTCAATCTCTTGCCTGGGCAGCCTTTTCTAGTGCTTGAAAACCCTTTCAGTGAGGAATTTTTTCTTATTTTTTTCCAATCTAGATCTCCCCTTATGTAACTTGAGGCCACTTCCTCTTGTCCTATCACTTTTTACTTGGGAGGAGAGACCAACACCCACCCACCTGGCTCCAACCTCCTTTCAGGTAGCTGTAGAGAGTGATAACATCTCCCCTCAGCTGTTCCTCATAAGACTTGTGTTTTAGACCCTTCCTCAGCTTCATTACTCTTCTTTGGACATACTCTAGCACTTCAATAGCCTTCTCACATTGAGGATCCCAAACTGGAATACAGCACTTGAAGTGCAGCATCACCAGTGCCAAGAACAGGGGGACAATCACTCTATTTCTGATACAAATCTCCTCGGCCACCTGGGCACACTGCTGGATTATATTCAATCAGCTAACAATCATCCAACACCCTTGTGTCCTTTTCCACCGCACAGCTTTCCAGCCACTTTTCCCTAAGCCTGTAGCATTGCATGGGGTTGTGCTGAACCACATTGTATGATCCAGCCTGTTCCAGATCCCTCTGTAGAGCCTTTCTACCCTCAAGCAGACCAAGCAGACTCTCACACAACTTGGTGTAGTCTTCAAATGTACTGAGGGTGCACTTGCTCCCCTTGTCCAGAGCATTGAAAAGACAACTGGCTCCAATACTGAATCCTGGTGACAGGTCACTAACTGGATTTAAATCCATTTATCACAACTCTCTGGTCCCAGCCATCCAGCCAGTTTTTTAAACAGCAAAGTGTATGCCCATACAAGTCATGAAGGAGAAAGGCTCCTCCTGACTCCTGGATAACACAGCACCTCTGGTGGGACCACCACAGGCCCACCACTGCTTGCTGCAGCTCCTGTCCCAAGCAGCACCCAGCTGGAAGAGCACCAGAAGGAAGGCACACGGCAGTGGGAAGAGGTGGTACAACAGGTCTGCTCAGAGGACATGAAGTCTCAGCATTTACTCTGAAATAAGCCTTCCACAGAAACAATCCCAGAAAAAAATATTCAGGACAAGGACATGTCTGTTACATAAGGAATGAGAGCCCTTGAGGTGGAGCTGCTGGGCAAGGGACACCCACAGCACCCCTCTGAAGGTCTGTAATTTCAGGGCGTGGTTGGGCCCACACCAATGCTCCCCACCTGCTGGCAGCAGGTCCCCCTCCTCAGGTGTGTGCAAGGTACCCCAACTATAATCATCATCCCTTATTTTCCCTACATATTGTGGAGATTACACCAGAAATACTAATGGGAATGCCTTCAACAGTAGTTCGGGGCACACATTTTGCTAGACTATTTAAATGGAATCAAGCGTATTCTCATTGTGCCTTAGGTGGCAGCAATTTCAGTTAGTCTGGTATAATTTTCCTTCTCATTTAAGAATTTTAAAGGTTGTCCTGCCCTTGTGGGCACAAGAATCCCCACAAGACATCAAGATCAGCACCCACCACCACCTGTTGTGAACTTACCTCCACATAGAGGATAGGGAAAATGCCAATCTTGTCACCCAGCATTCCTTCTGCCCAGTTGTCATCTACCCTCCTGATGACTGTCAAAATTTCATCCTAAAATCACAGATACACAAAAATACATAATTGCATTATTATTTTTTCAGGTTTTAGTTACTCATGTTACAGCTTAGGGAGACAGTAAGTCAGTTAAAATGTCCCCCAAATCCTGGGTCAGCAGCATTCCTGGCCCAGCACTCCACTCCATCCAAAGTACACTGAAGCATCCTGCAGACGCATGCAGCTCATGCTGGCTGCCAGCAGCTCCAAGGGCCTGGACACAGCAGGTGGGAATAGGTAACTCCTGGCTTCATTGCGCAAAGAGGGAGAATGTTTGACACCTTGAACCCTAAGGAGGAAACTCTCTAGTATGAAGTCACCCCTTTGTGTCTAAGAGCCCACTGTGGTGTTTGGCTGCTCCAGAAGAAAATTCAAAGAGATGCACGAGTGTAGTGCTTGTAGTCTTGGAAACACTTTCAGAAAGAAACACAAGGTATAGCATGCCATGCTCTGCAAGTAGCCTACACTGCTGACGCACTAAATGTCAGTTTTCCTTTTTAAAAAAAACCTCTTAGGAAGTGAAAGTGCAAGCAGGTAAAAAGGCATGGATAATGGAATGAAGTTAAAACAGCTTCAGTTTAGACACAAGTTTTCTAAAACCAACAGCATTTTAATATTCTAGTTCATTTAAGAAACCTTCGAAAAATGGCCCTCCAGAGGAGGGCCACAAAGATGGTCAGAGGGCTGGAACATCTCTCCTATGAAGACAGGCTGAGAGAGCTGGGCTTGTTAAGCCCGCGGAAGAGAACGCTCCGGGGAGATCTTATAGTTGCTTTCCAGTACTTGAAGAGGCCTACAGGGAATCTGGGGAGGGACTGTTTATGAGGGCATGGTGTGATGAGACAAGGGGTAATGACTTTAAACTAAAACAGGCTAGGTTTGGATTAGATATCAGGAAGAAATTCTTCCCAGTGAGGGCGGTGAGGCCCTGGCACAGGCTGCCCAGAGAAGCTGTGGCTGCCCCCTCCCTGGCAGTGTTCAAGGCCAGGTTGGATGGGCCTTTGGGCAGCCTGGGCTAGTGAAGGTGTCCCTGCCCGTGGAGGGTGGGGGGGTGGCACTTCCCTTCCAACCCAACTTGTTCTGTGATTCTGTGATTCTATGAAAAAGTCAACTGAAGATTATGTAACAGGAGATTAAGTGAAGTACAAATAAGATTCACCCTGCTGCATATTACAGAAGCTCGGGTGATTAAAAAACCTGGAGTTTTCCCAGTTTAGGCTGCTCAACTTGTCAGTGAACTTCTCCTACCACCTCTGCCTGCTGGGGTTGCTATACTACAGCTGGCCTTGAGCCAGCTCTGCTTGCTACAAAGCCTCCACTGCTCAGATCTGTCAGGGTCAGAGGAAAGGAGTGTGCTGAGAGAAGCTGAGAAGGGAAGTTTGCTGAGATGTTGTTCATTCTCTCATGGAACCTAATCTTCCTCAATTCCTATGAAGAAATGTTTAAAAAAGAAGAAATCTTCCTCCAGAAAAGTGAGACAGAATCCCCTGCTGACCTCAATTTTCAAGACTGACTCTAAGAAAGTTAAGTGCCACATGCGGTCTATCACCCTCCATGTATCAACCTACCCACATGAGCTGGCCAGGGGAGGGGAGATGGTTTTTTGCTCAGGAAAAAAAAAACAACACACAAATTCCTGATCCAGGATGTTCAGACCGTGGATTTACGTTGATAGGAAATGACCTGAACAGGGATGTGATGTCCTTTGCAGTTTTTGAACATGTGCATTTTGAACACGTGCCCTCTGAAATAGTTTAAATGTTTTCTTTGAATTATTCATCTGAACGATTCATTTGGGGAAAGCTCAGATGAACAGCCACAGACTGAGGCCTACAGCTATTTATTACAGCTGGAAGGTTGCAAAAAGAATTTGTGCATTTAATTTCCTGAAGAAACAGATAGCACTCCTTTCCAAAGCCCTGTCTGCACGGACCATTTTTGATCTGTGTAAAGAGCTGACAGTAATATGTTTCTGCAAAGTTTCCGCATGCTCTTACAAAACACCAATTATCATAAATTTAGAATCTAGGTAGAGGGGGAATGGAGGACTGCATCACTTCAAGAACCTGCCGTGAATGTTCCTACTTTCTGGATTTGTCCAGCTATTTTTTTAAAAGACTTTTTCAAACCCAGAAGTGTGATGGGTCTACACTTTGCCTGTATGTTCGTGTATACATATGCAATCTTATGCATGTATGCACATGTACGAATGTTTACATATATATATATGCATATATATGCACAACCACACATAAAATAGGAAATTAGAGTAAAACTTTTAAACTGCAAAACCCCAGAAGCATTCAACTAGATTTTGTCAGACTCACTGTGTGATCCCAGACGGACTGTGTGATCCCATCCGCAGAGCAGGGTGGACGGGCACCTGGCAAGAAAAGTTTATCCTGCCTTGATCCCACTCAAGGATGGGGCAGGGAATAGGTGACCTTTGAAGATCCCTTCCAACTTCACCTTCTATGGACATAAGAAATTGGGAATCATTTCCATACACTGATTTTAGTTCAGCTCTGCCAAGTCTGGCTGATGCAGTCAGGTATGAGTATTCAGAAAGCTGCACATCCCGAGATATGCTGACATTCAAAATGTATATCTTTGTGGGAGAGCAAAGCGCAAATCCTCAAGAATGCTTTCCATTACAGAATTCGTTTTCATAAGGGTGTTGAAAATCTCCAGGAAATACAGCAAATCCTTGTGAAATTCTTTACTAATATAAAGTTTCTTTGGATTCACAGCCCACAACATCATTCTATCCACTGGGCTGGGGAAAGCTTCAACATGAACTATTTTAGTGCCTTAAATTAGTTGGATAGCTGTGCAACTTATAAATTCCTAGAAAGGTTCCCAAAAGGATCATGAATAGTAAAGAGCCGCAGATCTCTTGGCACACCACTTCAACTTTCTGAACTTCCCTACTTCATATGTACTAAATTAATTTCCAGGCAGCATGAAGGAATCTGAGGCTCAAATCTCATTTTGACAGACAACGGTATCCACTGTATTTTAACAAAGATACCTCACACTCTTTTTTTCCTGTTGCTATAGTCTCTCATTATTTGCTCTCTTCAACTTGTTCAAGTCTCTCTGTTTGTCAGGACAGGGCGTCCTCGTGACAGGCATGTGGGACCTGCTGTTCCAGTATATGACCATTATCAGAAAGGAAGTCAAATATAAATCACTTTAAAAGCAATCTGACTGATAGAGAAATGAACCCTTTTGCTGAGAAAACAGCACAAAATTGAGTCCAATAACAGTCATGATTCACAGCCTGATTTTTACTCTAGTCATTAATGGCCATTAACGAAGCAATACAAAGCAGATGCGCCTGCTATTCTGCAGAGATAACAACTTCATCCTGAGCACTGGGGAGATGTCAGAAATGGCAGGATGGCACCACGCGGTGCTTGGTGTGCCTGCCACCCACGCTTGCCAGCTGGTATGAGGATCCCAGTCACTGGCTTCCCCCAGGATGCTAATAGCAAACACTGCTGGAAGTGACTGCTAAAGGGCTAAAATACCACTCCGCAGCCAGGAACCAGTATTAGATGCGAAGGCTCCAAGACTGGCACAGCATTTTTTGGGGAAGGAAAAGTGTTGGAAAATGAAGGGAAAAAAAAAAATCAGTGTGATTAAACTTCAATGACCAATAAAGTATGGGAAAGAGTTGGTGATACCTTGACAGGTTCGAGACTTAAACTGTGCCAGGGCAGGTTCAGATTAGAGGTTAGGAAGAAATTCTTCACTGAAAGAGTTGTTGGGATGTGGAACAGGCTGCCCAGGGAGGCGGTGAAGTCACTGTTCCTGGATGTATTTAAAAGATGGGTAGATGAGGTGCTGAAGGATATGGTTTAGGAGAGGACAGGTATGGTTGGACTCGATGATCTAAATGGTCTTTTCCAGCCTAGTGATTCTGTGATTCTGTGAGACTCACTTATCACTGGGATTCAGCCCTTAAAAAGCCTTGTGAACTCAAGGACACAAAAGATGGTCACACACAAAAACAGTGTGAGAAGAATTTGGACTTATTTAAGGCTGGAGTAACTACACAAATAGACAACAATACAATTACTCTGGATTTGCAGCACTGTAGCTGAAAGCAGGATCCTCTTACACAAAGCTTGTCGCAGAGAAAGGTGCCCCAAGGGAGGATGGTTTATTTTTAAAGAGACACAGCACAGCCCAGGCTCAACTAGGGTATCCCATAAGGAGACACTGGAAAGCTGAGTAGTTATTAAAAGAGTGTATCTCAAGGGTGTGCAAATGGACTCTGTAGGCCACATGCTGATTGCAACAACACGAGTGAATGTCAGGGGAAATGCTTCTGCAGCTACTGGAGTTAAAGTGGTAGAAAGCTGACACAAGGCTGGAACTCATCCTTATGGATGGCAAAACAACTGTTGACTGACTGATTTGGCTGAATGCTGCCAAATACTGAGGAAAGATATGTTAAGTCACAGATCTGGGATGTTTTATCTTCTCATTGTCACTGCAGAGGAGGGAACAGTGGTGGGTCCCAATACTACTACATACTTTGGGGCAAGGAGCTAGAGGAAGTAGTCTACCTGTGTAAGAGAATGACAGGTTGGACCTTTGTTGCACTGGATACTTAAGACAGAGGTTTCTCTGTCTCTCAAAGTTTTATAATTCCACATACAAAATTATTATATTTGATTCATGATTCTGTGATTTATCTTTAGCCTTTTGTCTGGAGAGATTTGTGTCTACAGGAGATGAAAATGGGTAAGTGGCAGCACTGCTCATGGAGATCAGTGTAAAGCGGACTTCATTTCCTTGCAATCCACTTCAGGAACAACAGGACATTTTAATTTTGAAGAAAAAAAAATAATAGAGAAAAGAAAGAGAAAAACCCAAATATCCTTCCTTTGTTTTCTTATACTGGACGGACAGATATTCTGACTGCTCTGTAACAAAGGGAATGAGAAAAAGCAATGTCCAGCAAAAGAAAACAACCAAACATAGTGACACAGAAGACGCCTATGTTTGATTTCTCTTCTTGAGATGCCTCTTCAGAGGAAAAGTCTTCTTTATTATATGTTTATAAGTAAAATCCAATTACAAGTGTCTGGTAGAATTAAATGAGTCACAGGACACAAATAGGTTGTACTAGTTTGTATAAACGGTTTGTCGATGCAATCCCTCTGCTTGAGGAAGGACCAAATATCATAATGAAATTGAGATCAGGTCCAGCATCTTCAGATACAAACTGAGACATTCAAATGATGAATATTGCTCCAAGTGACAAATCACATCTACAGCAGTGCAACGCTCATGACTGTGCAGAGGAACTGACTGCATCAGCAGATGATCTAAAATCTGGGCTAAACAGGAACCTTCATCAGTGCAGGTGACAGCTAAAATTAGCATAGAGAAAACTGATGAAAACATGATGGTAAAGTCCCGAGATGAAAAATAGATTATTCACTGTCAGTGCGAACAATAGGCAAGACATAGAAACAGTTACAAGGTGACAGTGCGTATAGTGGAAGGAACTAACGAAAAAAAATAGCTGTAGAAGAGAAATCAGACCCCCTCAGGGAAAACGCAGTCATCACGGATAAAAGGAAGCAGACAGTAACATGAGGGGCGAAGAAAAGGAAAATTGAGGGATTGAGAGTAAAGCTATCAGCAGAAACAGATGCTCTGTGTGAGGATGACATTGGACAGCCGAGGAAATGAGAACTATCAGTATACAAAGGGAGTTATTGCAAAGGAGGTATACTAATGTGTGACACCAAATGCATCAAATACAGTAGTGTTGAGGAAAGGACCTGCTCTAACAAAAAA
>VXBZ01001810.1:586903-632866 GCA_013399135.1 Heliornis fulica | reverse complement strand
CCCCCCCCCCCCCCCGAAACTGCCTGCCATACCTATTAAGTTTCTTATATTGACCTTAATGAATACCTTAAGCGAACAAGGGAGATTACTTCTCAAAGAAGTCGCCCTTGTATGTCTGGGCAAGCAGGGAGGAAAAAAAAAAAACCATGCCAGCAAATACATATTTACTGACAGGATCCCAAAGGTAACTTCTGGCTAACTTTCTGTTAGTGCATGGCTGCTGCTTCTTGCTAAGCATCCCGCTTTCTCACAGAGATTCACAGCTCCACGGAGGCTGGGTCGTCGCAGAGTTTGTGGTGCTTGCAATGAAACACTTGGCTTGTTACAGAGCAAAAGTGCTTACAAATCTTTTGGTAAATAAATATGAGAAAGTACACACTCTAGGAAATTGTGTTCTGCCAAGGAATGTTGCACGAGTGAAAAAGATGTTACGTTTGGTGAGAAAATTATATGCTGCGAATAATTCATTCAGCTATAATAAGTAGCCTCAAAAGAGGTCAGTAAAATCCTAGCAAAGGATATTTTTATCATCTATTTCATATTCATTTCCAGCATAACAGTTATTGCTTTATGTGATACTATAACAACCACAGACAGATGAAATAAAACAGAAAATGACAATGAACAGGTTCTCCGAGGCATTCGGTGCCATAAATTCACATTAGTGGATATGCTTTACTTTACTGTGGATTTCTTGATATCCATGAAGCCCATCTAAGGTCAACACAAATTTCTAGGGAGGGGAAGACAGAAAGCAGGTGGGGAGGTGGGGGAGAAAGGGAAAATGGGACATTTTAAATCCAAAGGAAATTACAGTATCTCCGTTTTCTCTCATTCCAAACAGCGTTTATTAAACATTGCGTTTTTAAGAAAGCAAAGATTTTTTTTCTTTTAATGTCTGCTTTTTAATGTCTTTACATTCTTAAAATAGGAAATACTGTGATATATGATGGTAGTGTATTCCAAATGCTATTTGGTGTGTGGTATGAAGCAATTTACATTTTGAACCTGAATGGCATTTTAAAACATCAGAACATCTGATTCAATAAGGAAGATTAAAAGACATATTTCCATTAGATTTTTTTCTGAAACTGAGTTGCTCTTGCAGAACACTTCAATGCAGATGAAACGATGCTTTTTAGACAGAAAAAGGTTCTCAAAAAGCATGTAGCCATTTCTACATGTGAAGTCTCACTGGTTTTACACCAGCCTTGGTATATGCGACTTGTCTCACTGGCCTGTCCTCTAGACAAAATGGGAACAATTTCCAAACGATGTCAACAGGGGGTTTGCCCCAAGGCTTTACACCACCTGGTCCTGCAGCAGGGCTGGTGAATGGGACATTGAAGGCCATGGAGCAGACTGCCTCTGTGGGGAGGAGAATTTACAAGTTGGCAGAAGTCAATATCTGTTTATTTAGCATGTTACATGAAGGGATGTCCCAGTTAATAAAGCACATTCAGCTTCATCAGCCTGTACCCACCAGGTTGCCTGAGCTCAAGGACTTTCATTTTCTCATGCAAGAAACCAGTCGAAAGAACCAAACGGAGTGCAAGGGGTTCCTGGGCAGCTCTGGACAGGCAGATGTCCCACTGGTCCCAGCACCACTGTGCTCCAGGCTCTGCTGCCTGCATCCCACATGGCCCATCAGTTTTGATGAAGCAGCTTTCTAAACTTATTTTTTATAAAAAAAGAAACCACTATTTCTCTACCTTGGTGAAGGTCAGGCAATCCTTGTCTTGATCTTTATCCTTTATTTCAAAGTCATAAAGTGCTTTGCCCTGAGGTGGAGCTTGCGGGAGGGGCTTGATACACTGAATGTAGCTGGCAGGAAAGAAGCCATGGTTCCCATTGAGCTCCCCGTGGTACCAGTTCTCGTCCACCTTCCGTCGCAGTATGATGATGTCTCCCTTGTTAAACTTGAGGTCACCAGGCTCTTTTCCCTCATATGTGTAGAGAGCTTTGCCATAGGGTAGCTGAGAAACACTCTGGGGAAACAAAATATGCAACATCTTTAAACAAACATGTGCCAGCACTTACTTCCTTCTGAAAGCCACTTTCAGCTAGAAGCAAGCCAATGACCAATGACTGTAGCTGACTGCTACATAACACTATATCCTGGATTTCATACAAAAACTAGGATGTGTATGATGATAAGACCAAGAAGGCAAATGTATTACATCAGAGCAGGCACTACAGTTCTCTTGAAGCTCACCTTGAACCTGAAGTACCTCTTACACCATTAAGCAGCACCTGTTGTTTGAAAAATATCCTATGCAATTAGGACTATGTATTTAAACAAGTAAAACAACTTGACGTGTCTAAAGGTAAAGTATCAAGACATGTTGACCTTTGGGGATGCTTTGGGCACTGAGACTCAGAAGATAAACAAACCAAAATAAGCTTGAAGATTCACATTGTTCTAAAAGTTGGCAGGTTGAAAATTTTTCATTGCGTTTGTTTGAGGAACTCCAAATATTTTTGAGTCTGAAGCTTTTAGTTTAGCTTTTGATTCTGTAACCAAATACTCTCACTTCTTTCAAAATCCCCAAGTCTCAGGCTGCTTGCTGAGGGCTACTGTAAGCAGTTAAAATATTCTTTGTTGCCTATGAATTAGCAGGAAAAGCAGAATAGGCAGAATGCCTCAAATCTTGTAGAACTAAAGAGAGCTCTGAAGCTTTCACACTAATTAAAAGAAAAAAACAAACTTAAAAAAAAATCACAGCACAAGAGCAAAAAAGCCTAAAAAGTTAACAGTTTGATGTGATAGAAAAGAGAAACCTATTTGATGAAAACTACTTAATTGTGAAGATTCATCCCAGAGTTCACTTCGACCTAGTGCAGGATTGCCTCACCCAGGCCTTGACAGCATGGACAAATTTTTTTGGTTGAAGTATCAGTTAATGCAGCACTTGCCCTGCCCAGGTACTTGCTCCCCTCTTGCTGAATCCCACAGAATGGAGGGTAACTGCTGGGCACAGCTGCCAGCTGCTTTGGTCCTGCAACAGCTCCTTAACCTGTCCTAGGGACAAAAGGTGTGCTGCTCTGTTACCTTGTTCCATTTTGTATTTTATTTGGCTTAAGCTAAGGCTCAGCTTGCAAGCCTCAGCCCAGATATGCAGCAGCACACACCACAGGGGTTGTTAAAGAGATCTTCTTAGCCTTTCTTAAGAAGCCTTTTTTTTCCAGAGATATATTTTATAAAAATGAGCCGTTCTCTGTTGCATGTATGTATCAGCCTGTTCCCTGCTCCATATGCTAGCTGTCAATTGGGTGTCCTGCAGCACTTGCATGTTTGCTGCAGGGAGAAGGTGAGGCGGCCCACCAGTACCCCTCCATTTCCTCACCTCAGCCAGAAAATAAGCTACTGGGATGACTTTTTAGAGTATTTGTTAAAGCAACAAGCAGAGGCATTTTTCAATCCTGATGGGTGTATTAAATGGACCTGCTCCAGCAGGGCAGGTTTTACACTCTTATACNCTGCGTTGCCTGCCAGCGCAGCCTCCTCCGACTGCTTCTGGGCACCAGATGGTCTCTGCGGCAGGCAGATACCACACTGTTCAAAAAGTAAGTTTCTTGAGCGCACCTTCACACACAGGCGTTAACTTAGTCATTTTATTAGGAAGGGCTTTAGTAGCTGTGCAGGCCTTGGAAGGCTTGTGCAGCAGATCTCCGTGCCTACATCACACAGCAAAGGAGGCAGTCAGACAGGCATAGCTCTACAGAGAGCTGTCTATCCATCTTGGCCAGATGGGGATTTAATTTCATTCAGATGTGTCCCCACGTCTCGGTTTTCTCAGTACCAATTTACAGTTCCTCCCTTTTTCTCTGTATTCTTTTGGATTTTGCCATACCTGAGTGAAAGTATCCAGCTAAAGGTCTTTTGTAGTTTGGAAGCACTTGCAAAAATAACAACAGCAAAAAGCACCATCAAAACGGGAAAGAAAATCCACAGCCAGCTAACAAAGTATGCATCAGTCTTTGCCAAAACAGTGGCAGCATCCTACTGATACTTTTCTCTCTGCCAGGAGGGTTATTTCCCTTGACACCAAAGCTTTGCCCCCCACACTGCCAGCATTTTAAAGATTACGCCTCTGACAGCATCAGACTCCTTAGGTAAAGCCTAGGTTGCCTTACCTATGTGAAACTAGAAAACAAACAAAAAAAATAAAAGCTGAATGTCTATGGAGCCTTGTAGCACTTTAGAAAGATTCGTTACTGTAACTCATGCTGGGAGAAGACAATTTATCAGGCGCCACGTTAAGACTTCTGCCAGGTGCGCACTGAGCCGCTGCTGATCCAGGCACGCCTGGCAAGCACGCTCCCGATCACTTACCCTAGATGGGGCTTTCCTATTCCCAAGATCTGTGTAGCAATTCAAGGTTGGATCACTTTACTCTTTAACCCTTTTCTCTTCCTAAGCCACATTTTACTGTGTGAAAAGTGAACGGCCCCCGGAGCTACAGAAAAAGAAACTGGATTTTATTCAGTCATCTCACACATCATCATTTAAAGTATTAGGAAACATATGTTGGGATTTTATTAGTGATTAATTGAGCTGGCTAGATGATGATTCAGGTGCTTGCTTATACATTAACTTGACAAAAATGCAAACTGTAAAAAAAACCCAAGCAAGCTGCAATGCAAACAATTTAACTTGAAATCTGGCATTGTTTTATTTGGAGACCCTGACATGGCACCCCAGGGAGTTTTCAGCATGGGTGCTTCTGTTCCTATTCTCTTTTATGGGCTTAGTTATGGAGCAGCTCATCTGGAGACTGTCCTCCAGAGAGATGATGTGCACACAGCGTACTTAAACTACAACTGCCAACATAAAGGTGCTTCAATTACAAGCTACAGCTACAGCTTTTTCTACTTCAGAGACACAGCTTCTCAACTGAAGTCTGTAGAGGCAACCTCCTACCAAAAAAATTACTGTAATCAAGACATCTCCCAGCTTTTGTGTAAAGCCACTGGTACCCATTTTGATTTAAGCATCCCAGGTAAGCTTTCATTTACCATGGTAAATGAAACACCGGTCCAGCACTGGACACCTCAGCAACAGCCAGTGGACACCACTGAGCCACTGCACTACCCCCTCCCCATTCACTTCCTCACCAGCTCCTCAGCCAAACCTCCTCCTCAGCCACACTCCCATCTCAGGGTCTTCAGCAATGCTGTGTCCCAGCAGAGAAACTCCCTTTCCCAGCCTGGACTCAGCAGCATTGTGCTTCTCCTCTCCCCATGGCATCCAGCTCTAGAGCAGCCACCCCTGAATCTGGGGAAAAACATGGGAGCGGCCTAGCTCCACGCTGAGGAGCTTGGCAGACACCCCACCCCATCAACTCCCTCCAAGTCAACTCTTGACCTGCACTCTGGCTCAGACGGATGCCCACCACCACCGTTTTCCCAGCTGCTGAGAAATCTGGTTGGGCACAATGCAATGCAGGTGGTGGCAAAATGAAATCTGTACCGTATCAAGAAATCAATTTGCCCCATTGATTTATTGTTAGGCCGACAGGAATGCATCAATGATGTGTATTAANGAAGGAAGGAAGGAAGGAAGGCACAGTTAATGGCAATGGCCAGCTTCTTTTTCCTGCTAGTAAATGCGCATTGGCACGATGCTGAATACTGCCAAAGGTTTCTTTTCTATTTCAGCAATCAATACTGACGTAAAAGCCTGAAGCGTTAATATGCTGAACCCCCCTCTTTGTAGAAGACTTAATGATATGTTGGCAACTCAATCATTCTGCATTTGTATTTCAGCAATGTCAAATGGCAGCAGTTAAGCAGAAACCTGCTGGCAAATTGACAAACAACAGCCATGAAGCAATTAAGTGGCAACGCTGGAGAATTTTTCATTATGTATCTGAAGAACAAAAGGAAGGAAAAAAAAAAAACCCAAACATGCTTGTTTCCAATAAATTCTCCCAGTCATGAGCTTTGTAGAGCATTAGCTGCACAGGTAGAGTGGGTCTTAAATTTTCAAAAGTTATGGAAAAGAGACATTTTGCTGATACGCTCAAGAGCAATGCAAGCTCCAACGTGGGTCACAGCCTGCCAGCTTCTGTGTGTGAGACTTGATGAAGGAGGGCATTACTTAGAAATTCGATGCTTGCCCAAAGTACAGCGTGAGTGCCTACAAAATATGCTTGGCCTACTTTCTACTATTTGGGAAATGAAAATAAAAGCTTCCCTATCCAATGAGTTTTTCTTGAGAAAGCAAACTAGACCTGGATGTCTATGATGACTGTGACTTCACTTTCTGTGTCTATGCACAGCTAGAGAGGCTGATGAAAATCTTTAGAGAGGCTGAAGATATCCGCTAGCTCACAAACACACAGGAGGAAAGACCAAGACCAATCCTTGACATCAGAACACTATAAGAACTCAAAAATAAAATAGAAAAGGGCAAGGCTTCCAGTTACAAAACCTGGACAGAAGTCGTATGACCCAACCCTTCACTCAAACCAAGTTTGCTTTCAGATTCATGAAACTCATGAAACCTCTGGAAGCTCCAGCTCCTCTCCGCAACTGAGCAGAAGAATAAGTTGTTTCTGCCATGGGAAAGCCATGTTAATGCTGAAGGGAAAACTCCCTGACCCAGACTCATGGCTTGTGCAGCTCAAGCTGTGCAAAGAAGGGAAACCCCAGCTCTTTGCTGCAAGGGCTTTCCCTACTGGATGGGACCACTCCCTGAGTGGGTGGTCTATAGTGGTTTTAGACTATACTTAAGTCATTTTAGCAAAACACACTGTAGTGTTGCTTATTGTAGTTCTTCAAATTTCTCCATCATCTCCATATCCCGAATCCTGCAAACACACATCTATAGGGTCTGTTCCCCTGAGTGAATGAATACACACTGATCTCCATGAGGTATCACCAAGTGTAAACATACAAAGCAAATAAAAAATTAATAAAGAAGAAAAAAAAAGGGAAAAAGCAATGAAAAGCACTCACATCTCAGTAGTAAACTATAGTTAAACACAAACCACTACTATAAGACATAAATAATAATTACAACACATACTGTTAATTTTTTGCCTCATTACTTTGAAGCATCACAAATCTCCCAGCCTGTGCAACCAAAGATTTGGTGGTGATGCATGGGACCACATATATGCCTTCCACCTCATAGGAAGCTCCCCACAAGCAGGCTGGGACTCCTGTCAGCATATGTTTTCCTGCCATTTCTAACAGCTTTGCAGAAATCGCAGCAGCTGTGCTGGAGAGGACATGGGTTGTGTGGCAGAGCATCCATCAGCAGGACTGATGAGGAGGAGATGGGGTGCTCCCTGTTAGTCGCAGTGGTAAGCCCAACAAGCAACTCGGTTGTGGTGGCAGTGACAGCCTGTCTGCTGGGCTTGGTAAGTGCTGTGGTGTGAAGGGCAGCAAGGGCTGTGTGCTGTCACCCTGCTCCTCCCACTTGTGCTCAGTTTAACATCTTTCAAAAGCATCACATTTCACTTAAACCAATAGCTGTGCCTAAAACATATTACATATCTTCTCGGTTATCTCTAGGAAGCAAGAGACCGCATTTTTACATGCAATGAGCTGGAGAAACAAGGGGCTGGGGCAGATTTCAGCCAGTGCCAGTATAATTAACGTATACCACCACAAGATCTGTGAACTGCAAAATTTTAAGCAGTTTCTCTCAAGAGGAACTTTCAAGATGACAGATCATAAATCATCATTATATCTCACGGCAAAACCTCTTAAAAATTGTTTTGTCTTCCGTGTAAGCTGGTTTGTCTTATGTACAGACATTCAGAAGAGCAATCGCCCCCAGGTCACCTGGCTTGACAAATCATAACAGTGGCACTGCAGCATTTGCTTTCATGGAAAGCTAATAATAGAATTGGTCAAATAAAAGAAATTGTTCAAAGAGAATATAATTTTGCACAAAGTAGCAAAGGCAAAAATGAGCAACTTGGTCTTAGTCAGCTCTGTGTAAAACATCACTAAGAGCCTGAAAAAATCCAGTCTGCAGGTACAACCTCTTTAAAATCAACTTTGAGAATAGAAGTAGTTATGCCGACAATAGAAACAGCACCATGAAGAATGAAAACTGAACCCTGGAAAGTGTCATGCCTACTTATAGTGCCATATAAGTAGTTATTAATCACAATAAAAGTAAAACTAAAGCTTTACTGGTTTAACTTGGACATAATGGTTAGGCCCTGACCTCGCTGACAGTGCTGTGAAGACCTGCAGTCCTTGTGACACCTGAGGACACATGCAGGCAATACGCACTTGAACTGTGCACAGCTCCTGGACTAGGAGGTGAAAAGTTTCTCCGAAACTGTTTAGGAGGTCTTGGGAACACTATACGTGTTAACAAGGGGTGGCCTTTATACATGGAAAGGCAGTGCCCAAACTAGATAGGGGCTTACATGCCATTTCTAGAAGCTACTTTTGCAATTAGTGTGAAGATACCATGTGACATGCTCAGCTGAACGAGAAGATACAACACCATTCTAGCAAGTTAGAGTTGCTCCCCAAAGAACAGGAAACAATGACGTTCACCACCCCAGAACAGCAGAGGATGTTTTTAATCTTCAGCGACGGGCAAATGCAATATGAACTGCTTTGTAAGGAGAACAGCATCTCCCAAGGATGTTTTGTAGCTAATATGGCAAACAGGCCCAACGTGCATTTTACCTTATAAGGTCCATCTGTGTGCACACCAAAATTAAAAAAGGTTTCAAACTCTCCCTTGGCAAATGCAGTCAACTCCCGCAGCACAAGTGAGAAAGAAATGGCAGACAGTCTGCTGCACAGCTCGTCACATAGGTATGTTTGGGATCCTCTGCTTTATCAGAATAAAAGCTTGGTTTTAGAGGGCAACACCATTTCTCTTAGAAAGTTTAAAAAATCGAATGCAAGAATGTCCCATGCTGAGTTCATCTGATTTCGTAATTGTAGCTAAAATAGCTTCACAGCTTCTGCACATCTCAATTTGCTTCAACCCAGCACTCAGTATCCATCAATATTTACACATTCAAAGATCTCTTTTTCCTGGTAACACACTGTTTACAACAAAGTAGTCTCAAACTACATGCCGGTCTATTAAACAACACATGATTTTTGGGGTCAGGTTGGATTTCTAGCAGTGAATTTGCAGCTATCGCTGCCCAGAGAATGGGTGGGTAACACCAGCCAGCTGTTTAACTGTGTCAGCACAAAGTCCTTCAGGTTCTGCAAAACCTGAAACCTTCCAGACTCGGTGCTCTTTAATAACTGGTACTGTCAACACACTACTGGCATTGTAGGTTGAATTCTGGTTTCCGTTAAACCACTTTAATCCAGATAATCTCGATGAAGCGGCACGGATGTATAGAAAATTCCTGTACAATATAGAGTTTTATCTTGCAAGTAATCTCATCTGAAACAAAGCTGAATGGCTGAAAGCCTCTAGTAAGGAAAATGATCTCTCATGTGCTGGCCATAACCTTCACAAAGCCTAGGTATGTTCTGAGAATCTGTCCTTTTGGGTAGAAAACAGTCACTGGATCCTAAGGGCTAAATTTTACCTCATAATCCTGTGCAGAGGTCCTTTCAATCAGTTAGTCCTTCTTGTGCTGAGGGCCCTAGAGCTGGATGCAGTACTCCAGGTGGGGTCTCATGAAGGCAAAGTAGAGGGCCAGAATCACCTCCCTCGATCTGCTGGTCACGCTGGTTTTGACGCAGCCCAGGGTTTGTCTATCTTCTAACCCAAATATGCAGTGTGGCTTCATGAGATACCACCAGACGAAATACACCTTCCTTTCAAAGGCAAGGGCCACCACCGAGCACATCCTGAGTGAGGGCTTCAGGAACTGGTGGTGGGTTAAGGCAGAAGAAAACAAGTAACAGGAAGAAAACTGCTGCTGCAACTCAAATGGGCAAACTCACTGCAGCATGCTACTTGAGCAGTTCAAGGAGGGAAGACAGCAAAGTTTGCCTCATTTAGTATACCAGAGCCACTAATGGAGAGACACGCTCTAAAACAAATAGGAGATCCCTTGAGGTCATGGAGAAACATTACTCAAAACCTTATATTTGAGGCAGTATGGCAGTTATATATTTTAGGTTGCTTTGTGTTCTCCATTCAAAACGTGACTTAAATTCTTTAAATAAACATAAACTTTGTCACTGATTACTCCCCTGACAACACTGCTTCGGTCAAGACCACAACCTGGTTTTCCCAGATGCCTGCCAGAACCCAGCCCTTGCTCTTTTCTTTTTTGGGTAAAAGAAACCAGTTAAGTCAGCCCGCTGTGCAATTTTGAGTGCCTTATGTTTTTTCAGGCTCCTTCACCTCCACAATGGCAGCATTTAGAGCCCTGGAATTTTACACAATTCTTTAAGCTGTAGGTCATGGTAAGAAAAAAGAACATTTTGGGGAAAATGCTAAAAAGCACTGCATGAAAGCCCATAGTGCGAATCTCTGCTGTAACTGCTTCATTTGATCTTTCCTGGTGGAAGCTGACAAAGCACGGGACAGCTTACATTTTCCAGCGGTGCCTTTGTAACTCTGCCACCCGGCCCGATACCTTTGGTTTGCTTTCCAGCCTTTCCACATCTTTCTTCTTGGCTCCTTGCCTTGTGACTCAAGCATTTACTTAGCAGAATCCCTCTCCCACCTCCGCCTCTGAAAGGGCTTTATGGCCCAGTTCTGCTACAACTCATCAGAGCTGGGTTTCCTCCTGGCAGACACCAGGCAGGTCACAGCTCAGAGGTCCCACTCCCAGACCCTGCTCTGCTGAGACTTTTGCAGCTTTTTTTCCTCTCTCAGAAGGAATGTGGTGAGGGCAAAGGGGTAAGGAAGGGCCTGGAGATAAAGCTGCCCCAAAAATGAAGCAGGCAGCTGTACTTACCATCTGGCGAAGCTCCCAGAGCTCAACAGAGGGAGCCCCACTCCGACAAATCTTGTGCTACGGGTGGAGAAGAGACTTCTCTTTTGAACATATATAAATGCACATCAAGAAAATCTCTCTCCTCTCTTCCTCTCTCCCTTCATGCAAACGTTAACTTAAAGCTTGTTCAAAAACTTCTCTTATCATCTCAGTCTCTGTGAATCAAGAAAATTAGCGGCTGAAACAACACAAGACACTTTGGCAGCCTCAGCTCACAGGCTCCAGTGCCCAAACAAAACAACCCAGGAAAATAATTTAAAAATTGAAGGAATTTTTAAATTTATCTTTGTGAGATGACATCAGGTTGTTTGAGGACCATGTTTGGATCATCTCTCCATATGGAAACCTGCATTTGCTGAGGGGTTGAGTGGAGGTCTCTGAGGGTGTCATAGCATTATTGCAAGGTCAGAAGGGTGACATGGGTGGTTTTTAGAAGCAGGGTGAGCAGGGCTGCTGCCAGGGTTTCCAAGGAGTACTGGAGAGGCAGTAGAAGCCAGATGACCATGAAGATCTTCCGATATAGGAATGGGATGAAAAAGCACCCACCCAAAGAGTCTGCTTGTCCGATGGTGGCTTGTCTGATGGTGGCAGGGTGGCTTGTAAACTGAGATGGGTGAATGGGTAGTATGAGAAGGCAGCCTTCATTCTTACTTCTGATGAAGGGGAGGATGTGAAAATCCTGTTCAAAACCTAACACTTCTGCAAGAGACAGTGTTCGATTTGCTTATGCTACTTTTACCATATGCTTTGTGACAAATCAGTGCAGTGCCAAGGACACACCTCATTCTGTGGTGTCTTCCTCGCTGCACGTGACCCCAGAGCAGAGCCCTGCACTATAAAACTGGAAAACATATCCTCTGGTTCCCCCTTGTCCAAAGTTTTCATAAGGCAGCTTTAAAATAAACCCTCATACTCCACGAGAACTTTCTGAGGTGGTATTAACAGTTTCATAAATACTGTGGTACCTGAGCGGTGCTTTCCCTGAACTGACAGGGCGTTTGATAAATGCACCGTGGGCTGCATACACAGTGGAGCTAAAGAACATGTTGCCACGGTAGCTTGGTTGTAAACTTCAATAGGTGGATAAATTCCCATGTCACTAGAGAATATTTACAACTGAACCTTATTTATCAGCAGTGTGCCCTTACCAACAGCCCACACAAATCCTGTTACACAACAACAGCCATGGCTCTTTTCTCAGAGTTACATGAAAATCAGAGGTTTCTTTTACACCAGGACAGGCTCTATAGCCAGCAAGATGAAACTGCACTGGGAGATGCTAACTCTGAAATATTCTTGGCTTAAAATGTCAGAGTGAGGGGAGTTAGCTTATCCACATCTGTGCTGTGTGAGCCGCCTCCTTGTGCCTTCGCTGTTGGGGACCATCTTGAGTGAGAGCACATCGGGGGTCTCCATGTCATCTGAAGAAAGGAATGCGCCGACCTGCTTGCCAGGAATTTAGAGATAATTTCCTCCCACAATTTGGCATGATTAGTAATATTAAAATATATGGTTTCCTTTCAAAAAATCCATGCCTCATAAATCATGGCGTTTCAACTCTGTTTATTATAAAGTGCCCCTTTGGTGGTTATTTTGCCTAAAACCAGACCTTAGTTTTCGGGATCCCTGCCCTCTCCTTGGCACCACAGCTGCTTTGCCACCCCGTACCCTGCCTCTGCTTTGTCCTCCCATCTAGGTCCCTCGCCGCGAGATGACTCATTAGCTACAATTTACTGACACGTGCTCTCTTCACAAAGACGATTAGGAATCACTTTCAAGCCTCGGTCCCACTGACAGGACAGACTGGTACTTTCCTGCACGTTAGACAGCTGACTGCCAGAAAGGCTTTAATCAGCTCTGGCTTCGACAAGTGCCAGGAGGCTGGAGGAGAGGGCTGCCCCGTGCCTCCCGCAGCCTCGCTGTACCGAAAAGGTCACAGAGCATCTCGGCCTGCAATGCTGCCAGTCCTCATCTCCTCTACGGTGGGAAAAGTTCTCCCCTGCCACCGTGCCACGTTCCCATTAGGAGTAGTTCGTGTTCTTCCCTGGCTGGAGCAAACCTCTGTGCGGTTTGATGTTAGGAAGCAGCGATAGATGGAGCAGACAAGGAAAACATCAAGGAAGATATAAGGCTTCATAATGCAAATTGTGCTTTTATGTCATTCTCCCGAATCCCCTGTGGGGGCAGGAAAGTTGATTATACAGAATATGGGTCAAAGTTATGCCTTAAGGATCTTTTGTCACTTTAGCTGCTTGCTGACATATTATGGGGCTCCTTGTTGCCTTTTCAGGTTTATGCTTTCAAAGTGCTGTCCCTGTACATCATCATCATCACCATCATCATAATACTAAAAATATTCTTTTCCTGCACCCACTCCCAGGAGTTTCTCTCCTGCTGAATTTAATTGATGCTTCCTCCTGCACTCTGAGGAATGATTAAAATGAGCACTACACATGTTTGGAAGCACCTTGGATTTCAAACTCTGCATGGTTTCTAATTAAAGGGACACACACAGGATACTTGTGCTCCATTTCACTCCTCTCTATGGCTATTATTATTATATACATTTCAGCAGTAGTCAAAAGAATCTTCTGTACCCCACATAATAGGATCCTGATTTTGACTGGATAATCACCAGTCGTTGATCTGGGTGAAAAATGTCTTTAGAAAAGAAAAAAAAAAAGAACTTGAGATGTAACTAGCCCTCTGACACAGACATTGCTATTAACAACCTAAGTGCTTGAACTTCCGGCTAACCTGGAGTATGTAGTACCAATGTAAAGCACTGCTGCTAATGAAGTACAAAAAAAACCCCAAACCAAAACCTCAAACCAAACAGCTAGGAAAAAAATCCAGCATAATCTGCAAGGATGTATGTGAGTGATGCAGCAGCAGTCCCCTGGGTGACAAGGTCTCTGCTGCTACAGCCAGCTCACTTGTTTTGAGGAGTAACTCTTCTCCAAGGTGAAGAGAATCAAAGGACTTGTGCTCTGAACCATATCCTGATTTATTATTGACATATCTGACATATTCCTCTATCATCCTTGGATATATTTGCACAGAGGACAGTCAAAGCCGCAGACAGGCTTGGCTCCAGAGTTTTTAGGACCCAAAACACGCTTTGCCGTGGGATACGACCTTAGTGTTCACCAGACTGTTGGCATGGGTCACACAGGGCATGTTGGAGTGGTTTGGCATGCTCAGTTCCACATGCCTTCCCTTCCCCGTAGTCCTGGTGTAGCCAGAGATGCCTTCATCCAGGGGCTGCTGGTGCTCAGGGATTTTGAAGGAAAGGGCATGGATGGGTGTGTCTCCACACTTCTCTTACCCTTCCATATCTACCACCACCCTTTCACCTCTCTGGTCTCCATGTGACTTGGTGGTAAGTATTTGATTCCCGGGCAAAACTCCCTGACTTCAGTATGGTTTCAGATATGTTGCTCAGCTTAACCTTCAGAGATCTCTGGACACAAATGGCTGCAGGAAGCAACCAGCACTGGAATCTTGCCCCTGTTAGTTACACATCTACATTATTGCCACCTCCATCTGACAGCCAACAAAGCTGCACAGCAAAGCTAATGCCTCTGTTTTTCTGTAAGAAAATACGGGGCTGTAAACATCAAAGGGGAAAATATTTCTCATATATTTGTTCCTAATGTAAAACTAGCTCATAAAACCCTAACTATCTTGCAAAACCGTGCAGTCATTTTAAAAGCTGCAGCTACACCTCACTAGGTGCAATGACCTTAACATTTCCCAAGGCCTGCTTCTGACTTTGCTTACACGAATGTAAATAAATCAAGGGCTCCCCCACTGACCATAATGACAGTATTCCCGATTGTCACTGTGATGGCAGCACAGACAAGTTCTGTGGCAAGAGACACCAAAGGAAATGCTATGAGAGCAATCCTATACTGCATTGTGTGCACATTTTACCACCTAGCAATATTTTAAATATGGGATGCATTTGCTTTTTTAATGTCTTGTAAAATGTTATACCAGATAAATAATTCAAAGTGTAATAAAGGGATGCCTGGGCGTTTCTTTTTCAGGTGTACAAAGGCAACTGTCTAACTTGGTGACATAAACTGGTTTTACTGAAATAGTTTTCCCTGCTAATAAAGAAATGGCTTACAATTAGATATACTGCATATTAGTGATGGAAAAAGACTTAACAACAAAGCAAAATAGTGCTGCCGTGTACATTTTTTGTTCTTCCTCATCCTCTGCATGGTTTCAGATCCCTTCAGGATAGAATGGAATGCCTGTGACTCTTCCCTAGGCTAATGATATGATCAGTGGGATGCTGCACAAAACAGGAGCACTGGCTTCCCCCATTGGCCATGTTATAAAACCGAAGAACACTTTGCTTTTCAAAGACGGGTTTTAGGCACTTGACTTGAGGAGAGGATTAGGGCATATCTCTCAAAAGGATGAGGCTTTGGCCTCTGAGAGGGTCAGAAGTAAGATATATTGCCTTCCTCAACACTTCCCTAGCAGCTAATTCAACACACCGGCTTCACCGCTCCTGTCCTACAGCAGGCTAACACTTCAGGTCTCCAGCCTGTCCTAACTCTTCTCACTGGGTGATAAGCTTAGGTGACCATTTCAGGATAGTGGATTCTGGTTTGGGAGCAAGACACCTGCCAAAGGGGAGTAAAATATTGAGTTAAGCTTTGTTAAAAAAAAATAAAAAATGCCCTACATCTTGCATTTCCATGACATCAAAATCAATTAAGCTTTGTTTCCCTGCTCGTTATGCCTAATTATTCTATTATACCACCTCCAAAAAGCTATTAATAGTTCCATGTATCATATGACCTCAGCATACCTCTAAACACTAAAGGTTTTCAAGTATATTCTGTGAAATAGCAGCAACTGCTATTTGGTCAAGTAGTCTCTCTCTGAGACACGCCCCGTAGTTGGGCTTCTGGAGAAAGTTGCAGCCTCTTGACACTCTCAGCAATGAGATCTAGAAGAATGAGCCTGAGAAAGAACTGGCCAAGGAATAGGTGATATGATATGTGTGAGCCCATCTTCAGGCAGGTTGATGTGTCTGTGGATTTACCACCTCAAGCTGACTCCTCACGCTGTAAGTCAAGCACAATGCGCTGCATAAGGAAGGTGATGGGACCACACACCCAATGGGAGGCTCAGATGGGAAGCAGAACCTCCCTTCTTAATATCAGCCCCCAGATGGACTCTATAGACTCAACTCTACCCTAAATCTACAGCTTCAATATGACAGTAAGTGATAGCTCCAAGTCTGAGAAATGAGCGCTGGATCTCTCACTTGAGCAGATGGGAATTACTCTGCTGAATTTCAAACGAAGGGAATTTAATTTCCATATGATGCCAGTGCTTTCTTTTCACCACCTCATCCCCCTGCCTGACAGATTCTCAACTAAAGAACTGCCCACATCCCATTTTGAATTTTTCTGTGGAGTCAGAACTTGAAAGAGTCTGTGCTCAGAAATCATGTGTAAATCCATTGAAGTTCAGTGATAACTCAGTTGGATTTGCCCAGCAGTACAGGCTGGAGCAAAGCAAGTATGAGCAAGTCCAGAATCTGGGAAAGTATGAGAAAAGTCAAGAAATGACTGACAGAGACCCCTTTGTGACCGCTGGACTCTCACATGACTGCTGAGTCTAGTCCTCTACAATCAGCAAGAAATTTTGTAATAGTTATATCTCTCAGATTCTCAAAGGGTTTTTTTTTCTCTATGCTCCAGTTCACCACA
The DNA here is from genome assembly GCA_013399135.1 of Heliornis fulica. Classification (NCBI taxonomy): domain Eukaryota; kingdom Metazoa; phylum Chordata; class Aves; order Gruiformes; family Heliornithidae; genus Heliornis; species Heliornis fulica. The sequence goes on along the minus strand of VXBZ01001810.1, from coordinate 616,224 downwards.
GGCAACAAAGTACCTCCCAGAATCCTCTCGTGAACTCACCACCAGGTAGGAACGACCAGAAGTGGAAACTTTCACATGGAAAATGAAGACAGCAGGGGAGAGACGAAGCATTGCCAGTGTCCTGCTCCTGATGAAGGCAGGGAGCTCAGAAAAGCTTGGTAAGAGGGCTTGCTCACCACATGAGATGACAGGTACCAAGTAAAATGAAAAAGCACATCTCTAAAGTGCTTTGCAACCTCAGCAGAGGAAGGAACTTCTTTCTGACCACAGATATAAAAACTGATGCAAGCCAGAGCACATGACAAAGACAGACGAGATACTTGGTGTGACTCTGAGCCCCAGCGCACCCTGACCTGTGCCCTGGCTCCGGATGTTGCAAATGCCCAAATCCTTACAAGAATGCCAACCCCTCGTTGAAGTCTTTTTAACACAACCTGCAAAAGTCGTGCAGCATTAGAGGAAGGAAATCTAAGCATGATGCAGTGTGACAGTAGCTTTAAATTCCCTTTGGACAATACATAATGATTCATACTTCTTGAGCTCTAAACATGCCATTACATCTGCAAGAACCTGCTAATTCTACAAATCCCCAGATAGGCAGGAGGACTGTTCAGCTAGTGGTATTCTGTAGCTACTAGAGCAATTCTCATGCAGGTAGGAAAGGAGAAATTATGTGTTCAATAGTTGAAAAGTACAAATTGAAAACTCAAATCCAGTTCCAAAACGTTGCACTGAGAAGATGCCATCCCCTCAGTTTGGTCTTCATTGTAACTGTTGTTGGTATTTTAATGCAAAAATTGCAAGAAACTTTTCCAATTTGCCTTCAGACAAGGTAATTTCAGTAGAAGTTGAAAAGTGCTGATGATAGTGGGAAGATCCTGTAGACTCAACTCTAGAAAACAATCTGTTAATGATGTCCAGAGGAAGTGACAGGAAACGTTGCTTAAGGGAGATCAAGCCCATTTTACCCTTGAACAGATATTACATGAAAAGGCAACAGCAGCTTTAGATGTTCCCTTCCATGTTTGCCAGTATTGACCTTGTTCAGGCAAATTATCAATCTCCACATCTCCTCTGAACTCCCATCATTACGAGTGCATGCACACCCTCAATGTCTGATATGCATACATTATCTACATGAATTAAACCAACTTGCATTTGTATGCTGAGCAGCTGCTCTGAAATTTACTCCAGAATAAAATATAAAAAAAAAAAGTCCCCAAACCATATATGCAGCTGGGATTGCTTATGAGTGAAAAATGTGGTATCTTTATAGCCAACAGCATATGTATTCAGTATTCAGATCTACAAATATTGGATTCACTGCCAAAATCATTGTTAAGCAAACTGGCTGACTCTCTGGATTTTCCTGATGAACCAGAAGGAACCTGCTGAAGACAGGGAGACAAAATAGAGTGCTTTGCAAAAATTTCAGATCACAGGTTTACAGTGTGCACACTGCCGTGCCATCCAGCTAGTCCCAGAGGAGCTGGTGTGTCCTAACAGCACGACACATTGCTGACCATGATAGAAGCTCAGATCTTGGGGAGGTGTCAGCACCCTTGTGATGAGCTTTGCTGGTATGGCTACATCATGGCAAAACAGTTTGTCTGGAGCTGCCCTGGTTTTCAGCTGGGAGAGGGTTAATGCTCACAAGCCAGGACAGCTGACCCAACAAGACAAAGGGATATTCCATACCATATGATGTCATGCTTAGTATATAAGGGGAGAGTGGGCTCATGGAGGAGAAGTTGCTGTTCAAGGCCAGGCTGGGCATCGGGTTCTGGGTGGTGAGCAAACTGCAGCATGTAGCCCGCTCTGTATATTCTTTTGTAAGTACCATTGTCTTTATTTTCCTCTCCCTTTGCTGTCCCAGTAAACTGTCCTTATCCCAACCCACGAGTTTTACCCTTGTCTTCCAATTCATCTCCCCATCCCACTGGTGGGGAAGGAGTGAGTGAGCTTCTGTGTAGGGCTTAGTTACTATCTGGGGCTACACCACGAGAGGAGCAAGGTCAGGTACAGGCACACAGCTGTGGTGAGTGCTCTAGATCCACCTAACAGCATCCACAAGTGACACTGTGATGAGATCCTGTTTTCATAAGGATTACTGGCCTCCTGAAGTGCAGAAGATTACACAAGCAACAGCCTCTCCCTCTGCAACACTGAAGGAGAACATCACTATTGCTTAGTTTGCAAGATCAAAAATAGATTATTTTTTTTAAAAAAATTAGTCTTCATTTGTGTCTTTCTTTGAAACATTAACAAATGCTAAATTCCCCCTTTTTATTTCTGAGAACGGAATCTATATAATGAGAATAATTTTTAATAGAGCTTCTCTGTGTTTTTACTGAGGGCATATTTTTACCCACTGCATGGAGCTAACTTTGCACATATTCATTCTGATATTTTAGCAGTAGGAGACTAGGTTAACACACCAGCCATTCACTCCTGGAGATCTGGATTCAGTTCTTGGCCTACATGACAAGTGATAATGAGTCTGGTTATTGAATCTCCGGGGGATATTTGTTCACATTACTAAGCAACTGCATAATTTGGCAAGATGTGTTAAGTATGTGCTAAGGATAAGACCAGGGGCCAATTGCTCAAATGACTGACACAATGCAGCCTCCCTCACATCACTAGACTGAACTCCTTTGCTGGGTTCTGCTGGAGATGAGGAGAAGTGTGCAGGTCTGTACTGCAGAGTGTCTGGTTTAGTGTCTGTACCAGCACAGAGCAGCCATGCAAGTACAATCTGGATCTGCAGGTATATAAAGAAACAGCGCCTGTGTCCCTGTTATCAAACTCAGCACCTAATTCAAGGTTACTTTAATCAGCTCTGCGTCCTTTTCTGAGCACTTGTTGCACCCCAGCAATAATAAAACACAAGGCAAGCTGGGAAAAAAAAAAAGGATTTGAGAAATAATTACCTAATCATTATTTTTGTTTGTCTGTTGGCAGGCTAGTTACTCTTCAGGGTTTGCATCTTAAAGCTTTTCTCTGCAAACACAACGTTTAGAAATTTTCATTTAAGCAAAATGAGAACTGAAACTCTCGCATGAACACGAAGCTCCACAAGAGTGTGTCGTCACTGCAAGGCCCAGTAATGCTGCCGTGTCAGGATGGCTAAGTATTTCAGGCTTGAATTTATTTTAAAAGGGGCTGATTGCTTCTGCGCTGAATGTGGCAGAAGTAGTCACTTACCCTAGGGCTACTTCCAGGTGATCTTTTGACCTTAGTCTAGCTGACTGTGCCACAGCTTCCACAGGAGGCACATGCAAACTTCTGTAGATGTCCTCTTGATTGGTGGCACAACAACTGGGGGAGCAAATTGTATCTTTAAAGGATGACATGCTTAGAGATACAATTCCTATGCTATTTTTAACACGTCTCGTTCACCTTTCCCTGGTCCTCTATATAATAGATCTGTGAGCTCTGAACACATCTAAGAAACTGGCCCATCCCTGGACCTGGGAAGAGAAAAGGCTGACTTTGGCTGGTCTCTGCATTTCAGTGGCCCATGAACTGGTGCTGGGTACCTGGAGCCCAGGCTAGCAGACCTGGCTGTGTGCTGCTGCACCTTGGAAGCTATGGGACAAACAGTGAGGTGCATAAGGGGATTTAGACACTTGAGGAACAAAGGTGTTCTTCATAACTTTGGAGGATTTTGTTGTCTACACTTATTGAGTAAAGGAAAGAAAACATTCAGGGTCTTTCTTTGATATGGTGGAGTAGAAATAAATCTTACTTATGGGCCACCTGCTACAGATTAAAGTTCAGAAGGGGTTAACACCTCCAGCATGTAGGAGATCAAGATGTCACATCATTGCCCAGTTGTATGACAAAAGTCAGAATTCATTGATGGCTTCTACAGGAATTAAGATTCAGCACCTGGCAGGCTGAAACCCACAGCAGAGAAACAAAAACCAGGAGTAGGACTGCTCCCATTACAACAGGAACAATGCTCATCGTGGGGGATAGCTGGTAGCTGAGTAAATCTGGAATAGTTGCAAATCAGGAAATGACTTGTCAGCCAACTCCAAGCCTTTTTTTGGCACACAAGCCTCTTGGGGAGGATAGTGGCAGGAATGAGACATTAATGTCTGATCATTTGGGAATTTTATGAATAAAAAGATAAAGTTCATTTTCTGTGAATCACAGAAAACCAGAAAACTCTCCCTGCCATGACCAAGAAAGTGTATGAATAAAACTTCATTGAAGAGAAGTCACAGTAGGGCGTGATGCTACTCATAAACAAATGCCATCAAGCTTATGTTCAGCGTGAGCTGGGACATCCAGCCAACAACTAAAAAGCTCCTGTTTACACTGGAAATAATGTTATGACTGTTATGGCACCACTCCAGTTTTCACTAGAGGTCTGGACAGTGACAACGTCTGAGCCACCAAAGGAAGGTGGATGTGAGCGTGATGTTTCATCTCACAAAGCAAGCTCATGGCAGGCAGGCAGGGCACAAGGCTCCGCTCCCCCTGCGCCGCCCTTGCCTCACAGCAGTGCCGTGCCTCGGAACCATGGGCAGCCACCACTACAGCAGTAACTTTGTTGACAGCAGCATGCCTGAGAAGATGGTTACAGCCTATCTGATTTGCCAGCCCATCTGCAGAAACATGGAGTCGTGTCAGAAATGGCAGAGAAAACATTTGCTTTGATTTAGAGGCCCTGCCCTCTATTTAGGGGATGCCAGAGACTCCAAGAGCGTGAATAAGGTAGAAAAGTGAGGAAGGCATTCAATCTAGCATTCGAATTTATTTTATATGTGTTTTTCTCTCTTCTCTCATAACACTCCACCTTCCTCAGGTTATCTTTAAATCAAGTTCTGCTCCAGTCTGATGCAGTTCTTTGGAGTTGTATAAACCTGTCTACTCAAATACTCCACCCGCAGAAACGCTGTGCCAGCTTTAACTTCATCAAACCAAGCATAAATCTTAGTCTTGCCAGAAAATGCTGAAATGCCAAAGCAAGTCACGTTTTCCATCTCTCCTGCTGGGAGAATGAGCCCTGAACCCCAAATGAAGGTTTCTAAACATTAAGTAAAACTTTGATTGCTTTCTGTTAATTGGAAGACCATTAATATAAACACCACTTTGTCATCCAAACTGATGTCTTCTCCTGGGCACTGGCAGTAAGGTACTGCAGAAAGCAGTCTACAGCCATGCCAAAGCCTCAGACAAGGGGCCCCAAGAAAAGCATGTTGTTTGCCACAGTGTTCAGCAGTCAATAGATAACTTGACCAACAACAGAGTGGCAACCGTCTCCAAAAGTAACGATGTCCAGGCAGACAGGCCTCATTATCCACTGACAGCAGTGTAAATCAAGCCTAAGATGCTGGTGAAAAGGCAGCCCAGAGGAGATGAGAGTCAGGAACCATTTTACTTCTGGCACATCAGATATTGAGATATTCAGGAATATGTTAACAAAAGGCCCCTTGACTAAAAAATCTGTCTCCATGTCATGCGAAACATGAGCTGTGGTGAATTAAAAAAAATATGGCCTGATACTATTTACAGGATGAATCAGTGGAATGGTGTCGGAAGAGCTGGAGCAACTCACACCAGCTGAGAAACTGGCCCTATACATTGAATATACCACGCCTGGACATCTCTAGCTCTTGGAAACTGCTGAAGTGGCATCTGTGGCAGGTCAGCTTTCAGCTGAAGGGATTAAGCAGCTCAGGAGGTTGGTAATGGAATATGGATAATTCCATCCCTGCTCCTGGCTGCAATTCAGCCCAGGTTTACACCAATGTTTGTGAATGAATGGCCATGCCAAGAGCAGGACCCAGCCGATGGGCTTTCCTTCTACTCCCAACAGACATGCTTCTGCACCATGTAAGTAAAGCGCAGTGCAGCTGGGTTGTCTTGCCAGGGAGAAATTGACTGGAATGCAGTTAAAGAGCCTCATCTGCTCCTCAGGCTGAGGTCAAGGCATACTGGTGGGACAAGCATGCTGTCCCTCTTCCTAGACAAGGTTGTAAAGATTAATTATGAGTGTTATTAATTCAATGTATTCTATCCAAATGAAAATTGGCATTTCCAAGTAATTCCTTGGAGACAGAAACCTTCAGAAACATTTTATTCAGACAGCAAAGTAAAATTCATTTTCTTGAAACAACCTATTCTGCCAGACTACAGAGTTCAAAGACAAAAACCCGTTTATACTATCTCTGAATGTCAAAAACACCTTAGCTAAATGTAAAGAAAAAGGAATCTATTAACTTTCCCTCCAAAACCAGGAAAAATTTATCAGGAAAAAAAGAATGAACATTAACGATCAGCAGACTGCTTTGGGTGGGATCCATTTGGTGCAGCCACTCTGTGGGAGGGCATGCAGGTTGCTTCACTGCATCTGTAGTGCCAGCTTCACAGGTCCAGGTTCCCCCTGCACCATCTGAGAGGCAAGGACCAGCCATGTCCCCAAGGCATGTGGCACCTTTTCCCTCTGAGGTTCCTGAAATGCTGAAAAGCAGCCACATCATCCCGACTTTACCTTGAGAGGGAACAAGAGCCCACTCTCGCCCTGCCCATCATGGGGCTGGGGCCATGTGTGCCACTGTGGCAGCGGGTGCACACCCCTGTGGAGGGCAGCTGGACCCTCCCAGGGCAGCTGGCAGAAGCCTGATGCAGCTGCAGGAGCAGGACCTGTCCCAGTGCGGTGAGGTAATGACACAGTTGGGGTTTGTTGAGTTTTGTAGCTGGAACTGGAATTTCTCTGGAATCGCTTGCTGCTTATAAATGTAAAAAAGTAGTGTGCTTATACAACGCTGAGACTGAAGGCTTGAGCAGTGGGACAGATAATATAATACTCCTTCTGTGGCAGTGTCATTAAATAGAACTTTGCATAGAAGCCAAAGCACAGCACTGCAAATCTCTCTCTTTCTCCTTGGCAAAATCCTCGCTGCCTGCATTTTTCTGTATTACTCATTACCACCAGAATGACTTATTTTGAAATAGAAAGGAGAGGAGATGCTTGGCACCGTGGTTTTGAAGAGTTCCAGTCTTCTGTTCTGCAAAACGTATTCCAGCAAAAATACCATTGGAAAAAAAAAAAAAAAGGAAGAAAAAATAGGTTTGCACATTGAAAGGAAGAAGAATAAAAGACTTTGCACAGTGTTGTGCTGGTTTTGGTTGGGATAGAGTTAAACTTCTTCATAGTAGCTAGCGTGTGGCTATGGTTTGGATTTGTGACCAAAACTGTGCTGATAAGGGAGATGTTTTCACTACTGCTGAGCAGTGCTCACACAGAGCCAAGGCCTTTGCTGCTTCTCACACCACCCCACCAGTGAGTCACACCCGGGACAGCTGACCCCAGCTGACCGAAGGGATACTCTGTACGATATGATGCCATGCTCAGCATAGAAGGCTGGGGAAGCTATCCAGGAGGCAGGACTGCTGCTTGGAAACAGACTGGGCCTCGAGGGGTTTTCTTCCCCACAGGTGGTGAACAATTGTGTTGTGCACCACTATTATTATTAATATTAATAATTATTATTAAAGATCACCTCCTGCTTCCACTTCTTCCTTTGTTATCCTATTAAACTGTCTTCCTCTCAACCTGAGAGGTTTTATTTTCCACTGTCCTCCCCATCTCCTCAGGGGCAGGAGAGGTGAGCAAACGGCTCTGTGGTGTGTAGCTACTATCTGGGGTTAAACCACGACAAGTGTGAATTCCAAGATGATTCACATCCTGGTCCCCCTTCCTTAACATAATTTCTTATGGTAGCAACATCCTCTGCAAAGAGTCTTTCCTTGATGGCGAAATTCATTGAGAAAGGTCTGCACAACTTTTATGCAAAATGAAAGTTCCACTCCCACTCCCTACACCTCCCCCATACCCTCCCGCCGCCAGTATTATTAGTGCCATTGGGAATGACTGGTTAAAACGAGGCAGGAAATAACAATTGCCTATCACCCAGATAAAGGATGGAAGCACTCAAGGTGATGGCAAATGTTGACATAAATTTTGTGTACATGACACATATGACATCTGAGGAGGGGAGGGCATGAGACAGCTGGGCTGTCCGTGGTTTGAGAAATGAGAAACTCTGCTTAATTAAGCTGTACTGACCCCTTGGCGGGGCAGAGAAGACTCTATCTCCTTGCAATATCTTACCTCTCTTTTAATGCTGTTCCCTGAGGGGATTTTAAGCTCATGAAGCACCTATCAGTTATCCAGTCTCTTTTTATAAAAGTCCAAAAGATGTATAAGCCACACACAATCATGATTTTCCCTCCTGAAGACATAAATACACAACAATCTTGAAACTCCCTTCCTCTACTTAGGCTTAATTTCTTATAAATTCTCTTAACATTGACTCATATTGCCAGAAGGGCCTTTGACACCAAACCTTACAGTTGCTCTCTAAAAACGCAGTAACTCAGGGTAACCTACTGCAGGTTTCTGGTGGCTGCCAAATTATTCCCAACCTCTACACTTACAGCTTCACTTTCCCTCTTTATTGAATGTCTGAAGAAACGAAGCCTTGAAGATGATCCAAAAAGCGTGTTGGAGATGACAAAGGTGAGCAGCTTTTGTTCTCATTCTCCACAATGTGGCCAGAAATGCTTAGCTGTCCAGGAAGTCTCTGCTGTTTCTCGGGCTAGCTGACAGACCCCTCATCTTGGCTGCAGGCTTTTCCTTCTCGAGTTTGCATTTCTACCATCATTAGCCGTGTGGGTTTTCAATTGACTTTTCCCCATTACTTACCTGCTTGATGGGTAGTTGTCAGTTTGCTGCTAACCCTGTTTTAGCTAAGCAGCCCCAGGAGGCAGCTAGGTTTGATAGGTTTGATAGTGGGGCAATGCTGACCGATTTGTCAGGAATCAATGGCGAGCTGCACAGCTCACCGTTTATTAAAAGGATACTATCATTTGATCATGTACATACAGGATGACCAGTTAAATCAGACTGACAACCCATTGCCAGCTCGGTACAAGGGAAAATCGTAGTGCTGACAATATGACAGCTTTCCAGGGAGGCAGCTGTGCGAACGGGACAATGTGACGGTGAAGAGGCTATCAGAGCCTGCTATGCTGCAGCTCCGGAAAATCCCAGTGCAGAGCAGTTTAACTACTAAAAACATGTTATATACTTGTCGACTTTCATTAGATCTCATCTAATCTCATTAAGGTAACAACCTAACCAGTGGAAATAAACCACTTGCTCAACAAACACAGTGTAGCTCTAATTGGCATTAATAGGAGTTGCCCGCTGGCCCCTCTGTGCATCAGAAAGTTGCAGTCCTCCAGACATCGGCAGTGCTGCCAGCACCTGCTACCTCTGAGGCTCGGCAGCTCCCACTCCTCTGGGATCCAAACCAGACTAACACATGCTTGTGCAAGCAGCAGATCTTCCATAGGGTTGGAAAAGTGAACAGGTACAATTTCCCTATGCCCTACTAATCCTGGGTGCCACAAAGGTTCTCCAGCAGCAAGGTGTAGACTACTGCGTGCCTTGGGAAAGTCTGCCTTGGACTACAGGATTGGTACTGTCAGGGATGCTCCTACAACTGAGAAAGCACCAAGCCCACAAACACAGTCTCCTCCTTGTCTGTGCCAGTAACGTCTTTTGCTGCCAGTGAGGCAGTGGCCCTCTTGTGCAGAGTTTTTACATTCTTTAAATATTGCACAAGATTATATTTCCACATCCAAGAATGATAAAACTGGCAACACATAGCAGATTTACTCACTCAGATTTATTCTTGTACCAGCAGCAGTGAAAATCTGCCTCCATACTTTACTATATGAAGCACCATTTGTGGAATTATTCATTAGCACTTCATTTATAAATCAGACTTTAAAAAAATATTGGCAGTATCTCCCTCTTTAAAATTCCAAACTTTAATAAAAATAGATTTCCTTTTCAGAGTTCTGTGTATATTATACCTAGCAATAATTTTCTTTAATAATGTTTGTAAAATTCAGCCATAAATCTTTACCACTGTCTTTCATTTATGAAACATGGGTGTGCTATTGAGCCCGGGTTTTATTTAAAAGGGAAGGTGTACACAGGATGAATCCCTCTGAGCCCTTCATGATTTCCATAAAGCCCATGGAAGAGAAACTATTTTGTTTCACCTTTCATAACCATCTGATCATCAAAGTGACTGCTTTGGACCACTTCCTGCTCTTGGTTCCTCAGGGCATGGCTTTGGGACTTGATGCTGCCAGGGGAGTCTGGTGTGACAGAGCTTAAGGGGTTGGTGGAGCCCTGTCTGTCCGTCCCTGCTTGTTCCCAGCCCACCCAGCCCCAGGATTGGCTGCATTAGCTGAAACCTCAGAAAGAGGCAATAGCTTGTAGATATGATGTGATCTGACCATGCGCCAAGCCCCTGTGCCTCTGTATCTACTCAGAAACAGATTTCCACAATGTGCATTTTGCCCAGAAACATCTGAAGCTATTAATAAATGAGGATATTGATTGCGCAAAGTGTTACTCATATGAACATGCCCCCCTACTAGCGCCAAGTCTCAGAAATCTACCAGGAGTCTCTGGGTTTTTAACTTTCCTAAACAGCCCACGTTCCTGAAGGCCGGCGAAGCCTCCTGGTCCTGCTCTGGTGAAGAGGAAAATCCGTCAGAAGCCTTGACCCAGGCATGTCCGTTGGCCATTCCTCCCCACCAGGGACAAGAAGAAGCTGATGGAGAATTTCCCCTTTGATCATGCTTGGTGTAGCAAATGTATTTTTAAAAAATAGGTATGCATTTTTACAAAATTGGGGAGGTTTTAACTCACAACTTCAGAGATGCAAGCACATAAAGCCTTGTCTATGTAAAACTTCAGTGGTGAGACAACAGTGGGTGATTTTCCTCTCTAAAAAAGAGAAGGCCTACTTTCTTGAAAAACAAATTATCTCACAGTGTATGCATTCATTGTACAAATTTATTAACAGTAATACTTAAAAGAAACAAACCAGCTCCTCATCTGATGCTCTAATCAAGAAATTACAATTGCCTGGGAGATAAATATTGCTGTTTACTATTTATAACTGTTAATATGCTTCATCCTGTGAAGTAAACAATTTTCATTTCCAGTCCAAAAGATTCTCTTTGGTGAAAGAAAAAGAAAAATCTGTTTTTTCAAAACACGCCAAAACTGGACAGAATTGGAGAGGCAAGTATTTAGTTAGAGAATCTCCTTCTCACGTGCTAATCCCATCACTTCTCATTGTGTATGACACTCCTGCATATTTCAATTTACATGGCACATTTGCTCTGACGATTTATTAAATTAAACAGCAAAAGGAGGTGGAGGAAGAGACGTCTTATGTGGGAAGGGAGGTTTAGAATAGATCCAAAAGAAAGCACATGGCAAGGCAAAAGACAATAACTGGGACACTTCTGTAATCTGTTTTTGAAGTAACATGAATTTAAATTTAGACATACCCTTTGATCTACCTTTGCTGTGTGGTTTTTTTTTTTTTGTTTGGGTTTTGTTTTTTTTTTTAAAAGAACACACATAATACAGGAGCTGCAAGCAAAGCTGTGATTTATTTCTGGTGAATGGAAGGAGTATGTGATATCAGCATTTGCAGAGCTTCATCGCTTCACAGAGGGAACACTCGAGGGCAAGGTTTGTGGTTTACATATCAACACCTCCTATCAGTGGTGCTTCTCAGGCAAGTGCTGCCAGCCTCCTCCTGCTACACAAATGGCCTAAAATTGTCAAGCTTGGCTCTGGGTTTCCTTGAAAGTAAAAGGAGTTTCCTACTGAGTGAAGAAATGTTATCCAGCTTCTGCTTCCAAGTACTAAGTAAGTGCTCTGTTTTACTGTTTGTCTGTGGTTGTTTTACCACCAGGAAAGTGAAATGGAAAAATGTCCAAATTCACAAAATCTCTCTGTACATGGAACAGGGTCATGTACCTATTACATTACAGGAGGCTCTGTCATCTGCTGTGATAACAAATATGTATGCGAGGAAGAAACCCAAGGAAGGCTACCGACACCGGAGCAGAGCGCCCTGCGCATGCAATATGATCGGGCTATTGTTTAAGACCCAGTTTAGGGGATGAAAATATTTCTCTGGCAGCACCGTGAAGGTAAAAACAGTTCAAATTATCTGCTGTGTAAGCACCATTCACATGAATGAAATATACACAGAGACTAGGAGTCTTGTGACAGACCTTTCCTAGCTGTGTTATCCATAGCACGCTCTACATTTTTAGATAGGAAACACATTTCTTTGCTCCTTTATGTTTGTTTACCTTGGTCTTCTCATTCCTACTTCATATAACTCGTATCTGTTAGGCAGCTGGCTCTGTTGGGATGATAAAACTGACAGTTTCAGAGCCACATGTCCTCGTTCTGAGGAGAGGTTTGCCTGTACCTTTCACAAGAGATGCAGGCATGAAGGGTCACCCGTGAACATGGTCAAACCCCATCATGGGAAGTACAATGGACATCCATTGTGACTTTCTGGTTAGAAATGTCCCTTGCAAGGGCTGTCAGAAGAGTTCACGTGAGGGAAATGTGAATGCCCAGCCACGGGCTTGAAAGATGCCCCAACGTGCACAGAGAGGCTGCAGTTCTTTTTAACAATGCCACACTAGCCATAGGACAGATCACCACTTCTTCCTAAAGACACCATCAGCATCAGGTAGAAAAAGGGACACTCCATCAGATACAAGCAAGAACAAGTTAAGAGGTTGATATGCCGAGTAGTGAATGGCATCATGAAACAGAAATAACCACTTTATAAACACCAAACTACATAGGACTGTCTGAAAAATACTTAAGGTGACTACTTCAAACAACATCTTCACCAGCAATAATTTTAACTATCAATTTGCCCAGTCTCTTTCCTCTTCCAAAATTAATTTAAACATTTATCCCGATGCACTGAAGGCACTAACAAATAAAACAGCCATCAATAAGTACTATTAATTTCTACTTCTCTATAGAGATTTGGGTTGGTGGGTCACATCCATCATGTCCCTTGCTATCACTGCACTCAAGTCCGAAGGGCAAGATCGAACCAAGGAACAATGGGTCACATCCTGCTTGGGCTGTGGCGGGCACTTCCCTGTCCTGCCCATCCTGCCCAGTCATGGGCACAGCACATCCAATGAGCAGCAGCACGGAAAAAATCACAGATATGCAAAGCCAGCAGAAAAAAATACTATGAATAACTGAACAACAGGGCATAGACATGGAAAAAAACCTGAAATTCCTTGTTCGCTTCCTGGAAACATTGTTTGTACCAGTCTAAGACGATAGTAAAGAAGAACCCTTTTCACAGGGAATAAAATTGTCTTGTTTTCCTGAAGATAACATTACTAGTCTAAAACAAAAAGAGTATGGAGTTACTACATCCACTCCAAAATTTAATCTACTGAATACACTTGTGCATAAAACCAACATGCTCAAATAAAATCAACTTCTCTTTATCCATCTGACTTGTTCTCATGAGTCATATTAAAAGAATAGTAAATAGTTTAGGATTTAAAATCTGAAATATTTCAGGTTATCTAGAAACAGGAATGAATGGTTCAAACACACATTAACATACTAAACCAAGCATATTTCCTTTTATTCCAATGTAACATCAAATTCCAGCCTCTCCTGGAGCTCCTACTTAAAGGATCTTTGCCCCGTTAAGTTTCATTCCTGTTAATTGTCTGCTGAAAGCAGAATAAATATGCTTTCAGGGAAGCCAATGTGCTTTGAGGGTTTTGGCTCTTTGTTAATATGAAGGATCCAAATTTTCCTCGTTCCTGTTTTTTTTGGTTGTTGCTGTGGTTTTGAGAAAGATTACATTAATATTTTGAGAACAATCCAAGCCTTCTTTTTACTTTAGTAATTATTTCCACATCATTTAGTACTTCCAGCTTCAGAAATATTTCCTGGGTTCCTTCAGGTGTTCATCTACCCCATTACATAAAAAGGGGTAAGCATGTCACATTTGTTTTTCAGTAACTAGGAGGTACATAGCTAGCTGTAGAATAAAATTACTCTAATGCCAGCCTTGGCTCTGTTTCAGTTTCAGTTATTTCTTACTTCCACACAGCATTAATTTTGGGATAGAGCAAACACTTAACGTTTGTCCTAATTTTGAAATCTGACTCGTGGTTTCAAAATGTTTTTTTCACTCACGCTGTAATACATCTCTCTACTTCAAGGAAACATTTACTACATATTTTCAACCAATTTGAGGTTTAACCTCATAAAAATCTCTTTAAGGTGATGACTTCCTCACTGATCCATTTCCATCACTGTTGAATTTAAAATATTATTTGAGAGTATGCTCCACTTAATTTCCCTGTTGGGTGAGTCTTGGGCTGGAAAGCCAGTGTTTTGTATGGGATGAATTTCCAACACCACTTTTGAACCATATCACATAAGCTAGAGAGAGGTGGGCAAAATCAAAACAATTAACAGACCTTCAGAGTGCTTGGGTACCCCCTGCATAGAAGAAGAGCAGACAACCTGCTAACTACTGCACGCTTGACCCAGATGTCCTCATTCATGGAAGTAGGCCAACACACTTGAAGGGAGCTTTACTGAGTAAGTGAGGTGCAGCTCACTGAAAGGATGACAAGAATTAGCTCATCAGCTTACCAAAACCCCTAATATTTCTTGCTCAGTCCTCTCCTAAAAGCTGTGCCTTGACTCATACAACCACATTGGGTTTTCTATATTTCCACTTGGAAGTCAGCAGAGTCTCCCTCCAACTTCTGACAGAGAGAGCCAAGACTCTGCGATGTTTTAATTGGTTCACTTGGGAGCCACCCAGATTTGAATTCCTGATTTATGCTAATCATGGGCTGAAAATTCTCTTTATGCCCAAGAAGTCCTTCTTATTCTGCCCTCACTTAATGTCATAGTAGGGAAATATACATGAATGCAATTAACATTTATGTTCCTGACTTAGCTTGACTTGGACGGTAAAAAAAATAATCTCTGTCAACTAGTGTAAAATTTAGACTTCTATTTTTGTTTTAAGAAGTATTAAGTAACTCAGGCTTTTGAAAAGGAACAGACAAAGGCTATGTACCCATCACTCTACTCTGTAGTCTTAGATGCTGCATGCATACATTTGGGGTATTAAAAAAAATCAATTAAAAACCCAAAGGGTTTTTTAAAATGCAAATCGATTTTCTTGTTCTTAGGTTTATCATCCCTTGACACTCCAAGAATCTGGAAAGCAGTAAATTTCATCCTGAAGAAAAACAAGATGGCCAACTCTGCCACATGCTCTCAAAGTTGACAGGGACACTTTGGAAGAGGAAGGGTCTACCTACATCAGCGCATGGCATTGAGCCATAGAAGAGTATTGGCGCAGTGGAAGAGTTGGTGATGGGAACTTAAGGACCACACTGTAGGTGCTTTGTAAGCTGCTTTACCTCAGTGAAGGCTCTGGTCTGTGGCCATGAACTAAAGGCCATTACCACTGGGCTGCATTAGATTTGCTGAACTGCATCTTCCCACTCAGTTTCCTCTGAAAAGAATCAAATCTGTGTGCTCCAAGACCACCCTGTGGCAACACCGAGGCACAGTTAAGTGGGATGCTCGGGTGAGATCCTTCAAACACACACTCCTGGTCCAAATGATAATAGCCCTATAGACAAGTGCACAGTGACCAGACAAAGAAGATGCATGCCTCATTTCCTTCTGCCTCAGAAAACCTGGTAGAACAAAGTGTCACCTCTCTACAACTCCACTGCAGCCTCCTACCCTTGCTGTGCAGCTGAAGGAGGCTATTGCTGCTCTTCCTTCCCTGAAGTTCATGCTTCTGTACTTGCACCCAGCAGCTTAAAATAAGGCAATATGAATCTGTTATATGTTAGTGCTTGTCACTCACAAAACTCTTTAAAGTCTATTAACTCATACTGGACATCAGTGAAACAGGATCTGTAGATTTGGACCAACAGGAAAGAAGTGCATATGATGGAGCAGCAGTGATCCATCAATGAGGGAGAACCTCCCAAGCTGGCTGGAGTTGCCCCACAGCAAGTCCTCGCCACCCCTCTTTCCGCCACACTGATACACCACATAACATGCACAGCCATTCAGCATTCTTCCCTCAGTGTTTATGTTACTCAGTGAAAAGCTATAATTACCCCAGTGCCATATGGTGTGAGAATGGGTGGGAACAGCAGAAACAGAGCAGATCAAACAAGCAGTCATCTGACTGCCTTTGTCAAATGGAGACGAGGACCCTGAGCATTTCTGGAGATCCATGGGAATTTGGTCACTTCAGGGGAAGGCCCAAGCCAAGCTGATTGTTCCTGCAGTGGGAGGCAGAGTTATGGCAAGGTGGGGAGGACATCTATTCCTGCAGCACTTCCCGCCTAGGCAACAGATTGCTATAATAAAGTCTGCACAGTGCAAACCTCACGTTCTCTCCTGAAGAGAAGTATCTCTGCCCAAAGACCCCACATGAACAGAGTCCTCTTCCTTGTCTTTCAGCTGCTTGAGAGCATTGCATCCTCCTTTTAACTCCAATCCACCTAAAGCAGTGCTTTTATTATCAGCCCTTCATCCTTTTGTCTAGTTTCTCCAACAAGGCTGTTCCAATTCATTTAGATCCTATGTCTTCCAGTTTTCCCAATATTGTATTTTAGTTTTATCTGTGTCTTTTATATGACGTGTATTTATCTGCCTGTTGTGTCCTGAGGCACTCAAAGAGGGCACTTGAGATCTAAAAATTCCCTGAATATTTTTCAAGAACCTCCTGGTTTTTGCGTCATTCATTTCAACATGCTGAAGACCAATTTTTCTTTAATAGGATCTCAGGAACCTGGAGAACCTGGACAGGACAGATGAAGTGGAATTGCTTCATTTCTAATAACCCAGACATAGTGCAAAGTGTTCCGAGAGTCTTTCATTCAGCACTTATTTACTGTTCATAATTCACCTCCTTCTCTGACAGAGAAGGGCATGATAGAGCTAATTTAATATTTCCATGGTCAGATTCCATTCATATTTGAGTTAAATATCAGTAAATAAAACTGAAGCACCATTTATTAGGCTTCTGAAATTGTCACAGGTTAGGTTATCAAACACACTGTGTGCCGACAGCATGAAAATTAATTCACAACCCTGCTCACTAGACAGTGGCCAAGGAATCATTCAATGCAGGTGACCAGTGCTTTTGAGAAGCCCTATGTCCTTCCGAAAATATGGCCTGATTAAAAAAGTCCAGCTGAGATAAACGAGAATTGAGTGAATATGGCAATTTATACAGGACTGTTTAATGGAGCTGAGCAAAGCAATTCGGTCAGGTTGGAGAGGGAATAAAGTGAACCTGGAGTATGGGAAACATGGAATGGATTTATGTCAGATTGCTCCCAGCCACAAAAGATGAAAACCTCCTCATCCTCAAAAGGAAAATGTTCCATTTCAGCATTTACCAACTGAAGCAGTGTTGCTGGTTTTTTCTTTTTTTTTTTTTTTCTTTTCTTCACAGATTTGTAATCCAGAACTTTGTAACTGGACACTGCCAAATCCTGACTATGCTGGAATAAGCCTGGAGATGCTGAGAACCTTGGGTTGGATTGGTGTTTACAAGTCCTGTAGCCCTGGCTTTCAAGTAAGTTGACTAGGATTTACTGAGAGACAGAAACATAGAAGTTCTAAATAATGATGCTTCAGAAATGTTAGGAAAAATAAAGACTCCTTCAGCCACTTCTAGATCCAGGGTAGATCAGAAATATTGAAAGAAAGATTTCCTTCCCTTTTCCCCCAGTGTGTACATTGTTTTAGCTTCCTGCAAAGGAAAAAAGGAAAATTATGGTAACCACGTAAAACAAAACTTGACCTCACAATATTTCCAGCTGACTTTGGCAGCTTTAAGAATATGGTGCAGGTTGCTGAACTGCTAGGTGTAGATTGAGCCTGACCATTTGAAGTGCTCACATCTTATGTTTGAACTGAGTATGAGTTTAATAAAATGTTTAATTAATAAAGTGATTTACTTAAATTTCCATATTTTGAATTCTCAAGGGCCAAATGCCCTGTTTAATTTGAATGCTACCAAAGAATGGCAATATACTGAAAGCCTGGAAGAAACCAGAAACCTCCCAAGGCTGAAAGAGAGCACTTACATAACCCCAAAACAACTTCATCACATCTCTGTGATCATTCTATGACCTCCTACTTATTGCAAAATAAAAGCAGTTTGCAGACAAGATCATTAAAATAAAGGAAATGTAAGAGAGAGAAAATATCAGAGCTTGTCAACTAGGAGTTTTAGCTGAACTCATGCTTTTGGGCTATGATTTATTCTACTGGATATGCCATTCGTTGGACTGTCATAGCCCATCCAGTCAGTGCTATTTGCCAAATCAAGTCATGCAAAGACCAGGCAGGGAAAGATCACTCACTGTAATACAGTACATCAATCAAAAGGGTTATTTTCATGGACTTGGTCTCTAATCAAGCAGCAAATCATTCTCCAGTTTTACTATCAAGGACCATTACTTTTAGGAAGTGCTTAATCTGAAAAAAATGCATCTATTTGAAGCTACAGGGCGTCTGGAAAGATATACTGAAGACAGAGGAAATGAAATATGTGCCACACAATTTACCCTCTCTGTAGCATTTTTTGAATAGCTTATTTGTGGAGAGAGAGGTAAGTTGCTGGCAAGACAGGACAGTTTTAGCTTTCTATTTGTCTGGTTTGTTGAGTTATTACAAAGGTCATTCCTGCACTTCAATTATCCTGAGTGCCACTTCTGATGTGGGGGAATTTTCAAATTATATCCAAGGTGCCTCAAATATTTGCAGAGGGCTTTAGGTTACATGTGCCTTTTTAATTTAAGTTCCCAGTTAAAATTACCATTACGTCTGCATGTTAAAGCAGTTTCCCATCTAAGCTGGGTAAAAGCCTATAAAACCTCAACATGGAATCATCCAAATGTGGCTGCCCTCCTGCAGCAGAACATCCCTACCAGGGCATGCTGTGAGACCTGAATGTGCTGGCTGGGTCAGAGCTAACGAGAGCCATTTACCGCATCCCTCTGACCTGCCAACTGTCGTGGGACATCCCAACCCAAGGGACGGTATACACTGTAAACAAGCAGCAATATCAAAGTTGTCTTTGAGTTACCCCCAAAATTGCTCTTCCACACAACACAGTTAACACCTTCCAGACCTAATAATCCAAATAACTCCACTGTGTGGAGAGTGGGATAGTAGGAGCCCACATCATCTTTCAGAAACCAGCAGTGACTGAGCCACAGTGCTTGCACCATCTGAGAAATTACTTTGCTCGTCTCCTGTGAGTTCTGCTTTCAAGGACAGATTTTCTCAGTGGTCAAAACAGGCCAATATGCCTGCAGCAGGTCAGCTTCCTGGGATCTTCTGTGGTAGGAAAACAGGATGGAGTATGGACATAACAGACCTGACAAGGCTTCATGCTGGGACCTCTGAATTCCTGTTTTCAACTGTGGAGTGTTATTCACCATAACACCTTGCTCCAAGAGTGATTCCACAAAAATTTGTGAGGGACTATCATTTTTTAAGCAAGAAAAAAAAAGAGAGAAAATTAAGTACTCAATAAATGAAAACAACACAGCACCTTCTTGTACAGATCTTCTCTTCCTCGTCCCTTGAGATTCCTTTCACATTTTTAGGGAAAATGTTTTACTAAAAAACATTCCTAACCTCTTTCACAGCAGAAGAAATTCCATTGCTGCTTAGTGAATCCCACTAGTAACCATTCTTTGCTATACATCATGCACAGACCATACAGAATTACTTTGTAATGGCCGTTTAAAATGTGATGGAGATAATGGAGCACATAGTGGATGAATGTGTCTTAATGCATCCTCGCTGCTGCCAGCCTCACTCTGCCTGCTCGCTCCTGCTAATTCCTCACAGCGTGCAGAAACGACGCTACTAAGTCACCATCAGCTGAGCACATACGTACAGAAAGCACCCAGAGGAAACCAGGTTTTGGATAGAGCTCTGAGTACGGGTAATCAATGAAGTAGTGCTTTGGGTTTTTTTGCTTTCTCACACATTTTTTTTCAATTAGATCTTATTGAATCATCTCTGAAGCACCAGAGTGGGCTCAAGAAACCATCAGTGCTGCTCAGGAGGTAATTCAGGATGCCGCCTGGAATGTTTGTCCTTTTTAATCATCTGCCACGCACTGCTCTTTTAGGGTGTTGTCACTCAGAGGCTGAAGAGGAAAAAGGAATATAGAAGTGAAAGGGTGTCTGTCTGAATGTGGCAATTCCCTGCATAAAAATGAGTCCCATTACTAGGAAAGCCCAACCTATCTCCAGGCAATATTTCAAGTCCTTGTCTGTCTGTAACCTTGGAGGAATTTAATTCCTTTATATTATTTAAATTATACACTAGAGGGAGAAATTATGAGGTGCTGGTCATTCAAAACGCTTTCTTTAAAATATATAATTAAAGGAGCTAGCAGCCCTCCTAACAGCAATTTCATCATGGCAGTCTAAAAAAAAAAAACCAAGCCCTGAATTTAATGGCATTTATAGAGTGTCATTTTGTCCTACAGCCTTTGGTCAGCAACCCAAGGTTGAAGCAAGTGCCCTTGCAGTCTCACTCACTAACACTCAAGCATGTAAAAGCAGTAAGTGAAATGGCCAAAGATGGAAAAAAAAGTCCTAAAAGAAGGCACGCAGTACTCACACAGCCTTGGTTCAAAACCTTAACTACATTCAATGGCTGCCCACTTCCTACAGTAGTTTGGTGTGTGGTTACTATCCGGCTTGGGAATCCTGGGGGGCTGAATCTTTGGGCCAGACTTTTATCTCAGTTACCTGACTGTAAATCCAAAAGCAGCTTGCTGATCTCAAAGGTATTATTCCGGTTTATGGGTTAGAAACAGTTCTGCCAGAGCAACATGCGCTTTGAAAAACGCCTTTCTGATTTCAATGGTTCAAGCACACTCACTGAAAATCATCTGTACTCTTAGGAACTGTCACAAAAAGATAGGACCACAGCAGATAATGTACATGCCAAGTAACCACAAGTTACCAGCAGCACCATGGTCAATTATTTAATTATTTGTATTTTCCCTGAAGGAAGGGTCTATTTCTCCTCTTCTACACCTCTGAAATCCACAGCAGGTTCAGTCCCCTCTACTCTGCCCTGGTGAGACCACATCTGGAATATATTGCCCAGTTCTAGGCCCCTCAGTTCAGGAAGGACATTGAACTCCTTGAAAAAGTCCAGCGCAGGGCCACCAAGATGATGAAGGGAGTAGAACATCTTCCTTATGAGGAAAGGTTGAGGGAGCTGGGTCTCTTTAGCTTGGAGGTGACTGAGAGGTGACCTTATTATTGTTTATAAATATGTAAAGGGTGAGTGTCAGGAGAACGGATCCAAGCACTTCTCAGTGATGGGCAGTGACAGAACAAGGGGCAATGGGTCCAAGTTGGAACATAGGATGTTCCACATGCATGTAAAGAAAAACTATTTCACTGTGAGGGTGACAGAGCACTGGGACAGGCTACCCAGAAAGGTTGTGGAGTTTCCTTCTCTGGAGATATTCAAGACCAATCTGGACGTGTTCCTGTGTGACTTAATCTAGGTGATCCTACTGAGGCGGGGGGGTGGACTAGATGATCTTTCAAGGTTCCTTCCAACTCCTGACATTCTATTATTCTGTGATTACCCACCACAATCAAAGAGCTTTTGACTTGCCCATGTATACATGCATAAAAATATGTTCTTCTCTGAAAGTGGAGCTGTGGAGAATTTCAGTAAGTGCATGTATCATTTTAGGGTCAAATATTCAGTTTAACTTTACCTGGGGCTCTCATTAAAGCAAAAGACTCCATTCAGAAGATCATTCAGGCACCACTTACAGAATGAAAAGTCAGAGAATGAAATCTCTCCAGAGCAGAACATGCATTTGAGAAGCAGATGACCCAAGTTCACATCTCTTCTGTCTCTGTGTAGCTGTGTAGCACATAGAGGGTGGATGCTGTTATTTTTATTTGCTTATTTTCTGAAACAGTTCCACTTTCTATAAAGCACATGCTCCCCGGAGCAGGAATCCTCACTGCTCCCTTCCCAGTTCTAGGGGACGAAGACTCCTTTTCTGCCCTGGGGAGCATGTTTGGTGCATCGTAATAAAGCACCTTCAGGGGTGATGGCTGAGAGCAGCCATGATGGTACTCTAAGCATAGTCCTTCTGCAAAAGCTGCAGTGGATGAGCATCCAGTACAAGGACATGGGCCTCCTTTTCTTCCTGCTGTCACGACCTTCTCAGCCAGGTTGGCAAATGGCCTTTTAGTCTCCTTCACTCATTCACTCTCCAAATCCAGATCCAAACGTGAATTATTCCCAGTACTTCTGAATCATTTTCAGTTTTTAGCCTGGTTTCCTAAGGGCTACATGATGCTACACTATGCCTGCCTCTCCAGCTGTCCTCTCCACCTTTATAGGCTGCTGGGCACTTTCAGCCCAACCTGAGCAGCAGTGGAGACAATTCAAAGGAATCGTGATGGTCAAGTGGAGGAGACGGTGGTGAACCCACACCAGCAAGGGGATATGGAAAGCAAAAGAGACCAACAGTCTTTCTGAGCTCTTGAACAGAAGGAAAGGTTCAGTGAAAATGTGTGTTACTAAACAACGGAGCATTCTCTTGGGACAAAAACTTTGGCTGAGAAGTAGAATCTCTGGTGCCTACTAAGGGATAAATGCACACTGCAGCTGCAGTATAATTCAGTTAAAAGGCAATCAGCTAAGAGACATGCATCCATTGGAAAGCAGGCATCATTAGTTTGGCTGCTTATGGAGCTATTCACTTATTAGCTGAGACAGCATCTCTCTCCACATTGTGCTGAGGGAAAAAAATAATCCAACATGGAAAAAGATATCTTCTTTTACTAAACCTAGAGGCACCTAGGTTTACTAAAGGAGAATAACCTCAGAAGCAAATACAATTAGTAGGAGACAAAAAATTAGTCTGTCTTTTCCAACAATAAAACTGAAAGGAGAGAAAAGTAGAAACAGTTGACTTGAAACAAGGCCAAAAATTTAACTCATCTAGTTGGCTATGTCAGTAAAAATAAATGTATGGCCTCTGTACCTCCCTTTTCAGTGTAAAAAAGTTATTTTGTTTGTTCTGAAGGATTCTAAATACCATCTGACTTCTGAAACAAACAGTACTTAATGCTTAATTTAATTTCTCAGTGTTCTAAGTTTCAGGTTTTTATCTGCCAGTGCTCTATGACACAATGTTCAAGGCCTCCTCAGTAATTTTTAAAAATAAAAATAAACCCTTTTCTGTTCTGCTTCTAATGCTGATGCATAACCAACTTATTCCTATACTGTAGGAGCTATGTGAAGTGAGCTGGATTTTAGATGCTCACTTTATAGATGTTAGCATGGGTTTTTATATTTAATTATTTATTTGTTTTAGGGAAGCCTATCCCCCACAACTTATTTTCTCTAACCATTCTCTATTCAAAGGTTCATGGACAGACCATACTGGTATTTATGTCTGTTAATGAAGTTGACTCTGGTCCTTTATGTTTTCAAACATAACACAAGTAAAGGCCTTTAAAAATCTTCAAGGAATAGGAATCCGATCCTTCCAGAATAAAAACGGGTGAAGCACTTTCTGCACAAATATGCATGCAAGTAGTTAGGTATAGCTCCCCCAAAACAAATGAGGAAGCCAGCTTAGAACCACAGAACCACAGAATCTCCTGAGTTGTAAGGGACCCATAAGAATCATCGAGTCCAACTCCTGGCTCCACACAGGGCAAGACAAATCAGAGCATGTCACTGAGTGCATCATCCAGATGCTGCTTGAGCTCAGTCCAGCTCTGTGCTGTGACCACTTCCCTGGGGAGCCTGTTCCAGTGCCCAACCACCCTCCCAGTAAAGAACCTCTTTCTAACATCCAACCTAAACCTTCCCTGTCACAGCTTCATGCTATTCCTTCAGGTTCTATCACTGGTCACCAAAGATTGGTGAGGCTCCCCCTGGTCAGGAAGCCACAGACCATGATGAGGTCTCCTCTCAGTCTCCTCTTCTCCAGCTGAACTTGAAACATTAGATTACAAAAATAGCACAACTGTGAGAAACATGGAATATCTGTTTCTAGAAATGAACCATGTTAAAAGTCTGAAAGCATCAACAAATGTTACGAGGGAACCCAGATATCCACAGCAATATTTCCTGTGTAGGTAACACAACATTCCGTGATAACTCTGTTTCTTCGTGCAACCACAAGACAAGTCTCTTTCCCAAGCTTTGTTCTCTAGCAGCACACCAAAAGCCACGATAAAGCAATGCTGTTTTCCCCGGAGCACGCAGTACGCCTAGCACTCTCTACTGACCCAGCTCTCCAAGATTTCTAATTTATAAATTACAGAGGTTTAGCTTGAGAAACTCAGCTACATGGCGTTGAGGGAAATTTCCCTTCCTCTTGGCAAAATATGATTTGCACGTATACACGCACGGAGCTCAAGCTGAACTCCTCATGCTTCAGGAATTTGGAACCGTCGGGACCGAGCTGCGCTTTGGGCTGTGACAGGAGAGTTTGTGCACAAGCCTGGGACTAGTTGAGGCTTTCGTTTGGCTTTTTCATTACAAAACTCCTGAAAAATAAAAAAAAAAAAAATAGAAAAGAAAATTCAAAATTGCAAAAACAGTTTGGGGGGAGGGCAATGCAGACAAACTGAAATAAGGCCTTTTCTTTTTTTTTTTTCCTTCCCAGCACTACAAATCCCAGCTGACTGCGCTGGAATGACTCTGAGGGAAGGTCCCACATTCTTCTCACAGTTATGAATGGGTAAGTCTCAAGTACTGCCTTGGGCTCGTCTTGGATGGAGCACCAAAAGGATAAATGTTTATTTAAGCCTATGTCAAACACTTTGTATTTTTTTTTTCAGTTCACAAAGCTGAGCTAGAATGCCCTGAGTAAGTGAATGCTGGGACATTATGGTATTTCCTCCTCTGCTGAAAAGGCATTTCAGTTTAGATATGCGGTTTTGGTTCTGATTAAAGTTGGGCACACATTCAGGCCAGTGCTTTATTTATGAATATGGATATTTCCACTCTCTGAAGTTAATTCCTGGACCTATAAAAAAAATAAATCGCCCCCAAAACAGGACTGCCACCAGCGCTAGCTGCTACGAGGGTGGGAAAGTCTGCCTTTGAGTGGGCTGTTTGCTCCGTCTGGAAGGAACTGCTTCTGAAAGCTGAAGAGGCTCTTGAGGAAACCTCACCAAGTGAGACACCTAGGATGTCATGGTAACACCTGAGAGGCAGAAGGACAGCCAGAAAAGGGCCATCATGAAACAACCGTCTCTGGAGGCTGGGGAGGAGATGGCGAGTACACAGAGCTGCTGCTTGTCCCTGCTTTATCTGCCCACTAATCCACTAATGATTATGGATCATTATTCCATAGCAGAGATCTATCTCAGCAAGTGTCTGTCTTCTCCTACGTGCCAACACACCCAGATTGCACCAGGTTCCTCATTTTCCATCCTACATACCCTGCTCAAACATTTTCTGTTCACAAGAAAAAATCCTTTGAGGACAAGAGAAGACTTACTTCCAGACCTGCTTCCACCCTCAGTTTGGTTGCCTGAATGCAAGTCTATCAGCAATTAGGAAGTCAAAAATAATTTTTTCCATATTTCAATGCCTACAGAAAAAAAAAAAGCTAATGTTATAGCACTCCTTCGTCATAACTTAAGCTCATGTCAACTCTGGAGTGCTCTTACAAAGACAGAAAAAAAAAATCCCTCTGTCTTCCAGCATTTAGTATCTTTCTTCTAAGTACAAACCTGCTTAACCATTTCCTATCTAAGCAGAGAAAAGTTCTCCTCAGTTAATATGCCTCCAATTAAGGATTCATGCAGGAACAGATGTCAGAGTAATGCACATGTCAAATAAAACATTTTAAAATCCTAGCACTACCAGTGCGTATCCACTGCACGCCTAAGCAGCTTCAGGAAAGAGTTCACCTTCACCTGTACCTAAGGGCTAAGATTCACAAATGAATGATTCACAAATTTGAATGATCAAATTTCTGGAAGATGACTTGCTGGAGAGGAGCTCTGCGGAGAAGGACCTGGGGGTCCTGGTGGGTGACAGGTTGGCCATGAGCCAGCAGTGTGCCCTGGTGGCCAAGAAGGCCAATGGGATCCTCGGATGCATTAAGAGGAGAGCAGCCAGCAGGTCGAAGGAGGTGATCCTCCCCCTCTACTCTGCCCTGGTCAGGCCTCACCTGGAGTCCTGTGTCCAGTTCTGGGCTCCCTGGTACAAAACAGACAGGGATCTCCTGGAGAGAGTCCAGTGGAGGCCGCAAGGATGATTAAGGGCCTGGAGCATCTCTCCTGTGAGGAAAGGCTGAGTGAGCTGGGGACGTTCAGCCTTGAGGGGGGATCTCATCAATGTTTGTAAATATCTGAAGAGTGTGAGACAAAGGGAGATGGCCAACCTCTTCTCAGTGGTCTATGGGGACAAAACAAGGGGCAATGGCCACAAGTTGGACCACAGGAAGTTCCGCACCAATGTGAGAAAGAACTTCTTCATGGTGAGGGTGACAGAGTGCTGGAACAGGCTGCCCAGGGGGTTTGTGGAGTCTCCTTCTCTGGAGATATTCAAGACCCATCTGGATGCCCACCTGTGTGACCTGTTCTAGGGAACCTGCTCTGGCAGGGGAGTTGGACTCGATGATCTCTCGAGATCCCTTCCAACCCCTACAATTCTGTGTGATTCTATCTCCCAGAAAGAAAAAAAAAAAACAAACCCAAACAAACCCCCAACATCTTTTCCATATAATTGTCAGACAAATACTCCAATCCCTGTTAAAACAGTTCATTATTTTTTAAGTTCATGCAAGGTGACAATCTGCCAGTTTCAGGAATGACAACTTGCTCTTTGGAACTGCAGAGCAGGCAGCAGTATGATGGGGTCACTATCAGCTCTCGTGCTTGGCTTCAGGCCTTCCCCTCTCCCACTGCAGTGCAGTGAATCCCACCTCATCACCAGCCTTTCACTAACAATGTGTTAGTGCCCTGGGCATTAGGTGTATGATCCTTTGGGTGGAGGTTTCCCCAATTTACCTATGCCATACCTTCTGCTTGGCATGGACAAAAGTAGTTAAAAGAATGCACAATAACTCATGCTCTGAGGTCATCTGAAAGGTGTCAGTCAAAGCACAGGTCCATCCTCGTGTAACCCAGGCTGAGGAAGATGAGTCTCTCTAGCTTGGAGGAGACTAAGGGGTGATCTCATTAACATGACCTAATCTAGGTGATCCTGCTCAGGCAGTGGCGTGGACTAGATGATCTCTTGAGGTCCTTTCCAACTCCTAATGCTCTGTGATTCTGTGATCAATAAGGCTGAGTGGGTGATACTCAGGTTTGCTGATCAAATGAAAATAATCAACAAAGACATTCAGCTTTTATGGCTCACTGATTAAAGACCAATAAATTTATGAACTGCCGGATGCCAAAAGCAAAACACTACAGAGCTGCTTAAGTGCAAAACTCCCTGGGGAAAGCAAACACTGTGCCAACAGAAGTCACACAGGCAGATGCCTGTGTGACTTCAGATGCCAGACCTCCAAACCTACAAGGAACAAGCAATGCCAGCATCCATCTTCCTGACTGCAATGCCTCATTGCTGTGGCCAGGCACAGTCCCCTTCCTCATCTTCTGCTCTACCTCGTCTCTAGCCCCCTGTACCTATCTTAGTACTGAACTGATTCAAGCTCTCAGGCCAGTAGAAAACTGATTACTCTGTCCTGGTGAGGCCACATCTGGAATACTCTGCCCAGTTCATGAAAGACAAGGGGTACAAAGATGATGAGGGGGCTGGAGCATTTCTCATATGTGGAAAGACTGAGAGAGGATCTGATCAACACTTACAAATATCTAAAGTGTGGGTGTCTAGAGGATGGGGACAGATTCTGTTTAATGGTGCCCAATGACAGGATAAGGGGTAATGGGCACAAACTGGAGTACAGGAAGTTCTGTCTGAACATGAGGGAAAACGTTTTCACCGTGAGGGTGACAGAGCAGTGGCACAGGCTGCCCAGAGAGGTTATGGAGTCTCCTTCTCTGGAGACATTCAAAACCAGCCTCAACGCAATCCTGTGCAACCTGAACCTGCTGTGGCAGGGGCTTGGACCAGATCATCTCCTGAGGTCCCTTCCAACCCCTATCTTTTTGTGAATCTGTGAACACCAGGTTCAGTATCTTGATCACATGGAGAATGCTGCCAGCCTGGACAATGTGACCAAGCAGACAGCTCTATGATAGAAGGCACACAATCAGTACATTCAGTGTGAGAAGGATTGAGTCCAGGACAGGCAAATAAAGGTCTTCCAATAAATTAAAATACTATAAAGTTCTGGTGTTCTGTTCTAAAACCCCCAAAAGGTGACCAGATGACCAGAAAAAGAGGCAAGACAAGGACAAGTCTGGGCATCGTCATACTCATCCTTCCTGTTGGGTCCCCTTTTTTTATCACATAGGACAGAGGTTGATTGTCTCCATGCTCCAAACCCCTCACAAGCTCTTTTTCATTTAATTTTAAGCAGGACTGAGTTGTCCCGGTAGTGCTGAGCTGCCACTGTACTCACAGTGATGGCAATGAAACACTCCAGCAGAAATTATTCCTGGGGGTGGGGTGGAAGAGACAATGGATGTCTGAAAGAGCTTCTTTCTCAGTCTACAAAGATGAGAGGAGAGCAATGTGCCATCTGTGTTGGCTCAGAGTGCACTCGCTGAGTATGACCTCTCAATGATATTAAATGGATGTGATATTTTTAGTTTACACGCTTCCACTTTTTGCGATGGTTCGGAAAATCTGCAGCCTTAAAGAAGTTGTTTGGGTTTTGGGTTGGTTTATTTTTTGGTTTTTTTTTTTTGGTTGGTTGTTTTTTTTCTTCCCTGCAGTGCAATTTAACAGCAATCCAGTGAGCTTTCCATGAGCCACAAATAATAACACTGCCGTTTGCCGTTCAGAGTAATTTTCTTTATGCCCCGCTAAGTCCACAGTAAGTTCATCAATGTATTCAAAGATTCCATTTGGGGGCAAAAATGCCATATCCCAGGCTTTGCATGCACAAGTATCAGTCCCTTTTACGGTGCCACCATCTGTTTTTCCACATACAGGCATTACACTTCCAGAAGCCCACTAAAACCCTAAGCCATTAAACTTCCTCATAGCTTTGGACCATCTGCTTCTTCATCCCAAAGGTTTCCCTTCCCACCTTCTACATCTTTTTCCCTAGCTAAGGATCAGAATAAAAAAATATCCTCCTGAGTAAGGACCATGCAATGCATCTTCTAGCACATACAAGTTCATTAGTACAGGTACAACAGCTCTCCCTCCCCCACACATCTAT